>JAKZGU010000283.1:0-23442 GCA_022837005.1 Calonectria pteridis | reverse complement strand
TAATAAATAATAAAAATAAGCTTAAATAGCTATATTTTAATATATTAAAAAAGAAATTAATATATATAATTTTATATTAAAAAAGAGAAACTAAGTTAATATTATAATTTAAAGATTATATATTAAGAATATTATTTTTTATTAAGTAATTAATTAATAGAATTTTTTCTATAGGGTAAATATATATTATAAAATTAAAGAACTTTAAGAATAAAAATTGTCTTTTAAATAAGCTTAAAAATTAAAAAAAAAGTCATAAATAATTCAATTAAATCAATTAATTATATTATTTAATTTAGATTAAATTAAACTTCATTTTTGGTGGCTTAAATTAATTAAATTGTAATTGAATTAAGGCGGATTGGATTGGACCCAGCCCTATGCACATTCTTCCCTCATAGCCCGGTTCTTTTACAGCTTTAGAGAAGGGGAGCTTCAAAAAAGCCACTACAGCATGCTCTTGACGATTCTGTATCAAATTCTATACCAAGACGAAGCGTTTTTTTATCACAAATTTCAAACGGCATACCGAGCTCACCATCGCCGCGGACATACCACTAACTGGGAATACGCTTCATTAAAGAGAACTCTACTATCTTTGCAGTGTTACCCAGAAAGGAGGCGATTATACCTAATTATAGACGCTGTCGATGAGTCTGAGGAATCCGATAGACGTGAAATTCTGAATCTTTTCCTCGAACTTTGTTCCAAAGCAGAACACTGCATCATCAAAGTATTTATTGCAAGCCGGCCGGCATCGCAACTCGAAGCTCGCAGAGACCGATTTCATCATTTCATCAAACTACAGGATGAAACTAAACCCGACATCTCTAATTTTGCTTATTCCTTGCCGAACGGCCTCGGCCTCTCGTTTCCCCTCACTCGTGCAACTGAATACATTGCGAACAATGCCCAAGGAGTATTTTTGTGGATAAAGCTGATCAGCGCGGAGTTGATAAGCGCTCATGAGGACGGTTATTGCGAGGAAGAGGTCTTTGAATTGCTCGAACAGCTTCCAAAAGAGCTGGAAGGCTTTTACGAGCGAATGCTAGAAAAGATGAAGACAAACAAGCTATGTCTCTTGGATGGGCCAAAAGTCTTCCAATTAATGCTCTTCGCAGTACGTCCTCTTACCGTGGACGAACTACTACATGCTCTTAGTATTCCCGATTGTGCTGATCCAGATTACGAATTTACGCCCTCGGATGAAGATTTTCGAAAACGTATTCCATCATCTAAACGACGAATCATAACCTGTGGAGATAACTTTTTAGAAATCAAGCGATACGGCGGTACTTGCGCGAAATATGGCCTCGTTATTTAGCCTATCAAACTGACAAGCTTACAGGAAAAAGGATTGTTCAGTTCATGCATCAAACTGTTCGGGAATTCTTTCTCAAAGAAAATGGATCTGTAGCCAACTCCGAATTCAGAATTCGTGGGAAAGATGCACATACTTACTTAGCTATAACTTGTAGCCGGTACCCCATGGTTTGTGCGGCAAGTACTTCTCTTAGAAACACGCTGCCGAGCATTCACTATCCGACTTCATTGTATTTGGACCTGTATACGCAATATCTGAACGAAATGCCATTGGCAGTCTACGCTTTGCGTCACCTCAAACATCATATCGATAATTGCAGGCCAGGTGCCAACATTGAATGGATTATTCGTCAGTTAGTTGAAAGCTTGAATTGCCATCCAGTCGTTTATGTGCTGGGGAACTGGGCTAGCTCACAGTTAAGCGGGATTGCTTGTGACAAAGATCGGAGTGCTTTGGACGAGAACTTCAAAGCGGGGCTCTTCGAATTTGGAGTTTTGAATGGGTTTCCGACAGCGGTTGAAGCACTTTTGGCAGCTGAGGCAGGCTTGATGGAGCGGTACGGGCGGAATCAGCTATTGTGCGCTGCCGAGAATGGGCACGCAGGCGTCGTCAGGGTCCTGCTCGACAATGGCGCCGATGTCGAGGGAGCTGAAGATGGACCGGCGTTGCTGAGGCGGGCGTCTGAGAGCCGGCCCGAACCCGTCGCCTTTAAGATGCGGTTCGAGAAAGACACCGAGATTGTGGAGGGAACCAAACATAGTCTGACAGCGCTTTGGCGGGCTTCCGACAGGGGGCATGACACCGTCGTTCGTGTTCTTCTTGAGAAAGGCGCCAATGTTGAGGCGAGAAATGGCCAATTTGGGGCGGCGCTTTGTCGAGCCGCTGAGAGGGGACACGAGGGCGTTGTCGAGTTATTGCTTGAGAAGGACGCCAATGTCGAAGCAAACGATAACACTGGTCGGACTCCACTCTTGTGTGCTGCTGGGAAGGGTCATGAGGCCGTTGTTAGGAGACTACTGGAAAGGGGCGCCGATTGCGACGCAAGCGACAAACTTGGTCAGACGCCGCTTCTTCTGTCCGCCGAGAACGGCCATGAAGCTACCATGAGGCTACTGCTCGAGGCAGGCGCCAATATCGAGGCGACGGATAACTATCTCTGGACACCGCTCTGGCGGGCCGTCGAGCGGGGGCACAGGGCAGCTGTTCGACTGTTAGTGGAGAACGGTGCCGATATAGAGGCAAAAAACAGATACGGCGACACGCCGATTGTGCGAGCTGTTGAGAACGGGAACGAGTTCATTATCAAGTTACTCTTGGAAAGGTCTCCTGATAACCCGATGAGAGATGTCCAGAGCTGAATTCTACATTAAGGCGTTGTTGTGAGTAGCATGAGATCATCATGACACTTGAACAGTATTTGGGTGCTCAGAATTCTGATAGAAGCCACATTCCTGGCCATATTGGACGCAGGGGAAGGGGTCATAGTCTTCAGAGATTATAAAAAATAGACATAATAATCATTATAGCCTTGCTAGGACTCGGCATGAGCTGCCTTCGAAGTCTTGCTCCCTGTTCTGCGTACCAATACTCGGTTAGCCCCACATTTCATCCATTCGTAATCGCACCAAATGATGGAGCATTTAATACAGAAGCTGCCCCCTGTTGTATTCTGCGTGATTCGCATCCTGTCATTACCATGGCCAGCATGTAGAGCTGTGTTATTTCACAGATTTACCAAAGTCTAGCTCCTTCTCTAGAGCGTGCCAGAATTTACATTTTGATTGGTAATAAGGTTATGGCTTTTAGTGTGGAGTTGATAAAATATTGGATTCACAAAGTGAAATCTCGAGCTCAATAATAACGTAAAGACAGTGCTCGTTCCATCACACAGCCCCTCAAACCAAGCCACCTCCATCTTTTCTTGTCATCAGATTGCAATTGGGATATGGAAAAGCATGCTTGGACCAGCCGCAAGCGTGGCTTGTTGCCGATAGCTGAGAGGTGACGTGTGGTGTTGCAGCTTGAAAGAAGAAGAAGAAGAAGAAAACTAAAGCTTGATCATCACCATCTTCGCGCCTTTTTCTGATGGTCCCTGTGGGTTCCGTGCAGATCTCCTAGCCTCCTTGTCGCCAAACGCGACACCCTAAATGCCAACGGATGGAACACAAACGCCGAATACTGGTTTCCAACCAGGAGCGCTCCTTCGGGGTTCCTCGCGCTTTTACTATTCAGTTGGCGAAATATCGTCTGTGGCCTTGTCACCAAAGACGGTGAGAATTTCGCCAAGGCCGAGAATTCGTTTATACTGCTCGTGCATCTCCTCCACACTGCGCTTTTCCTTTTCAGTCAGCGCAGCGCTGCTCGTGTCCTTATCGCCGAAGACGGCGAGGATCTCTCCAAGACTGAGGATTCTTTTATGTTCATCGTGCTTTTCATGCACATCGATAGTCAGCCCAACCTTTGATATGGGCGGAACGACGTGGTTAAAGTTTAACTTACTGCAACAGCTGAATCATCCGCGACAGGCGCGGAGAAGGCGGAGCCGCAAAGGCCAATGATGACAGAAACGGTGGCAAACTTCATGCTGGCTGATACTGGTAAATTATCGAGATGGAAGAGTAAGAGTTTACTTTAGACTATTGCGTTGGAAGTGAGGAAAGATCGTTTCGATAATACGGCTGCTGACAGGCCTTTTATAGCTGAGTTCGATGCATTCTTTAATCAGAAAGAATATTTTATCGGATATTGCCACTAGTCAAGAGACAACACAACCCCCGCCCGTTCATGCCCTACCTCGGGTCTGCGTTGACAACATTCGGACGATTCACGGCACAGTGTAAGACAATCCATACAAATCCGGAACGGGCCGATGCCGTTACGCCTTACAATACCTCGCAACATATTGTATGAGGGCAAAGAGTGGAACTTTGCGCATCTCATCACAAGTCTCTGAACCAATTATGTTGCAGAGTTTCCACACCTCCGTATCACACAAAGCAACTAATGTTTTAGAACAGTCCAATCGAGGTCCGGGGTTGTTAGAGTGTACACAACGTCAGTCAGCCCATTCACGAACAAGACAAACTTGGCCACCAACAAACCCAAATACATTTTGCGTTCCTTGTTTTGATTTTTCTTGGTGCTGTACATGCCGTGATATTCTGCTTGATCAATTTCGCCGTCATGATGTCTTCACATCACGACATCATCTCCAATGAACCTCACAACTTTGAACTCTTCACATCACTTTCGCACTTGTGACGCCATCAATCACAATATCATTGAGTCAAAGGTGAGAATTCTAATGTTACGTCACATTGTACGATCCGAACATCACAGTCTCTTAAGAATAAGTGAATTACGGCCTGATTAGGTGTTTAAAGATCAAATGAATTCTTTGGCGGAAAAGAAAGGCGAAAATTATTATCAGGGGTGGGTTTCTGTCTCTTATTTTGCCCAACTTATTTTTTTCTTTCTTTTTCTTTTTTGAAAACGATGGCCAAGCTCTACGCAGCATTGTTTGTATCAGAGGCATATAATGGGATCCCATGGCCAAAAAAAAAAAAAAAAAGGTTTACCTGGGGCTACGGAGTCGTTGTGATGCTCAGGCATCAGGTGATCCATACATATTTAGAGTCCTTGCATCTACGTCTCAATTGTGATTAAAACTCTCTGGATAGATAGTGGGCAATCACGAACTACGTGTAACGCGCTGTTCTGTCTCAGCATAAAGAAATTAATAAATACAGGCTGAGTAATCCACGGGAAACACGCCGATACCCCGCTCCTCGACATTCATTTGCCGAGCTGGATTCAGAATCGCATTCAGGATCCAACACAAGTTCCGCCAAGACCACACCCTGTGACATAGCTACTCTCCTGGTGATTTCTCTCGATTTGATTGTGACAGCACCTTGAAAACAGCAATCATATCTTCCTCCGCAAGCCCAATCTCCTTTGCCTCTGCGTAAAGGGAACCGCATAACTCCGCCAGTGGTGCTTTTGCATTTGCGGCCTTGGCGGCCGATTGGATCAACTGAGTGCTGTTGTAGCAATCCTTGATGGAGGCTTGCGTCGACCAATCCTGCTGGAGCATTTTCCCAATCTTGAGTCTTGAGTAGGCGGATGCCAACGGGCCAGCGTTCAGCGCTTCTCCAAATGCCTCGAGGTCCAGGCCTTGGGCGCGGGCGAGGTTCATAGACTCGGCGAGCCCAGCCGTCATGGTGACCAGATAGAGGTTGACGGCGTATTTCATCTTCAAGCCGGATCCAACTGGGCCGCAGTAGATGGCAGCCCTCGTAATGGGTTCAAGAAAGGGCCTGATCGTATCCGCAACTGTGCGGTCGCCTGCCATCATGCCGACAAGCTGGCCTTGTTCGGCTGGAACTTTGCTGCCGCTGACAGGCATTTCAATAAAATGCCCGCCCGCATCGTGGACCTGACTTGCAAGGTACTGGCTGAACTCGGCAGTAACGGAACTTGTGTTGACGAGGGTTTTCCCACGAAGGGATCGCTTGAAGTCGTCATTAAGCACGGATTGGATGGCAGATCCGTCAAAGAGCATGGTGAAAATTATGCTGGACTTCTCAGCCACCTGCGAAGGTGTCTCGCCAGTGGTGGCGCCTTCTTTGACCACAGCCGCATATTTGGCTGGAGTCCGGTTCCATACCGTGACGGGGAATTGTCTGGCAAGATTAATTGCCATTGGGGTTCCCATCATGCCCAATCCGATAAACCCAATTCTCGTCATGGTGGCGGGCGTGGCGCGACACGGGCTGTGCTAGCGGCGGGAGTAGAGAATCGTCTGTGACGGTGAGTGTGGCCTGTTCGCTGAGAATACAGTCATGCGAAGTGAAATCAACACCATCCTATTTTGTGAGGGCCTCGGCATTTATTGAAACACGTCCGTCACCATTTTATCTTGGCCGCTTAGACACCTGCAGATGTGGATTGAAGGGCGCGCATTTTGTGGGGCATGCGCGCTATTTTAACGCCACTCACAGCGTCCAACACCGTCATCTTCTCCTTTTGGTGGAGGCTTCATGGCAAAGGGCGTTTGCAAGAACCAATGGCTACAGACAATAAATTCGCTTGGAAAATTTTGTTCGCCATGGCGCAGTCTTGTGTCACAGAACCTCCATGGTTTGAAATATTTAAAGCCTTGCCTTTTCATAATAGAGACCTTATCATCTATTCCGGACCTTGCCCCATTCAAAATGCATCAAGAAACGGAGGCAGTGATGCAACTGCCCGCATCTGGGCTCGCTCAGATTCTAGCGGAGAAGAACGAATCCCACGAGTATTCAGCACCCGTGACTCAACCATCGCCGCTGGATCATTCCAAACTCGTGGTGCAAAAAACTGAGAATCCAAAGCCTCTCCAGAATCCGAAAGATCTTGTCTTCGGAAAGACTTTTACAGGTACGAGTCCCATGGTTCTTGAATTGCTTTGACTAACGCTGAGCCTAGATCATATGCTCGCCGTGGAGTGGACAGAGGCTGACGGCTGGCATGTCCCCCGTATTGTCCCCTACCAAAATCTATCCCTCGATCCCGCGACCTGCGTCTTCCATTATGCGTTCGAGTGCTTTGAAGGGATGAAGGCTTACAAGGATTCTGAGGGCCATGTTCGGTTATTTCGCCCTGACATGAACATGGCTCGACTGAATAGATCAGCTTCCAGGATTGCCTTGCCGACATTTGATTCGGAAGCCTGCATCTCGCTCATTGCCGACTTAGTCAAATTGGATGAGCGGTTCGTCCCCCAAATCAGAGGATACTCGCTCTACCTACGTCCCACGATGATTGGAACACAAAATAGTTTGGGCATTGGTTCTTCAAGCTCGGCTTTGCCCTATGTCATTGCTTCGCCTGTCGGGCCTTACTACCCAACCGGTCTCAAGGCTATCTCGCTCGAGGCTACCAACTATGCTGTTCGAGCGTGGCCTGGCGGGGCCGGGGACCGGAAGCTCGGTGGCAACTATGCACCTTGCATTCTGCACCAAGCGCGTGCTGCCGCAAATGGCCACCAGCAAAATCTTTGGTTGTTTGGGGAAGAAGAATTTGTCACCGAGGTCGGCACCATGAACATGTTTGTCGCGATGGCCAACAAGAGCGGCCAGAAGGAGCTGGTGACGGCCCCACTGGATGGTACTATTCTGCCAGGCGTGACACGCGATTGTGTTCTCACGCTTGCGCGCGAACGGCTGGTTCAGCAGGGGTGGCTTGTGTCGGAACGAAAATATAACATGAAAGAACTCTACGCTGCTTCCAGCGATGGGCGACTCTTGGAAGCCTTTGGAACAGGCACCGCAGCCATCATCAGCCCTGTTCGAAGCATATCGTGGAATGGCCGCAAGGTTGAGTGCGGCCTAGCTGATGGGCAAGAGTCTGGTGAGATTGCTACCAAAATGAGGGAGTGGATGGAATCAATCCAGTATGGCGACGAGGAGCACCCATGGAGCTACAGGATTTAGGCAAGGACATCAATGGGGGTACCACAGTGTGCCGGGTGTATTCGAGAAGTGTTCGTTATTTAAGCCCACGAAGAAAAGTAGAAAATTCATGTGGTGATCTTTCGTGAATTAAGATGGTTGATCATCATTCTTATCTCGCTTTCTAAATTGTGGGGGATGATGACCCCTTGCAGTTTGACTCTTCGGAAACAAGGCCAATGTCCCGTTTAAACTGTTGTAGCCATTTCTCGTTATCAGCTGGTGTTTGGTTCCAAGGATCGTCGCTAGAAATTGTCAGAGGTTCAGTATTTTCCTACATGTCCAATGAAATTTAACGGCTTTACTCACTCTCCAAACATTATCCAACGAGCTTGGTACTGGAGCTCCTCATCGGTGGGTACATGGCGACTAGGATTACGTGGTGAAATGGTTCTTTCCACAAACTGGGTCAGCTCCCTGGCCAAGCGACGATAACAGTTGCTGTCGGTGAGGGTAAAGAACATTCCCGGGTCGCTAGCTTTTGTGTCTCGCGTCAAATTACCAGGGGGCGCAAGTTTTTCTACTAGCTCATTCTGTTGTTCGATAGACTCCAAACGCACACCAGGTTCCATCGCCTTGTTTCCATCATCGGCTAAGGCATCTGTTGTACAGTGGGTATCTCCGGGGCTAAGCTCCAGTTTCATGCGCTGCCGGAATGGAGTTAGCCAACAAGTCGAGTTGGAGATTAGATTGATCAGCAATTTGGAATATATGCCCGGTGGAGTAGTTGAAGATGCCTCTGTACGGTTAATAATGTTGCATGCTTCACGCTGGAGAGCATTGTCGCTGATTTCCAGGTTCAGCAGCCTGGAAATTTCGACAAAGTTGGCTAGCTGCTCCTCCATAGGACACAAGTCAAAAATAGTCTCCTTGCCATGTATTTTCATTTGCGTGATGCGCGCCTTGGCGGCTCCTTGAATGGGACGCAGGCGGGCCTTTTTGGTTATTGCATCCGACGACATGAGCAGGTCGCGAACCCACGACTGAGCAGAAGAGGTTGGACTTTTCGACTTGACCTCGGATCCGAATATGATACAGCAGCATTCATACTGCAGCTCCTGGTCCGGCGGCTCGTAGCCTTCTGCGACAAAATGATTGGTCGCGAAATATTCCAGCTCCAACTTCATCAATTCGAACACGTTGGCGGGGGTCTCTGGTGGTCCCTGCTTTGTGGTGAACGGCCAGGGGGAGTTTCGCTCGTAGTGGATAAGGTCTATCATGGCATTGTTTAGTTAGCTGATGCATGTGGCCAGACCTAAACGCAAGCACGTACATGGAGGCATGGCATTCTCCACCATTTCAAGCACTCGATCCTCAAATCCCCAATCACCCTCCCAGTCGGCCATCGTCTTCCCATTTTTAAAATGGTGAGCAATGTGGTCGACCCGGTCAAGCCAAGAGCCCATAACAAGGTCGCAAATCCCGCAGCGAGATCGTATTTCCTTGTCCTCGGACTTCCATTGGTCCATGGGCCATTTAGAAAATTTGGCCCCATGCACCAGTTTCAAGTGCTGCTGAAGATGGTCCTTGCGGAAAAAAGTACGTTCTTCGGGCAGTCGTTCCTGGCAAGTGTTGTAATCATGATCATGCAAGTGCTCGGTATCCGGGTTGACGAGTCCGCAGAATACACAGCTCATGTCTGAATTCTGATTCGTAATCGTCGGTCCTTTTGGCGAGCACTCCCATCTCTCCAGTGAGAGATGCAGCGACTTTTCGTGTCGGTGCCAATTGTGTTTGGTCTTGAAAGTTTCAGTGCAGAATGTGCACTGGTACGGATGCAAGGTTTGAGACAGTGGGTTGAACCCAGGGGCGTCTGATTTCTTGAGAATATGCCGCCGCCTTTTGCGCCTACCACTTCTCTTGAGACTGTCCAGAGCACCTATGGAGATGTGCGATGAACGAGAGCGAGACGAGGCAAATGAACTTGCACTCGAGTGCGAAGTACCTGCGCTGCCGGCTGATGAGCGACTGCACAAGGACTGGGCGCGTTCGCCCTCTGATGAGTCGATGCGGCTCGATGGAGTAAACTCTTGCGAGAACCCAGACACGGCCTGTGCGATGGCCGAAACAGCTGCTGGCTCATGTTCCGGTGGTGAATTCTGCCATCTCTGCAGAGGATCCATTTGGTCCAGGGGAGCGGGTGAATCCGGCCGAAATATTCCTCTTCCACTAGGCCTGAGTGATGACTGCTGTTGGGAACGCACAGTTTGAAACTTCATTCGTCGGCGAGCATTCCCAAACCAGTTGAGAATCTGCTGTCGACCTAGACCAGTCTGTTTTTGAAGCATTTCAATATCGCCGGCCATGGGATAAGGGTGATTTTGGTGGTTCAGTATCCAGGCTCTTAAGTATTTCAGCGAGGAAGACGAGAATCGGGTGCCAATCTTTGGCTGTTCTTTCGCGGAGGCCTGCACCGCAGCAGTGGCGTTGCTGTCAGGTCCGACATGCTGTGATCCCATTGGCTGGTCTTCAAACCATTGCGCAAAAGAAATGCCATTTTGTTCGTTATTTTCCCGGCTGTTGGTCTCACTTGGGTTTGTTAGTCGGTTGGAAATGGGCGCTGCTGCAGGTTCTGCGTGGGTTTGTAGCCCATCCCAGGATGATGCGTTGGTTGAGCTGGGCGTATTTATGCCGTAAAGATCCGCGACCACATCATGAACAAGAATATCCTCAAGGTTAAACTCGAAGCCAAAATCAATTTCAGGGTTATTTGAACCGTTTTCAAACGCCATGTTCAGATCCCCGCTGCTCAGATGCACATGGCTCAGACTGTCGATTCAGGGTAAGAGAGTGTAATGGGAGAAGCTGGCTCTGCCCAGGCTGCCGAGACACTGAACGGAAACGAAAACTAGTGGCAGTGACCCACAATAATCATGTCCTTTTCTCCCTTTGCGCCGCCATGTCCACCTGACTGGCTTCTCATTTGTTCTAGTCCCACTCCAGGCTCAGTCTAAGCCTCTATGGGCATGGTCAGCAAGTACCTGTCCTCACAGCCATTTTATGGGCATGTGGAGGTATCGTCTGCATCGAGGGAGTCAGGCGGTCACGCTCACCAGTGTGGCACAATCACTACATGTTGGAAGAGCTCTGTTACTCAAGTCAGATTTGTTTTGCGGATATACATGATGAAGCTGAGCTTCGAATAATTTGTGTTCCCGTCCAATGCTAGGGAATGTCGATCCTCGTCGCTCTTTGCAGCGGAGGTAGATTAGTGCGCGGAGATACCGGCCGAGAGGTCGATCACAAGCAGACCGCGAATGGCGGGGTTACCGGCCGAGAAATGCAAACAGACGTCAAGACACGATGCATTCAAAGATATAAAATAATCAATATCTATGGTCAATCCTGATTCTTATCTTCATCCTCATCAACTTACACATTCAATTGACATCCATCATCTTCCCCCGCTAAAAAAAGACTCCTTTCTCCAACATGGCCACCACTACCCCCAAAGTCATCTTTATAACGGGCGCCAACACCGGCATCGGGTATCAAATTGTCCGCGCACTCGCTTCGTCTCCCATCTCCTACGCAGTCCTACTCGGCGGCCGCTCTCTCCCTAAAGCTGAAGCCGCTGCCAAGTCTTTAGGCGAGGAATTCCCTTCCACCAAAAGCACCATCACGCCTATTCAAATTGACATTGAAGACGACGCTTCCATCTCTGCAGCTTTTGAAACTGTCAAGTCCAAGTATGGCAGGGTGGACGCTCTCGTCAACAACGCCGGGGCCCAATTTGATCAGAACCTTGCTGCTGGTACCATGACCATGCGCGAAGTCTGGGATGCTTCATGGCGCGTGAACACGACAAGCACACATGTCATAACTCACTCTTTTGTTCCTCTTCTCTTGCAGTCATCCGACCCCCGCCTCTTGTTTGTGACGAGCGGAACATCGACTCTTACGGGCAGCGATGACCGCAACATCCCGATAAACAGAGTCCCCGAGCCTGGGTGGCCCAAGGAGGGGCTTGAGGCTATAGCCCTCATGCCGGCGTACCGAAGCAGCAAGACGGGCATGAACATGATGATGAGGGAGTGGCATCGCTTGCTACAAGCAGATGGAGTCAAGGTCTGGTGTATCAGCCCAGGCTTCCTAGCTACGGGTCTAGGCGGAAACCCGGAAGCAAGCAAGCAGTTCGGAGCTGGAGACCCAGCATTGGGAGGCACTTTTATTCGATCCGTTTTGGAGGGCGAAAGGGATGAGGATGTAGGGAAGGTGGTATCCAGGGCCGGAATTCAGCCTTGGTAAGGGTTACGGATACAGTTGGCTGAGTCTTCGGTGAAAGGGATTTATTCACTATGTAGTACAATTTAATTTCTCATCGCTACTTTGCATGAGGTTTATACGGCTGCTAGAAGTCAGTGCGTTTCCTTGTCTTTCTAGGTTCAGACGTCATCTTACCGGTGCTTTGGGCGGAGCGTCTACCCAAGCGGCCATTTGGTACTGTTGGTTGTGTGAAAGCGTCAGGCTGAGGCCATATTTCTGAGGACTGGTGTAGCTGAACAAGAAGCTCATTGGAAATCTAGGATCAAACGACGACGCTTCATGGATTTTGTCAATGTCGTCTTTGGTGAGCTCAATCCGCAGAGCCTCGGGCATGGATTCAACATGAGCGATTCGATTCACACCCACAATAGGAAAGACGTAGGTGGATTGGTGGAGGAGATATGCGAGAGCCTGTAGTTTTCTTAGATCTATTCTCCTCGAATGGAGTATCACACTTACGATAGCTTGAAAGGTAGTCTCTTTTTCGCTGGCAAGTTGTTCCAATGCATCGCAGACGGCAATATCTGGGCTCGCCTCGTGCCCCTTTCGGGCATCAGGATCGCTGGCTACCTGGGCCCTCTGCTCAGCTGAGAGAAGCTGGCCTCCTCCAAGAGCAGCCCAAGGCACAATAGCCATTCCTTGATCCTCGCACATGGGAATGATCTCGGCTTCCATATCACGGTACGCTGCGTTCCAGCGGCCCTGGTAGACTGAGAAGGGAGTGAGGCCATTGGCGCGGGCGTCTTATCAAATTAGCCACTGTCGCCTGAGTCTGGCCCAAATAACTCACATGCGTTTGCTTTCACGACCACCCAGGCAGGGGTGTCGGATATTCCGAGATACAGTACCTCCTTTGCCATGATGTGCGAATGCAAACCTCGCATCACCTCTTCGACTGAAGTGCCAAAATCCCACCAATGGACGTACAAGATATCGATGTAATCCGTCTTGAGCTTCTTGAGGCTTTCTCGAACAGAAATATGCATGCTCTTCACAGAGTTGCCTGTGTAATTGCTCTGGAGAGGCTCACTTTCTCGATTGTATGCGCGGAAGCCAGCAGTGTATTTTGTTGCGATGACCATCTGATCTCTCACATCGCGCGACTCCATCCAGTTTCCAATCAAGATTTCTGACTCTTCAGAGTTGTATATGTTAGACGTGTCAATGAAGTTTCCGCCAAGAGCAAAATATGAGTCCAACAAATCGTACGGATCCTCATTTTTGCCAAAAACGGAGCTCCACGAACTGCCAATGCTAATGCCTCCAAGACACAAAGGTGATACCTTGACCGCAGCATTAGGTGATAAAATTCGATGGTAGCCAAGTAAGGACTGGGGTTTTGGGGGAGGCTGAAACATGGACATGCTGATAGTGCGTTTCCTTGATACAGATGAGGCAATCCCGGTAGGCTGATGCGAATAGCCATCTAGAAGCCTTAGGCCCGAAGTTTAAATGGCAAAGGGGTTTTTATACTGCTATCATCGACGACAAAATCACTCAAGCGAGAGCTGAATATGCAGCATGCTGACAGTAATGACGACGTGGTGCCTACAAAACCGACTGCTTGGCGACAAGTACATTTGGTGGGTCGCATGTGGGAACTAGAGAAACCCCACGCTCTTCCCCATATCACCACTCGACGCGAAGGATGCAACCTGCTGACCCTGTGGGCCTTCAACCCGATCTTACTTGCTGCTGTGTGAATTCGGATCAACAAGAACATGATTTGGTTCTGGAATCGGCTAAAACCAGAAACTACCCCAGGTTTAGCAGGGCCGAGCGGCATAGCCAGCATTCTACTCTACAATCTAAACCTTGAATGGTGGTAGTTCCCTGCTTCGATCGCTGCACAGATCGGCCAAGTCAAAATAATCTGTCATATTCTCTCACGCTCACAGCCGCCTGGCTTGAACAAAATAGTCGCTCGGGCTCGGGGCCAAGGGCAGCAACCTAGTCATGACGACGGTCTCAACAGACCTCCGTGACGCCGTTCGGATGACCGGGCTAGCAGGCATCACATTTGACGTAACGGCTAGATGACCAAGACCGCAGCCGGCCCCAAAACACCATACTAAACAACACACGATCCTCACCTATCAATCTGTTGACTACAGGGACCGCCGCAGCCGGCCAATTAGGGATCTGTGCAAAGTCAAGTTCGTCATCCTTGTCGAACCTTATGACCCCGACGCGGCACCGGCCGCCTCCAACAGCTAGCAGGAACAGTAGCTATAAGAGACCTAGATAGACCTTCCTTTGAATAAACAAGAGCTTCTGCATGCATTTGGATTCATGGCTTGTGATAGAATCACAATGGCTACGGTAAAAAATAAGGCCGGAATAAAAGCCCACGAAAGAGTTTTTATGACAATCCGTTTGCTTAGGTGTTATTTTTATTGCTTTTCGCAAAGGATTCTAAGATCGATAATCTTTTGGCAAGGGCCCCCGGCAGAAATGTGTCAGAGTGATGATCAGGCAAGGGTTTTTTTTTTTTAATTTTTTTCTTTTTATGTAGATAAGCATCCCCTCATGCGTTCTTCTTGCCGTATTCCTCTTCCGAAACCTCCTCATGCCAAGTCGTCTTTCCCAATCCAATCACCAAATGCGTCATGAGAGACCCATCATCTGCGCCGTGCCAGTGCGTTGTTCCCGCCGGTGCCCAAATCACATCGCCAGCTTCGATGCGCTTGGGAACTCCTCCCTTGTCGCAGACCCAGCCGGTTCCGGTCAGCACACGCAGCATTTGCCCTTGCTCGTGGGTGTGCCAGTACGTCCTCGCACAAGGGGTAAAGGTCACGTTGGCGATGGCCGCATTGCTGTCGTAGTGAATTAAATCGAGGTAGACATCCCCGGTAAAGGTTTGGCCAGCTTTGGTTGTGGCCTGAGCGCTTTGCGATGGTTTGAAGACGTGCGAGGGCATGGTTGATCCTTAATTTTTTTTTTTTTTTTGGTGAAAGTATGAGTGTTTGAGACTGGATGAAATGAGATTGATAAGAGTTATCATCTGTGATACGATTCCCTCGTTGCGGTATTGTTATATATATTTTTTCCTAGTCAGCAAGTTGCATTAGCGCCGATTCGAAGGTGACCTCATCGAGGAGTCACAGATGCGACATAAACCATGACGCGTCAAATTAGCGACATGAGATGGCAACTTTAAATGACGTCGCCATATTTGCATTTCACCAATATCCAAAACACCCCAAAGTCTCGAGCTATCTCATGATATGATTCATCGCGTTGGCTAGTGTATCGCACCTACGGGAGTGGAATTGCGATGCCCCCGTGAAGCAATATTCCCACGCTAAAGTATAAGACGTTTTTCTCCCCTCCTCTCGCGCCAGTAATTGGTTGCCTCAAGCATTTCGTCACACCCTTCCAATAACCATGACCACTTCCGGAACAGCGTCGGGCCTACTTCCCACCCTCGCGGGTCCGAGGGTTCACCCCATACGATGAGAAAAGCACTATCTGAACTGCAGCAATCGCTGATTTCCACCGAATCCATGCAGAGCTCATCTTCAAAATCTTCCGAGATCTCGATTGCTGACAAAACATTATCCCGAAACCTCGGAAACGGGAAGAGATCGAGCCACGGATGGTGGGGGACAGATATCTGTAGATTTGTCGGGAATAGAGCGCCTGGACACGGAGGTGATGATAAGGCCAAAGCCCCAATGCGCATCGGGCCTAACCCCGGTCCTTCTTGGCAAAAAGGAGATATGGCGTCGCAAAGCAACCAATCTTCATAAACACCTAGTTTTGCGGCGTTGTGAGCCATGGCGTAGAAGAGGTTAACTCCGAGAAGGGTTGGCAGTTGCCTTAGTTGGAGCACGCCATTCGTGTACTCGGCATAAGCTTGCTCCGCAAAACGTCGGTACATGACTTGTCTGTCGAGATTATTTGGAAAGCATATGACGGGAACGTTTTCTTTTTCTGACTCCATCGATATTCCAGATTGTACTGTGCTTGGGCCCCAGCAGACCACGGCAGGGGCAAATTCCTTGCCAATCGTTTCCGTCGAGGCTTTCTGCGAGGTACCTTCTGCATTTCTTCTGCCTGAGAAGTTGTCAGAAACAGACTCGGCCATTTCTCTTCGAATATTTAGTTCAGCGCTGTACTCACGACGGGCTCGCTGGTTGAGGCGGTTTTGAAGTCTCCTTCGCTGGCTTGTACTCGTAACGCCGGTCCAATCTTCCTTTCGGCTGCGGGCTTCCGAGCGCTGAGGCATTTGGTGGAGCTGGATGAAGTGGCCACTGTCTCCTGCAGGATCCATCTTTGCGGGTATAAATCTAAAGAGAGCTTTCTACGCGGCGATGGCTCAATCTCTGGCTTGATCTGATGGAAGCCCTCACGAAGTCCCTATTTATCATGCAGCCTGCTGACATGGATCGGGCGAGTGTGGGTTTGAGGAGGCAGCCCTGGCAGAAATGAAAGGTACCCAGGCATTAACAATCGCTACAAGCACTTGCTAATGAAATTACACCGGACATCTTGTATCGTAAAATAAGTATCATGTGCACAGTCCAATCAAGGAAACCCCACTCTTGTCAGCAGGTTGCATTAGCGTGACTCGGCCATCTCGGCTAGACCCAACCGGGACGACATCATCCAACCCAGCATGAACATGAATCATTCGGTAAGTGCAAGTGAAGTTCTTAACTCCGCATCATGAGGCACTGCATAGCAGAATTCAGGTAATTACGAACAATTTCCATGCATCTTACCATGTGTGGAGGCCACTGACCAATTTTTTCTTCCTTACCGAAGCGTGATTTCACTCGAGGCTCGTTGCGTCATCTGTGTACCATCGCTTGATAGCCGACATTCAATGAGACCGAAGGCTAAATTCTCTCCCTTTCATTTGCCCGCATTGGTACTCGACGGAGCCGTGCGCAAAGTTAATGCAGCGCCGATAGCAGCCAACGCTTCGACCAAGGCTTCTAGAATGTTCAACTAAGTCTAGTGCGATAGCTGATGTGACAAGATCGTGCAGTCCGGAAGGCTAACCTATTTAGGATGACAGGTCGGCCAAAGTTAAGTCTGCAAACCCAGCCTCATCAGTTGACATTGAAGTCGGTCAAGGAGATGTCATAGCAAATGCCCGGATTCTGCGGGAAATAGAATTCATACCAGGCTCGGCTGAATATAAACCAATGACGATTCGCAATTAAACCAGTTCGAATCGGGACATGGTGATGATTTCGACGTCAAAATCTGTGCCAACTCGGAGCTAAGAAGTCCCAGCGTCTACCTCCGTGAGTTGAGTGCCGGGTTCTGCCTGAGTAAAGGAAATGAAGACTTGAGCTCTGTGTTATAAAAGCTGGGCTGTTGGAGCCATGCAGATTTTGAAACCACCATCTACAGAACTGCAATAATAAACAAGAATAACTCTGAACTTACGCAATCATGGCACGTGTGCTTGTCACGGGTAATGTCGCATCAGCTGGCTCTGAACCATAAGTGAGGTACGGACTAACGGTGATGAACCATACGCAGGTGGCTCTGGATTCATCGCGTCGCACGTAATCAAAGTGCTACTCCAACGCGGCCACTCTGTGGTGGCAACGGTTCGGTCTGAAGCGAAGGGCGAAGGAATTCGCAAATCCCACAAAAGCGCCAGCGCCGATCAACTCAATTATGTCATTGTTCCAGATATGGCAGCTTCGGGGGCCTTCAAAAATCTTGGGTCCTACGCACTGGATGCCGTTATTCACGTGGCAAGCCCAGTGAGTCAGACGCGTTTCAACTGGGTAGTCCCTGCTCTAACCTTGCCAAGTTCTTCTACAACACGACCGATCCTGTCAAAGATCTGGTGAACCCTGCCATTCTCGGCACCACTGGGGTCCTTGAAGCCATCAAAGACTCTTGTCCCACCGTCAAGCGCGTTGTGGTAACATCCTCATTTGCAGCAATTTTGAACCCCTACCTAGCCCGGACTGGCGATGCAAAGATTTACTCGGAGGCCGATTGGAGCCCACTGACCTTGCAAGATGCGACAAATGGTGGATTCGCCTATATTGTATCCAAGAAACTAGCTGAAAAGGCTGCATGGGATTTTGTCCAAGACAACAGCCCGTCTTTCTCATTGGCAACCATCAATTCCCCGATGGTATACGGTCCTGTACACCAACCACCATCATCCTTGGAAAATGTCAACACTTCCAGCCAAATTTTCGCTCAGCTCATTTTGGGTAAATATCGAGAAGCGATGCCACCAACCGGGCTGCCTCTCTTCGTCGACGTTCGAGATGTAGCATTGGCGCACGTGAAGGCGATGGAAGTCGATGAGGCTGGTGGCAAGCGGTTTTTTATCACCGGAGGTCACTACAACAACCCAGAGATTGTCAAGATCGTGCGAGAAAACTTCCCAGATCTTCATGACAAGCTTCCCGAAGAGAATGTTGGAGGCGAGCCAAGTCTGAATCTGCAATCTTTTGGGTACGATGTTTCTAGAGCGACGCAGATCTTGGGTATGAAATGGACACCGTTTGAGGAGACTGTGGTTGATGCGGTAAAGAGCTTATATGTTGCTGCAAATGCATAGGATTGAACTTCAAGCTATACTTAGTTAAATTAGGCGCTTAGATGATACCTTGTGCAATATAATATAGAAAAGGCGGTTCGATACCGACTCTCACTGTTACTCTGACTCGAGAAGCAGGCGACCATCTGGCCCATGCGGCCAAGTGCAATCCCCCCAACAGCATATTCCAAACTGAGCAATAGCCCGATTGGGTTATGCTCTTTTCCCTGCAATGGATTTCATCTTGGGTGCACTGAGCAGGAGAATCATGAACAACGCACATCGTTATCGTCTTTGAGGTCCAATACGGTCAAAGTCAAGACGATAAACTTTACACAGAATTTTGCACACACAGTATCTCCAACAGCTCCATACAACACATCGGAGGTAACCCTCTGGGAAAAAACTTCAACTTGACCACCAATATAAAATGCCTGCCTGTCTTACCAAGACCAGCCTAGGGTCTTTACCTCCTCATCATCTCTGCACACGACTTTGAAAACAACCGTCAGCAAACAAGCTACTAGTCCATCCATTACAGCAGCCAGTCCACTTGCCCCTCAATCCTTGTCCAAGTCCCTTACATACATACCCACTCACACACAGACACACCATACCGACCACCACAATGACCACGCACAGCCCGTTCCGATTAGTGGAAAGGCCGGGCTCACCTTCGCCGACATCGAGAGGCGACACCAGGAGGAAGAAGACGGAGGAGGTGACATGAGATCAGAGGGGTGGGGACATGAGGGGATCAGAGGGGTAATTAGAGGGTTCGGTTTCGTTTGGTTCGGCAATTGAATTAGATTGGCGTTAGGCATCCAGAAAAGTTAATCTATCAACGGGTTTCACTTGGTTTCACACATTTGCATCACACATTTGCATCACACAGTGGACTGACCCACATACCATCCTAAATGCCGACATGTCGAGTGGAACAAAAGTCCGAAATCCCCATGGAGATTGTCTCCGCACTCAACCGTCGCCATATCTCCATTTATCTTATCTCCGAAAGCAACTTTGATTAGTCAATTTGTCAACTGACCAGTCTATTTATTTACAAAACCAGCATTGTGCAAGAGATGTTCTAGCCATTTCGCCTTCTTGATACACCACTAGATTACCATTCTTCGCCAGTCAACGCGCCTCGCCAACCATCACCACAACTCAAAATGACAACCACTCTGACGATTCTTTATCCGAATGAGCCTGACGCTCAATACAATATCGAATACTATGAGAACCACCACATGCCCCTCGTTCAATCCCAATGGGGCTCATACGGGATGAAAAGCTGGACGGTGACTCGTTTTGGGCCAAGCCCCGACGGTACTCCGCCATCATATATTTTTGGCGCAACTGCTGTTTGGGAAAGCTTTGAGTGCATAAAGACTGCTTTTTCTGGCCCCCTACTGGATGAGTTGATAAAGGATGTGCCAAACTACAGCAACAAGACGCCAGTGCTTTTGTTTGGCAACACTGGGTCGCAGAATTGACCCTAGCAATGGGAGCTATATCGATGATGGATATTGATAAATCCTGGGCATTATGTTTCAAGAGAAGTGTGCATTAAAATTACAAAGAGCAAAATAGTGGGATTGTTGTGACAATGTTTAGTTGGTGTTTCTGACGGAGCAATGGGGATTCGTACGCTTCTCTAGCTAACTACCAAGGCTCTCATGAGGGGCTAGCACCTGTGTATCTACTTCAGGAATTCAAAAACTCAATTTCTTTTTCTATTTATCGTCTAAAAAGAATGAATGCATGACTCCTCTGTGGCCGGAGACTGACACTTAGGGTAGCTTGGAAGCAACTATAGGGTAGGTGGCTTCGGAGGCCCAATTTTATTAATTATGGGACCCTTTGGCCGTGTTGCCGGATCGGCATGATTTTTAACCCTAAATCCCCATTTTCAGCCATTATTTTGATGGGGGAGAAATGACGTATTGGTTGCTAGATTGTGGACAGACTCCACCGTCATCTCACGTCACTTGCCCGTGAAAGTTTCTTCCGCCGCGCCGAGATATGATCCTGCTCCTTTTGATCCTCCGCCAGGCTCTAAATCCATCAGGGATAGGGGGATTTGAACTGCACAAGATAAAAAAAAGAAACAAGAGTTGATATTTTGATTGTGTTTTTGTCTGGTTGTCACGATTCGCGATGCAATCGGGCGCTGGTCGCGTGACGCGTGCGCATGATGGATATGGTACCAAAAGCATGACAGTGGCGATGTACTCTACGTCGAGTCTAGGCGCATGCTTGGCAATGTCAAGACGAATAGGGGGGCTGATGTTCGGGGCAATGCAGCGACAACAGGACATCAGGGGCAAGGCAACAACAACAACAATAACAGCGTGCGCGCGTGGATCCTTATCGATCTGTGGTCCACGGGGAGCAAAAGCACAGGCTTTTCGCGCAAAAGGAGTGAAGCTCAGTGGAGGATCCGTATCGGTCTGAGACACCACGAATTGGATGGTGTCTTGTACGTCTGAACTCTATGCATGCTGAGCCACGTTCATCGCCCTCTTCGCGTTCCGAGCGTCCCGTGGGAGCGGGCTAAGCTTAATTTTTTCTCTCTTTTTTTTCTTGTTTTGATCCGCCCGAGGATGATTCACTTCACATGAAACAGCAGGGCAGTGCGAAATGTTTTTCTCTTTTTTTCATGGTGCGATGCAATGCGCACAGTATGTGCCCTGCTTGTGTTCTTTTGGCGAGCAATCAAGTTTCGCAGATGACAATTCTGTGGGCATCGACTCCCGGAGCTGTTTGCCGAGAAACTCTCGAATACAGTTTTTGTTGGTATCAGAAAACCTGGGGACCCTCCATTTGCGGACCACTCAGAGTCAAGTCCGGGACGGGGAGCCCATGGTGCCAAGATAATGGCGTCGACAAGTTAATACGGGCTGCACTTGGAACAATTGACCATGAGAACCACAACCAACTGGTCCCCCTGCTCTTCGTCAACGGAACATGATTGGCAGATGAGCAGGTGAGTCAGCGGTTCGGCCATCCTGTTTGGGAAAGGCTCTGTATCTAAAATTGAAAAAGTGGCGTGTACATCGTCAAAGTAGGAGGGGCTCCTAGATCAACTGATGGTGTGGTGAGCGGGTCATCTGACAGTGGGGTAGAATAAGTGGGGGGAATGTAAGTTGAGCTGAGGGTGAGCTGAGGCCTCTGATTAGCTTGCTAGTAGCTAAATTGTAGATTACCCTTAGCTAATTATAATTCTTAATTAAATAAAATTAATTTATTAACTTTTCTTTTTTTCTAAATATTTTCTAGATTAATCTATTATTAATATATTAATAATAAATAATCTAGGAATTTTATTAAAATAAATTAATTTCTAAAAATTATTAATTACTTTATTTAATACTAAGGACTCTAATATCTTAATTATAAATATCTTAGCTATTAAGAGTAAATTCTAAATCTATTTATATATAAGATATTATTAATATATTATTAATATATTAATAAAATAATAATAATAAAGCTAATATTTTAAAGCTTAATAAGTATATATTAGTTTTAGTAGCTAATAATAATAAAGACTAAGATTTAATTTATTAAGTAATAATTTTTATTATAGAACTATATATTATAATCTATATATACTAAAGGCAGTTATATATAGTAAAATATACTTAGTCCTAGCCTTATAGGTAATATCCTACTTATTCTATTACTATGCCTAGTAATAACTTGCTTTTAGTACTATAGCTAAATTACTTTAGATTAATAATTATTTAATAAGAATAGCTTATATACTAAGACTTTAGCTTATACTATAAGCTATAGAGTATACCTATAAGCTATAGAGTATACCTATAAGCCATAGAGTATACTTATACTCTATACTATATAAAGATAAACTATAACTTAGATAAGATATATATAAATAGATCAAAGTATACTATAAAAAATAGTCTTAATTAGCTTTTAATATAATTTAGTTATATTAATCTATAATTAATATATTACTAGATATAATATTTCTTTTATAGATATTCTTATATATTACTTAAAAACCACTATATACTCTATATTTCTTTATTAATATAAACCTTATACTTTAATTAGTTTATATAATTAGAAATTAATTAGAAGATTATATATTAAAAGCTTTTATTTAATAAAATTACTTATATTAATTATTAAGTAATAATTATAATAGCCCTAGTAATTCTATCCTCTTTAGATTAGTTCTTCTAAGCTAATAATAAAGGCAAAGAACCTATATTTACTAATAAAGATAAAAATATTTCTATAAATAAGCTAAAAATAACTAATAATAATAAAAGTAATAATAAAAATAAAACTAAATAGCAAATTAAGGCTCTTAAATAAGAAAATACTAACCTAAAAAATTAAATAAATACCCTTGCTAATAACTTATAAAACCTAGTTAAATAACTTAATAACTATAAAATTACTAAACTTTAAATAACTATCTAAGCTCTAGGGCAATAATAACTTAATATAATAACTACTTATAAAAAATATATCTTAGATCTTAATACTTTTACTATCTCTAAAAAAGATATTAAAGAAATTATTAAGCCTAAAGAACTATTAATTTAAAAGAAAAATATTAATATCTTATAAAAATAATTAACTTAAATTAAAAGCTACTAAGCTATATTCCCCTTTATATTTATTAAGAATATATCTCTCTATATCTAATATACTATTAAAAGGCTAAAAAAAAAACTTATAAAAGCTATAGAAAAATACCTAAAGAACTTTATTATCTATATTTAAAATAATACTTTATTATTTACTAAGTATTTCTTTAGAGATTTCTTTTATTTTAAAAAAAAAATAAA
>JAKZGU010000282.1:0-23530 GCA_022837005.1 Calonectria pteridis | reverse complement strand
TTTTTAAATATTTTTAATAAATATTTAATATATTTATTATTTTATTATTTTATATATATTAATTATATTAATTTTATTTATTAATTATATTATATTTATATAATTATATTTAAAAATACTTAAAACCTTTATATAAATATTTATAATTATATTTATATACCTATAAAGCCTATAAATACCTATAATCTCTTATTTTATTACCTAAAAATACTTATAGGCCCTATAAATACCTAAATATAACTATAGATACCTTTAGGACTTATTTTATACCTAGTCTAGTTAAAAAGTATGTGGGGCCTACCTATTTATAAGTACCCATGGGTATGATGAACTCTAGACTGGATGGCGTTGATGAAGCCCAACCACGCGCCCGTTGGATGATCCATGAACTCCTGCCATTGCGACAGCGTCATCAAAGAATTCATCAAACTACCGTCGTATCTGCGGTTTTACGATCTGTTAGGTCCATTCTTCGTGAGTACTTGGGATCAAGACATACCCGTTCGCGGCCGCGAGCAGCGAGAGGAAGATGGCATAAATGTTGAGAATGACGAGATGGCGCTGGCGGTACCAGGGGGTGCCATCGGTTGGGAGAACCTGAGCAAGACCCTCGCCGACGGCGCGGGACTGCTTGAGCTCGGGTTTTGCGCTTTTCCCCATGGTGCTGCAGAGGCAATTGAGTCGGAGGGATGAACTGGAAGGGCTTGATAGGCCCCATGGTTCATGCGCGGCGAGGATCGGCCTTTATACATTGACAGAACCGACACACAGACGCGACTAGCAGCCGTCAACCCCATATCCAAGGAAAAAAAGGTATGCGGGGACCCCACAAACTCGTGTGCCTCTGGGGCGGGGTGAGGAGGTTCGTGAGCCACGTCCGCTGCTCGGGGAGTCTCGGACGTGCTGGCTGCAGCATTTCTGCTCCTCTTTCTCCAACGAGGCGTGGTCACGGTGGACCGCGGGAGCCATGTAAGTGGCCAGCAGGGGGGTTAGGCCCAGTGGGCGGGTTTGGGGTTGAACTGGCGCGACTCGGGAGACCCGTCACGCCCGCAGGCTCTCTGGTTGGAGCATGACTCCTGAGCCAGGGGAGCGGGCGGGCTTTTCTGGGGGCAACCAACAACAACAGACTCAAGCAGTGGAGAATCGGAGAAACCTCGTCTCCAGTTCGGTGCAAGTGGAGAAATCCGGGGTAAAGGGGGCTAACGGTGTTGCGGCCCGCCATCCCCCCAGTCCTAACTCTCGCGGAGTTCCGGACTTGAACTACGAGCAGTGCTGCAACGGTTGACGTGACGGGCCCACAACTTCCCCAGAAACTCGCTCTCAATTGACCAGTCAAACGCTCAAAACTACGAAATGCTACCTTTTTTTTCTTTCTTTTTCGTATCATCACAAGTTTACAAGGGGTGGGTGAGCCAGCGTCGACAGGATGTCCTCGATGGCTTCAATCGCGCGCGTCACGCCCGGCGCCTCCTGCTCCCAGTACCGCAGCCTCGCCAGCCCGCATTGGATCCCGTTCGCCCACCCGTGCGGAACGTTGATGCTGCCGGACCGCACCGCGGCCAGCAGCGTGAGCGCCCCGTTTATGCCTGCGCGCGTGGCGTACCAGCTGCCGTGGTGGCGGTGCCGGACGGGCTCATACTGAACCACCTGCAAGCTGTGCCGGAGGGCCTTCTCCACGTACGGCATCACGGCCGTCTGGTAGCGCGCATTGGGCGGGTTGTGAACGGCGTAGTACAAGAACGGGCGGTACATCCATGCTTTGATGTCGAGCTGGCGGGTGTACACCATGTACGGCAGCTCTTCGGTTGGCATGACGCCTTCTTCGTATTGGATGGGCGCAGGCAGCCCTTCACACCTGTGCGCCTACTTGTTAGCTAGTTTGCAGTAGACTAGTTATTCTTTTTCGCCTTACCATTCCTGCAGCTGCTGCTCAAACTCGCACACGGCCTTGATCATGCCGGGGATGGCCTCATCCGTCCATGACAGGTGGGTATCGCTGTAGAACATGTTGAGAACTCGATTTGCGATGCGGCGCAGCGTTATTTCCGTGAGGTAATAAAACCAGCTCTGCTCATGCTGGCGGAGTGACCCCATGGGCGGCCTGCGGGGTCTGAATCCGCCGTCCTGGGGCGTCCTGTCGTCATCGCACACCGGGCTCGGCACATCTGGGGGCGATGGGTGCATGTCTGGGTACTGGAAGTCGGCCAGCGAGCTGTTGGGCAGGTCCATCTCGGTGCGAAGCTCGCATTCCGACTTGTAACAGCTCCAGTACAGCCGCTGCTCCAGCCTCCGGCGCCGGGATGCCTTTTCCGGGTCGCCGTATCGAGGTGGTTGCCGCGCCTGGCACTGCAGATAAACGTGGTACGACCTCGAGGCCGAGTGAAACTCTGACCAGGCGCTCAGTGGCCGCAGCGTGTACATGAGATAAACGCCGGCCAGAAACTGGCACTGAGGGGTCAGGATATCCCTCTCAAGCAGGCCCAGCCGTCTCCGGGCGAGGTTGTAGTATCTTTCTCCCTTCTGGAGGTCCTCGCACTGCGATTCCAGCGAGCTGCATTTCCTGTCAATGATTGGCTGGAAAGGCTCAGCTACGCATCCCAATGCGCAGGCAAGAAGCTGTTCCAGTTAGACTCATATTAAGCTTGCACTAGCGACGGGCCATCAAAACGGGGTTTCCACTCACCACGAGACATGAGGCCGAGTCCCACTCCAGACCCTCCTCCCCCACCCTGCGAACATACGACCAAATCATGTCCGGGTCGAGGATGGGGTTCTTGATGTGGACCAGGTCCAAGAAGCGTTGCACTAAGTCGGGAATTTCCTCCTCGCAGATCCTTGCACCCTTCGATCTGGACGTGCAATACCTCCCGGCCTTGTTTTCGAGATGGGAACTCCCGTCTCCGGTGTCGAGGTCCTTATCAGGCACCTCCGCCATGAATGTGGCATCGATGATGTAATTGGGAGGGTAGCGGTGGTTGAAGATGGGCCATTGGAGGATGGCGTCGGGCGTTGTTTTGGAGGATGGTATTCGCAGGTGCTGGTAGTCTGATTCCCCACGGTTCAGGCTGGGACGCACGCTGGGGGGCTGGTTGATGGAAGGAGTAGATGTGATGGTGAGGGCCGTTGTTGTGGGTGTGTCTTGTTGACTTGGCTGGGGAAACTGGTTCAGCCGCAAGAGAACTTGGTCCAGCCGTTCCAGGATGAGCAAGCTTGCTGGGTCAAATCTGGCATAAAAAATCCGGGTTTAGCGCTGATGTGGCCAAAATAGGTCTGGAGGGCTTGGGGAGATGACTGACGCTGAGTGATCCTGTGAGTCCTCGTAGTGGCACTGGGACTTGGACGCCTCGCAGCTCCCGCACGAAGGCCGCGCATTATTGCACTTGACCTTCCGGGCACGACATTGACGGCACGCGGCCACAGCCCTCTTGCGTGGGTACGCGAGCGCGGTGCGAGTCGGTTCCGTTCGCCGTCGTTTGCGGGCGGCCGCGGATTGGGCGTCCGGAGACTGCGTCTCGGCCGACTCCGGATCCTCCCCCACACCACCGGAAGCATGTGTTATTGCTTCTGCAGGTGCAGCTGATGCCTTGGCGTCAGGAGAAGGCCCGAAGCATGCAGTGTCTCCCCCAGATTGATCCACGGCACTGGCGGGGCTTGAAGCTGGGGGAATTGGGGAGACTTCGACGAACAGCGACATGGCGCAACGCAATTGAGGATGCCTTTCGCCTGTCCACGGGGAGAAGCGGGCAGCCAGCCAGTCTTAAGCACTGGAGGAAACTGACTCGGGACCCCAAACCTACCCTGGCTTCGCTTTCGTTTTCGGGGAGTGCCGGATGTAGCCCGAAATACGGTCGGCGGTATTAAATCAGTGGGCCGCCACCAATAGCATGCTGCGAATGCTTTATATCCGGACAACCGAGGCCGTTATTTGCGAAGACGAGCCAACACTGGTGGCTTGCATCATTGACTCGGGCCGGTAGTGGGTGTCTGCGAAGCATGGTGTAAAAACTATGGTAAGTAGATCACAAAAATTATATAGTCCACGAGGTTCTATCGCATCGTTAAAGGAATGGGTCGGGTGAGTTAGTGACGCTCTGTGTAATGTTGTAGTTTCCTCCCCCTCTTTCTTGTCAATGGCTTTGTCAATTAGCTTTAGTATTCACAAGAGTTATGCATATTTACTTTTATGATCGTTATTGCGTTTGGAGAGAACGTGTCTCTGACTGTTTGTGCATTGTGACATACGATGTTAATTTGATCCCCAACTACCCTAAAGCCTACCCTACACCGACCTTAGTACAGCTTATGGCTGATTTTCCTTCGGGAAACAACTTAAAGACTGCAGGGCTTGTTATCTCAAACAAGAAATAGGACGGAATTAATACGGTACACTAAAATGATTGACCTTCCGCACCAAAGCACGTTCGATTTTCTTTTTACACTCGCCCTCCTGCAAGCACTCAAAACATTCACTTTTCTAAATAGCGTACAAACCAAGTTTGGCATACTAGCGTGACATCATGAATGATAAACATCCTCCAATCTTTTGCCGCAGCTAAACTCCAACTGGATCGGCAGGATAATTCCCCATTAAGTGAGGTATTTTATCTCCGCCAAGATCACAGCCGCGTCATTAGCTTTGTCATCAACAGGTTCTCCACCAAGGCTACTTTACACTGCCACCACAAAAAGACTCATTTCTTCGCGATCAAGAAACAGAAACCAAGTGAAAACAGCATGACAGAGAAAAATGAGATCAGAAGCGAGTATTTCGACGTCAGAAATGGCTCCCTGCCTACACATCTCCCTCACAAGTCAAAAGTACCGAATGGTCAAAGCATCCCCGTCATCCCGTTCCGCATTGCAACCCTGAAATGTTTATAATAAGTTTAAGTAACTTTATTATTATTGAGTTTAGGAAATAACATGTAAAGCACACTCCGGGTCGAAGATCGGTGTACCAATGCAGTGCGTGCATGATGCAAATACAATCCAACCCTTGAATGCTGGTAAGAGGTACCTCCCCACTACGGCTACTGCATGAGTTAATCTTGTCATAATATCTAACCATAATTTCTAAAGTAAAAATAAATAAAAAAATACTAAGATATTATCTTTAGAATAGATTTATTTAGGTATTATTTTATTTGTTCTTTAGCTTAAAATACTGAGACTTATGGTCTTTTTAGCAAAGCCTTAGGCAGCAAAGTGTCAGACTGACATTCATTCAGGGTTGTATTGTTCATGTCGTCGCACATTATTTGTGGATCTCACCCCCCTGCTACCTATGACCTCATTCAGTGATCGGCGTTATTCTATTAGTATGCAGACTTTGGAGAAGTGCTGGTGTTTCATGACCATCTCGTATGCCTCTTTGACATCCTTAAAAGTCGAAAACTGGTTCGTCCAGCACTGGTTCGACTTGCTTTTCATCGATAAACTCCACCATCTCCCGAAACATACGTCTCCCTCCAACCAAAATACCTCAAATATGTCTGGTTTCGCCATGGAGAAGCCACCCAAGCCGCCAGTGACACATACGACGACATTGATGCGTGTAGCTGCCATTGCCTGAGACAATGTCGCATAACCTCCGACGTCGACGACGAAATCAATGCCACGGTCATCTGGTGTATAGGAGCGAGCGACTTCACCTCAGCTTTGACAGGCGTTGTAGTTGATCGTGTACGTGGCTCCCAGAGTTCTGAGGCGTGCAGCTTTCTGGTTGCTGGTTGTGGCAATTACCGTCGCGCCGGCCGCAAATGCAAACTAATCCATAAAACGTCAGCCAGATTCTCCATTTTATTTCCTTGCTACAAATGCCTAAACGTAGAATTAGTCGTACCTGTAGTGCTGCAATGCTGACACCTCCGGTTCCCTGCACAAGGACTTAATCTCCGTTTCCGACGCGGCGGCCTCGGCTCTCCATCAAATCGTTCCATGCTGTCAGACCGGAACAAGTCAAGGTTGCGGCCTGCGCGAAGGAAAGAGTTTTCGGCACACGAACCAGTGCATTCTGTTGGAAAATGCCATAACGCGTTAATGTGCCGTCTGTTTCCTCTCCTAGCCCTCTCTCTAAATCGTTGACTGATGGAAGCACGTCATTCGGAAGGTGAAGTGCAATGTGCGTAACAACTTTATCACCTTTGTGAAACAAATTTACCTCTGGACCAGTTTCTACCACCACCCCAGCGCCATCACACCCAGGAATCAGGCGGTCTTTTACCGAAACCGAAGACAATAACTGCGAGCCGTTTGGTCAGAGTCTAGAGATTAATGGTTGCATTGGTGGCCTACTTTGCCAACTCCCTAGAATATGCTAGATAGAGCAGTAAGAGGAGTGTGTTGCAACTTATTACCTTTGAAATGTTCAAATCCCGCGCATTTAGCGAGGCGGTATACATGCGCACTAGCACACCGCCTGGCCCTAAAGAAAACGAGACTGGCGTCTCAGTGTACTCCAAGGAATCTGGACCAGATATGCCCCGTAAGGATCCATCTCCCATAGTCTCTAATTTCAGTCACCATCTTATTGTCGAGAAAGTCCAAGGTCTGTATTCGGAAATGTAACGGCGGGGGATAATGTTGAGATTGATCAATAAGGTTGGTTCAACTTTGATATCACACGAAGCTGTTGAGTGACCCCACTCTGGCGGAATCCTTTAGACTCCGCATAGAAGATCCCGCACTGATATGAGTATCCATCATCGGAGGCCGAAAGACCGTCATGCCTAACAACATGCAATGTAGGTTTCTCGCTTGAGAGTAATTTTTTTACAGATAAGTTGCCAACATTTTCAGTTCATTCATTATATTTTGAAAACCACATCAGACTTGTCCGTCCCGGTCGAGTTTCGTCCGAATCCTCATCCGACACATAATGCCCCAAAAACTCGGCCGAATTCGTCCGTCTGATCTACAGTTCAGTTTAAGTTCCGAGACGCATCGTCGCTATCTTACAGTACCCACAGGCCAAGAGAGACATGGGAATTGTTTCGCTAATGGTCAGGGCATGTTGTAGTTAACGAAAGTAATCGCACATTTTATAGTCAGTACTGGAGGATACACGTAGATAAATATCTCTTAAAGGGGAAAGAACTCGAGATTTCATAACTTGGACCTACTTGTTCTGTTCAGATACTAACCAGGGACTTGAAAAACCGCGTTTAACAGTTGTATGACCTCATCGATATCCATTTATCTGGCGATAAGTTCGTAGATGGAAATGGATTCATGAGTATATTTGCGACTGGTATTCTAAAAAAAGAAATAGGCGTCCTGGATTATCCAAACTCTGCCTTTGGTGCCGTGTCGGCGACTGATGCCTTGCTATGCTAAACTAATCCCTCTGAATGATGCTGCGAAATGTAACTCTCGTTGGTTCATGATTTAAAATAAATAAGTTCAATGCACACCGTGTGATGTTGGTGGATTCTTTCCAGACCTGCTCTTATTGTCTTGGTCAAACTCGCCATAAAACCTGTTCATACTCTGTAAAGATTGTAAGAGCTGATTGTCCTCTGATTATCCATAGACCGATCTCCCTCCGATACAGGATCGTAAGCTCCTGCCTGGAACCGGATATTTTTCGCGGCATGATGAATCATGTTAAAGCTTTGCTTGACCGTGTTCTTCCTCTTGATAGCATTCTGAGAAGCTTCGGTTGTTTGGTGTTCAGACATGTTACCCATCTCCATTGCATCAGCCTCAGAATCCTTGAGGAAAATACGCGGCGGGTGTGGGAGGTGAGTAATGACAAGAATTACAAAGTAAGCGATGGTGATTGTGGGTAGTTGCCAGGGCGTTAAGAGGAATTTGGCAGTAAGCTCAGAATTTGTTCCGATGAGAGCCACCAAACCGAGACCGAGACCGATCAGGAATACAGCCGCGGTGCGAATCATGTTGAAAGAGGTCCACCCTCTTCTCTTTGATATCAGGTGCATCAGCATGAGCAGAATAATAACGAGACCAGCGCAGAGGAAGACGTAGATGAACACTAGGACCAGCCTGTTCGTGGTTTTATAAACGGCTTCAACAGACGCAGCGTCGATGTCGTTGTCTTTGCCTGACTGTGATTCGTCATCCTTCTCGTAAGAAACGCCGTATGCATCGCTAATTGCGTCAACGACAAGACTGGAAACTGTGATAAATTTGTTGTGAAACTTTTGATAGGTATCGTTAGATTGGCTCCAGTCCGAATCCCAGAAGCTATCAGGGATCGTTAGTAGAGCCTGCAAAGTCTGTTGGAGGTCCCTGGCGCTGTCGCCGCCCTTTTTCGCGATATCTGATCCGTATTTGTAGAGAATCTCCTGTGCGGTGCTGTTTAGTGACGCCACGATCTCGGTGGTGTTTTCACTGCTCATTGTATCCACAACGCTTGCAATAAGCTTCGCTTCAGCGCTGTGGAATGATTCAATAGCACGCCACCATATAACCCATTGGCTAGTGCCTTCAGCCATGAGAACTAGAGCAATATGGAAAGGGAGGTGGACTATTGTCCAGAGCATTTGATTGATGTTCTTCATGTGATTGTGATGATGCATCCAGTCAAAGTAGAGCTGGAATGTAATATAGATGATGGCTGCTGCGCATGCAATCATGGCACACAACGCGGCACCTTCCCCACGTGTCAGTCTGAAGTCTTAGCGTGCAATGCAGTGATTGGAAAGCAACTTACTCCAAGTCGCGTCGATGTTTTTGATCCAAGTGTACTCGACAATCTTGGTGATATTCTTGGAAAGAATAATGACGCCTGTAATTTTCGGGTGAGCATATAAGCGCTTGATGTTGCCATTTTGAACAAGGCAGGGAAGGACAACAGACCTTCGCCAAGGATGATAAGAGTCAGAAGGTTTAGTCGTTCGTTGAAATGGGTGCCCTCAAAACTGAGCGTTTCGGACATGGTGGATTGTGCAATAACAGCAGCCATCTCAGAAAGGCCGTTAACATACCAAATGGCTATCAAGTGGGTATCGGTATTTTTTGCCTTAATCAAAGCGCACAGCAAGTAACCACCTGCAGGTACCAAATGGATGATAATGGCGAGGACAAGCGACTTACGAGTCCGGGAATGATGACGTGCATGATACAGGACCGCAGCATACTGAATGCAAAGAGCTATTCTTGATGCCATGAGACAAAAGGCTGGAATTGTTAATTCATAGCACACTTATCTACCGCAGACAGGGTTCCACTCACACATCGATTTATAGATGGGGGCAACAATTCCGGGTTGACCGAAAGAAACGCCGGTGACTGCGAAACCCATCATCACACCAAGATGGCAGGCACGGCCTAAGCGATGCAGGACCCCGTCCTGACCAAAACGGGCATCGTAGACGGTGGTGACGAGCCATGTGATCCAAAGCAACCTGGAAGGTGATTTGCATTAGAGACTGGTAAAGCAGAATAGCATAATGCAACGGTATTGCAATGTTACCAAAGAGCACAGAGAGAAATGGGAGTGGAGGAACGGTAAGCGAATACTTACAGGAAATAACTGATAAATGATACGAGGTTGACTATGTCGACAATCGGATGCACGGTGGCAAAGACGTTGAGATTTGCTACGAACCATAGGTCATAAAAGAGCTGGTGTGGAAAACATCAGATAAAGGCCAGTGTTAAATTGGCGTAAAGGGTCGACTTACCTCTGATGTTGATGCAGCTTCTCTCTGTTGTGAGAATGCCCCGTTAGCGCTCTGCGGAGTCGGATCGACATCACGACACCTGGTCGGGACGCGGAGGAGAGCTCTTACCTTGCGAAACTGAAGCGGTGACGGTTTGTTGTTGGATCTGTCCCCCGATGGCGGATCATCGCTTCCACTGTGGTCGTGGTGTAACAGGTGCTCTCCGTCGTCGTTCTGTGCGACGGGATTCTGGACGAGGCTGAGCTTGGCGCTGGCAAAGCGAAACGTGGCGCGGGATGTGAGTTTGTGGCCTTGTGGAACTTCGTCCTGGTCTCCATTGTGGCTAGATGCCGTCATAGTTGCTACTGTACAACCAGCTCGTATTATGTCGATCGGTGGCTGGAGACAGAGGGCCTAAGGAAGCCAAGAAGAAAGGCATGGGAGCTAGCGTCGAGGTGTGGAAGGGGATGTTATATCTGAGTCTTTGCTGTCTATCCACCTTATCCCTAAGTCTCATCCATGACTCTGCGTGGCAGGGCTAAGGGGGTCGTGGCACAATTGGTCATCGGTTTGCATTGTTTCCGCTGCTTCATTTGCGGCCTCCCTGCTGCGCAATGGCTGATTCCTTGACCCAGACGTGGACTCGCGACCAGGGCTATGCTTCTTACCCCAGGCTAGGGCGGCTTACGCTTACCCGTAGGCTTAAGATAGGCTTCAACGGATCAAATTAGCGTGGAGCTCACCCCGGCTAGATTTATCCATGGCACCAAAATTAGCCCCTCGGGCCGCTTCTGATGCAGCCAATGGCGATGCACGCACCACAAACTGGCCTTGAAAACACGGACACATATTCACATGGCCGCTTCCGAGTGGGTTCTGATGGGTGGCGGCTCAGGCCGTCTTGTCCAGCCCTCCCGTACTCCAATACAGTGAAATTATGTTATCCACTAATCCTTGCAAAATGACAGTGGTAGAGAATCTTGATCGTTGGCGGTGGGGGGTCTGGGCTGAGATACGGTTTCACAGTTGGCCGCTTTTTGCAAGCGATGCAGTGTGGCTTGGGGCGTTTCAGCCTGGCTAGGTGCTTGATACAGCCAAATGGCGCCATTTGCAACGACTAAGAGGCCTTGAACAGCCCAGGCTGTGTCTCTTCGGCTGTAACGGCAAACACGAAAGCCGGGACACCTACCTTTCTACAAAACGTGACCAAGATAACGCAGTACCCCACGAATGCCCCTCAATAAAACACTTCGTGTGCAAGGATAATGAATTCAGCATAGGGTTTCAAGTGCGCAGTGCTTTAATGACTCCGGGCGTATCGCAACCAACGTATACAAGATCAACATTAGACTACATATTCTCAACGTGTCAATCTCTAGAGGGTGACACGTCGCGGGCCTAAAGCTGAAAGATGGCACTAGCGCTATTGATTCTAATGGCTATATAATAGTGTAAAACTCATTAGCTTAATAACAATATTGCTATGCTGCCAAGTGAGAGGATAGGGGATGGATGCATCACTACTGCAAGATTTTCATAAATTTCATCCCAGACACCCTCACAAGAACGGACCCTGAAAGCATTAAACTGACGAGAAGTTTAATTCTCAAACAGATCATGCAGGCAGCAGCAAGGCGGTCAGGATTCGTCAGAATTCTTCCCAAAATAGGCCGACCGTAAATTCAAACCAGAAAGCGAGACCGAGACCGAGGCCTAGAAATTTGATCCAAGCGGGTTGGTGGCGATATGAATCCATAAGCGATGCCCGATTGCACCCCGATTGTAGCAAAAAGAAAACAAAAGGGTTTTAAATTGAAGAGCTGGTTGTATGTCTACAATATTTGGGAGAAAATTACGGCATAATAACAAGAATGAAGACAAGGTTGCATCATCTGGCATCTCGACATCGTAGCTAACCAAAAGCTTGGACCGGTCATGGCCAAGTACGCTAGCCAATTTCAGTTCTTGCCCCACGAGTTGAACGGCATTGCGATGGGCAAGCTGGCCGGGGAACATTAGTGCACAAAAGGGCAAAACTAGATCTCAAGCAGGGGTCGTCATGCAAGATGACGGCACCGTAGCTCGGAATTCAGTTGAATGGCTTCAACAGGTTTATTCAGCCTATCAGCTCATGGATGGGAAAGGCCTTCAGCATCAATTCATTTAGCCCAAAGTTCTCTTCCTGTCCGCCAAGGGGGGTTTCTTGGTCTGATTTCCTTTCACCACCACCAACTCCGCCATGTATTTCCCAATTTTATCAAACCGAGTCTTTCAGTTTTGATGACCTTTGACTGGAAATGACGGTGAGGATTACTGGCGCAAGCCGAAAATAATTTGCTTGTTTGTCACTGTTGATCTTGTCTCTACTTGGGGGACTTGTGCGTACCTTACTTTGTAGACCCCACCACCATGATACGGCCTTCGGCATTCAGAATCCCATGTTGTGGGACCAAAATGATGCAATGCAGCCCTACGATTTATATTTAATACGAGGCCCAAAATGGCCCCAGTACTCGTTCGTATAGCTGGAGCCTTAGAGAAATGAGTCTCGGCCTCATCCTCTCCCATATCGTTGGCCAGCCCTTGGAGGCTGGAGTGTTGAGCAAATCAGTGCTTTGAAGCTGGTCCACTGCGGAGCCACATCCGCAAAGTTGCAGAGACACAAACGGAAAAATCACAGAAAGAGGTAAAAGCCAATTCCGCCTTGGTTTAGTTGGAAAGGCTTCCGGAAACATAATTACTGTACAAAGCTTATTGTGTGGACTCAGGCCACAATTTGGATACCCCTGTACGCCAGGCTTGACGTGTGATCAGGGAAAAGGGATTAAACACATTTGCAACGGTCATTTACATGTTGAAAATGATGCTGAGAGGTGACACTAATGCTAGATACCTACAGCCTGTCGCGATGCATTACACACTAATGAGGAAGGCATTGACATGAATGCAACCCTCTATTTTCGGAGTCCTCATTAGGCATCATGGTTGAGGGAAAACTCTGAGGCTATACAGCATGCTCATATTTGCCACGATTCCTACTGAAACTTTCATGGGCCCACGTTGACGGAATGAATTGCTGCCGAGCTGGAGGGGGTTCTCAACTCAGCCCAGCCTTTTGTTCCACTAGTGTGACTCGTGCTATCAAGCATCTTCAACAGAAGATCGGGCATCACGTACTGGATGCCGTTCTTAGAAGTACTGGGGGCGGTCACTGATGGGAGGTAGAAAGAGTAACAGAGTTTTCTTGTATGAAAACTGAATACTGATTACCATAATATCGACGTATTTTTTCCGACACAACCATTTGTGCTTGAAAGCTGCTGAGTACCACACACCTCCTTTAATTGCTCCCAACTTACAATGTCTCCATAAATAACCTTTCCCATTAGCCTACCAACAATGTGGCTTACTCTTGGCGAAGACATAGTAATACTGGGCGATCCTGGTACTCTTGGAAGCCATATAGGCAGATAATGGTGTGAGTTGCAGCTGTTGCCTCTTTTCCGCGGCTAGTACCTCTGAGCCATCTAGGTAAAGTACCCTTCCCTGGTCCTTGTCCATCTCTTTGATGAAATCCACAACGAGAGATTCTTCAGGTCAACCGTCGCTTGGTACTCCTCATCCGATTCTGCCTGGTGAAGTAAGGAACTCTGGGTAGACTGACAACTGCTCAAGTGGGGCAGCTTGGGCATTACTCCAATCAAGCACCCCGATTAAATTATACTCCTTATCAAACAGCATATTCCCGTAGTGTAGGTCAAGATGACAGAGCGGGAAAGGTCATCGGGCTCTATCCTCTATAATCATTTGAGTTAGTGCCGTCTTTAGCACCCAGCATGTCGTTGGTCGATCTGGGTCGTCTGGAAAGGTTGCAACGATTCCTCGATTTTCGTTTTACTTCTGGTTATAGAAATACTCGAGTGATGTCTCTAATGGGCCAGGGGTGGCATGCCAGGCCATGGAGATAATCTTGACGGGGTGGTTGGGATCGTCTCCGCTCCAGAGGCGCCCAATACGGCTGAAAGTTACGTTTTGGAGTTCCACAAATATATTCGCAAGTTGCTTAGCCACCTTAGCAAAGTGCTGGCAAGGAATAGATTCCGCCACTCCGCCAGTAAGAGTGCGCCCATCCAGGAACTCCATCAGTATATACGGGTAGCCAAAAGGCTGGTCTTTGGAGGTCTTAAAGTTAAAAACCCGAAGGATGGCGATAGCACTCGTGTGTTTCTGGACGAATCTCATGGTAGAAATCTCGCTGAGCATCGAGATCTTGTTATCAAAGAATGCAACAGCGCAGTTAATAAAACAACAGCGATAGGCCTGGTTAATGACATATCTATCCTAGCCTACAATGAAACGACTAAGGAGACCTACAGGAAGCTACAAGTATCACTCGGTAAGGTAAAGAGCTAGGTTGCTAAGAACGTATCAGTACTTAACACGAAGAAGTTCCAAATAGTTCACTTCACAAGGAGAGGAAAGTTCAAGTTATTTAAGCCAGTTCAAGCTAAGTCGGTGTGACGGTCAGACCTAACCTGCAAGGTAAACCAAAGGGTTTATCATGACGCAACGAGTTGTCCGGTTTGATCTGGTATGAATTTCTTTCCTTAGAATATTTATTAAATTGATTAATGCCTAAGACTGATAATATATCACCAGCTATGAATCCAGGCGCATGCAGAAGCTCTTGTTTATTCTAAGGAAGGTCTATCTAGGTCTCTTATAGCTGCTGTTTCTGCTAACCGTTGGAGGCGGCCGGTGCAGGCTGCCTCCGGCGTCGGGGTCATAAGGTTCAACTAGGATGACGATCTCGACTTGGCACAGATCTTCAATCGGCCGGGCCTGGCGGGCCGCATATCCAACAGATTGATAACCCAGCATCGTGTGTTGTTTAGTAGGGTGTTTTGGGGCCGGTTCAGTCTTGGTCCTCTAGTTGCTACGTCAATTGTGATGCCTGTTGGCCCGGTCATCGGGACGGCGTCATGGAGGTCTGTTGAGGCCGTCGTCATGACCGGGTTTTTGTCCTTGGCCCCGAGCCCGAGCGACTGTTATGTTCAAGCTAGGCAGCTGTGAGTGTGAAAGAATGTGACATAATGTATCTTGCAGATTGTCTCGATGATTGATATTTCTGGAGGGCTGGTAACAAGTATGGCTTCGACTTTTTTCCTCGCCAATTAGTCAATTGGCTGTTGAATTAGTATACATGTCAAGGGAAACCACGACATTTTTCTTTGGTTTTGTTGACCCCATTCGAGAAGGCAGAGTGTTGATTTTGGCTCACAGTGGGAAACTTGCAACTAGGCCACCTGCTCCTCTTGTTTTTCAAGTTAAGGATGGCACGAGCCCCAACTGTGCACCATCATCTTGTGTTATTCTACGGTTCACGATATGGTTCAAGCTCAGGTCCATCTGCCGTAGATGATTGCCATGCCACAAGTTCAGGCAAGGTCTCCTCAACGTTTGGACCCGAGCTCTTTTCTTTTCCTCTAGAAAAGGAGGCATTCAAACTCCTCTCATCTTCAGAGTGCATAGTCTTTCCAGTTGCAATACTTGCAAGTGCGGACCAACCCCTCGTGACAAATGGAAGCAAGGGTCGCAGTGCTGGTGCTGCGCATACGATAATTTGACTCGCACTTTCGGTCGCGCCCACAGCATCTGTCGCCATTAGTCTTGGAGCATGCCGGATCGGAGGACTCACATGTAGAATACGAAAAGACAGACTTGATAGCAAACGTGAATCGCGCTGTAGTCGTTACAATTGATATGATTCCAATCCCAAAAATGGCTGCCAAGGCGATCTTTTCACGCATCGGCGTTTTTCTTAGAGTTCGAAGCATTCCAAATGGCAACGCAAAAACTGAAATTAGACGTGTCAGTAACCGGATAAAGCAACAAAAAGCCAAGTGAGGTACCATACCAAGTAGTTCACAAACAATATTAAAAGGCCATGTGATCTTGAAAGGTTGCACCTTAAGAATCGACGTGCAAGCATCCCAGCTATGCAAATTCCTTTAATCCCCAATACGTATCATATTAGCCTTTCGAAGTGTAAAGAATGGAGGTAAAAGCCGAGCTAACGTACCACTGCTGGGACACTGGCAGCCCACACCAAAATAAATTAACAAATAAAGCGAGCAGACATGAGAAAATGTTAAATGCAGTAACTGCATATAAACATTTCCTCAGTTGCTCTTCTGAAATAGGAAAAAGTTCATTATAGAAGGCAAGGAGGCTAAATCGGGGAAAGTAGTAGCCAACCTCTGAAGCCATAATAGTATAGAACTGCCACTGTTTAAGATTTGTTAGCTAATACTGTATTGGAAAAGGAAACCGCCTGTACCTGATTATATCCGACATTACTTATAACACTAGTGTCTATCCCTGCTTGCAAGACATACGTAGTGCCAATCACCAAGGAAAGAAAGACTAGGGTGGCAAGAATAAGCCATAGCTCAGATTGCCAGAACACCCACATGCGCTTCCATGTGCGTACACTGAGCCGAGCTATGACAAGAAATATACATAGTCCAGCAAAAACCCAGTCTATAATCTAGATGAAACATATTAGTATATGTGAAATTAGAAGGGTTCATAAAGGTTTGCTGACGTTGAATTGCTCGGCAGAAATATTCCCCATGGCTGGTATATTAATTAAGATAGACTTGGGAATGCGATGCGACAACGGCGTGCCCGGTTGAGAATTGCCGTAGTGGAACCGACACAGCAGTCTTTAATAGCAGGAATATTTTGCAATAATTGAAGATCGAGCCTTGCTAGCAATGGGACGGGCCAGAGAAGGATATTTGTACTTTTGGCTAACACCCATGCCCAATACCTACAAATGGCAAATCATTCCCAAAACAGAAGGATGGTTGGGTGGCTATGGGACAGAGTTCTTTTAGCGCCTTTCACAATTCTATCTCCAGTGATCGGGCCTCAACGCGGAGGCCTGGACTCGTGGCTGCGTTGGTGGCGCACAATCGATAGCCCATTTTCAATTCAGGCGGAGTGTCACATTCCTGCTGCGGTCCAGCGCAAAAAGTACCTTTCAGCCAGCACCTGTCGTCAGCCGTCTACCTTGCCTCCAGGTTTAGTTTTCTACCTTTTTTTTTTGTCTTTTCCTTTACATCCATGGCCCAAAAGGACGGCGGAAGTCAGACCCTGTTGTACCGGATGATCTCTTTCCAGCCCCAGCTTTTGAGGCATGTTCTAGACGGCCGCCAGACGTTCGTGTTGACGCTGAACGTCTCTCCAGTCCGAGTTACCGCAATGAAGCTTTTTAGGCCCCGCGCGCTGAAATTCCCCCTTCCTCAGCGCTGAATTCTATTACAATACGACCTTGGAATGATTGTAACGAAGGTACTTCCTGTTATGACCAGAACCCTCACTTGCCTGGCTGCTCTGCAGACCACACAAGCTGGATCCACTTTTAGTGTTGCTGCAGACCAATACGAAAGAGGCTTTGCAGCATCTCGGCCCCGGGCTGCTGGCTGCAGCTCGGAGTGATCAACACCATAGTGATCGCAGTGATCACTGGGATCACCCCGGCCCGAAGCTCTCACTCTCGTGCCTTACTAATCTTACCCTAAAGAACAGCGTATTTAAACCCTAGGGGCTGTTACCACCTAGGGAACAACCGAGCTTCCAATACAACTTGGTTACCCTCAATTGATGTGCCTCATCAATTGACCTATCACCAGACCAGGGACGACTCTTCTTATTGCTCAGACTCAACACGCCTGATCCGGCCCACAACGTAAACCCTTCGGTTTACCTTGCAGGTTAGGTCTGTCCGTCACAGTTGAGGGCCCAGAACCGGGATCCAGAGCGGACACCGGGCTGCTCCTCAGTCAAAGAGGTGGGCAGGGTTGATGAAGGCTGATGAATAGCTGAGCCGAAGCTAAGTCAGCGAGCGGAGAGGTCATAAAAGTGGCAACTCGTGTCCATTCACGTGTCGCTTGTGTTTCGTCTCATATCAAGGGATTTGTCGCTGGTTTCTAATTCATCTCTAGCAAAGTAAGCAATCGACCCGACAGGGCAAAGGAACAAGGCTACAACACTGGCATACAAGTAGTGTTCAACTGCAAGTTGGTCGTGTAATACTTTCACAGTCTTTTGCTATCAATCGAATAGTATTAAATATATGCTCTGCTAGTGAGGGCAGCCTCTCTCTCGAGAAGAACACAGTGATCATTGGGCCCAAGGGCCGCAATAATGAAAATAGTAACAATGAGACTCCTGCCCAGCCATGTGACAGTAACCAAAATGACGCGACTGCGATGAACCGTCTCAAAGGGTTTCTTGAAACTTGGTACCGGGCTGATTCAGCGGCGTGCTGGTGCCTGCGAACACCGGGGGTTAAGCCTCTCATGAGCCCGAAAGGGTTCACCTTTTCACTATCAATTGAAAGCAACGAATAATCTGTCCATTGTAATCGCATCACTTTGTTTACTACTCGTCCCTGCAGCACCACATCTGACGAACCGGGCGCGCGATGCTTGACTTCTATTCATCTCACGTCTACCATTAGACAAAGAAAAGGCAAGTTCCACCCGGTAGAGATCATTACTGCTGGTACTGGGGATAGGCTGGGGCCCCTCCATACGATTGCCATGGCGCTCCAGGAGTGGCAGCAGGCGTGTAAGCCATGTTGCTTTGTGGTTGCCCATTCCATTGATGCGGTTGCGGCGCACAGGCTGTCTGTAGCGGCGCTGTGCTTGGCGGCGGTGGGAAATACCCAACGTTAGAGTGCTGCTGAGCGACGGGTGGTGAATTTGGCAACGATACGGGAGTTGGCGGGTAGTTTGGCGCAGGTTGCGCTTGAGGAGGCGGCGGCGGATAGGTTTGGGGTGCATTCTGATGGCAAGCGAGGGGCTCATACTGTTGCTGAGACTGGCCCTGAGGTGGTGAGGGGAGTGGGGAGTACACACCGGCGTTGTACTGGTACTGTTGGTTGTTTTGTGGAGTACTTGGGGCTTGGGAATGGGGAGGCATCGAATATGGTGTTGGTGGTGCGGGGGTGGGAGCGACTGGTGGTTGCTGTGTGTGTGTGTGTGTGTATGAATACATCGGCTGAGGGGTGGCAATGTTTTGCGGAGGAGAAAAGGGAGCCTGGAGTGTGCTGGCGATTGAATCTCTCTTGGAATAGTCTTGTGGTGGTGGAGGAGGAGGAGGAAAGGCTTGGTTTGCTGCTGGTTTAGCAGCTGTTGGCTGGTATGGTGCGGGTGTTGGATGCTGTTTGTAGTCTGGGGGAAAGCCGTGCGGGACTGGTTCCTGTTGGAAGGTTCCCGCAGATGCATGGACGGGCTCTGGGACGGGAGTCGCAACGCTTGGCTGTGGAGTATGGCTCGGGGGAGCAGAATAGTACTGAACAGGTGGTGGCTGTGGTGTTGATGTGCCCAATGCACTGGGCGGGGGAGGGTAGGTGTATGGTGCTGGTGCGGGGAGGGCTTCGCCCATGGCCTTCATGTCGTATGCCCCGGCCACAGATGAAGCTGGTGAACTGTAGCTGGGTAGAGTAGTGCCTGTTGGGGGCTGCGAATACTGTTGCGGCTGGTACGGCGCGATTGAGTATGTTGCTTCTGTTCCGGCCGCAGACTGGGCCGGCGGCTGATATGGAGGGACAGTTGTTGAAGACATGCCCGTCATGTTTGGCTGAAGATGGTACTGGGATTGATCTGAGGGCTGGCCATACGGCTGCGGAATGGCTTGCGAAGCATAACCGCCTGGAGGCACGTAGGGCTGTCCTGAAATAGATGGAGTTTGAGCGACGGGCGCTTTGAAGTCAGGTTGATAGCCGGCCTGGTTTGGTGGCATCTGGTAGGCAGTAGCCATATTGTACGGCGGCGGCGGCGGAACAGCTTGAGCCGAGCTACTCGCAGCTCCAGCAGCTTGTGGATTGTACGGTGCGATGGAGTAGCCGGCCTCCGCTGCCTTGGCATCTTTGACAGCCTGGAAAACTCCAGCTTTCGTGAAGGCTTTGTGCGCATCCTTCTTCTTGAGATGGCCTGTATGCGCGTGTTCCACTGCTAGACCTGCTCCGTCGAGCGCTGCGTGGGTCACGACCTTGACGGCTAACTCGTTCTCGACGATGGCTTGTATTCCGTGCTCGGCACCCGATGTCGCAATGGCATCAGCGCCCATTGATCCCACGCCGAGTGTCACAACGCCAATCGTGCCGCTCACGGCCATGCTTCCGAGGACATCACGCTTGCGCGTTACGTGAGTTGCGTTGTGTCTGTTGAGATGCTTCTCAATGATTTCGCGCTTCTTGCGGGCGTTGTGAATCGCCGGTGCCGCCATGGCCACGCCGATGGTCGAGACGCCGAGGGTAAAGGGAACGGCAATGCCCGAAACAGCTGTGGAAGTGGCAGCGCCCGAGATAAGGCGCGTGTAGTGCTCCCATTCTCGCTGAAGCTCTTCGGGCGAGAGCCCTTGGCACTTTGCGTCGTAGGCTTTGAAGTCGAAAGGCATCTTGGCAGCTTGAGTTATTACAAGTAGACTTGCGAGAGCAGGGGGAGCAAACGCCGAGAGGGAATAAAAAAGAGACGGCGCCTTCGACGACGGATAAAGGACATGGAATTAGGCCAAACTCCAGGCCGGGATGGTCCAGGCCTGACGAGCACGGCAGCTCAGCTGAGTCCCATTGCAGGGCTAGTTGCTGCATGGTTCAGCCGCAGTCGATAAATGAGACGCGCCACATTGTGACAAGGCAGAATCCTTCCTCCGTGTCACCTCCAGGGCTGCCTCCGGTCCTCCAGTCCTACGTTTGCCGTTCTGTGTGCGGCTCATGCTGCTCTGCAGCGCATGGTCCGAGTCCCAGTCCCGGAGGCTTGAGGCGATCCAATCGAGCGTCCTGCAAATTTGTCTTGGCGAACATAGTCTGCCAAGTCTGCCTACCCGTCCCTCTGCAAAGTGCCAAGCGGGGGTTGGCGAGTTGGCGACTCAGACCGGCCAGCCAGGCCCGCTTGTTCTGTTGACCAGCCACTTAGATGCAGCCCTCAGCTCAACAGTGTCCCCGCATGGCTTCATTTCCGCGGAAGGGCTGAGACCGACTAACCGAAATGGGGTTTGACGCAAGATCGAAATTGGTTAGAGCCTATCGTCTGGAATGAGTGACATTCTGTGCTATATTAAGCTGAGCGGTAATTCAAGGATATCGCGCAAATGCATAAATGGATCAATATCGTCTCGAAGATGACATCTCACTGGTGAGGCATGATGCTCTGTAGCGTGAATTGCTTTTCTCTAGAAATGCCCGTCTCAGGCAGTCACCACTTGCCCGTGATGAGCCTTGCCTCGTTGCTAAGAGATACCTTACCAAGTGCAGCAAGCGATGGGGCTGTGACTCAGAACACCCCCATGGTGGTAGTTTTGCCGATAGACAGCGGGATTTTGTCTAAAATGACGAGAGCCATTGGTAATCGGGCAGAGGATATCGCACACACTCAGGCTGTCTAATTTCTAGACGTAGTGCTGCGTTGAATCTCCTCTAGCTGTGAAAAGACGATCATCGAACACGGAAGGATAAGATCCAATTCTTCAGGCATGCCCTAAAACAGCTAATGCGGATTTCTTTTAATTATGCTTGATTCCCACGAGTCGCACCAGTTTTAAGCTAGCGCACTCAATAGCGGGGTAAAAGCTCAGACAAGAGCAAAGGCCTCCTACCGGGATACCCTGGCCAAATAACCCAGAGTTCTCGGCGGAGCACTTGCTGATGCACTCAAAGGAAGAAGCTGCAAAGTCATAAATCTAGACGTTAAGTTTGCGACAAGACCTTTCTGCCAGAGTACTGGCGTACAGCAGAATCTTTCTCGCCCTGATCACAGCTAAGTCTCCATCCCGAGGAAACCAGACCACGTCAGTACTGAAATACAAGCAGCCAGGCCCCATCCATACCCTAAACGTTCATTCCCGCGGCTTAAACAGCCCTTTCACCTCCATCCACCTCCACTCTATGCTTCTTGGTGCTTTCTTTCCTTGGATTAGGCGTCTCAAACACGGCACTCAATTCCTCGAGCGTTTTGTTGGCCGTCTCCACAAAGAAAAAGTAAATAACAACCATCTCGATAGCAATCCAGCAAATATAAACAATGTATAGCTTCCAACCGATGACTCTGATGCCCTCGCCAATGCCGTATGTGTTCACAATCATAGCAATATTGAGAAACAGGTAATTAAGGCCAGACCCCTTGGCGCAAGTTCGGTTCTCAAGGCACTCAACAACATAGAGTGATTACAGAGGTGTAAAGCTCCACGCAAAGAAGATGCCGAAGACGTAAATGGCGACGATTACACCATACAATAAGTTAGGGTACTTGTCAATACTAGCGGTAAAGGCCGTGAGGAAAATGTAGGATACCATGGCACCAGCCAATCCCCACAGCATCATTGGCCTTCGACCAAGCTTATCCAATAGTAAGACACCGTACACAGAGGCAATCATGCAGAATATGGGGTTAATCGCGTTAAGAAATAGCTGGGTGTTGGTATTGGTAATGCCTGCCGACTTGATCATTTCGGGCATAAAATATGAAGCCACATTGTTGCCTGTATGATTGTCAGTTGCTTCAATCACAGATAGCTGAAGGAGATGCTATTTACCTGACCACTGTCCAAAAAAGGCCATACCCACAACCATGCCCAGGCGATATCGAGCAGCCCTGGTGTTGACGAGCTCGCGGTAATCCCACCAGGGGTTCTTGCTTTCGTGGAGATTCTTTTGTTCAATAATTTCACGGTACTGAAGCTGAACAATGGAACTGTTGACATTTCCATCGCCGTGATATTTGGCCAGAATCTGGAGAGCTTCTTCCTCGCGACCCTGGGCGATCAGCCAACGCGGGGACTCGGGAAAAAACAAGACGGCCATCATGGTGATCGCGGGCATTCCTGCTTGCACAATGGTCGGGATTCGCCATGCCCACGATGAATCAAAGTGCAGGCTCGAGCCGTACGTGGTCCACCCGGCAATGATTTGGCCAAGCCACCAAAGGTTGTTGTACCTGCAATCCAATTAGTCGAGCCTGCAAGTAGTAGAACGAGATTGACTCACATGCCAGCCATAAACCCGCGATAAGCAGGATGTGCAAGCTCGACCGTATAGGCCGGGGCTCCGCCAGATGCAATGGCTGCACCAAAGCCAAGCACAAACCGGCCGCCAATAAAGTGACCGAGCGAGTTGGCCGTGCCCTGAATTGCTGTTCTGATGACAACCCAAGCGCAGCCAATGAAGATGCACCAACGCCGTCCGAAGCCGTCGGCCAGGAGTCCACAAAACGGAAACGCAGCGATTTGGCCCAGGTTGTAAATGATAAAGACGATGCCGGTGGATGAGCCAGCACCATCAAGCCCAAATGACCTCTGGTACGGAATCATGGCATTGACCGAGCCCATGAGCGATCCGTCTGGATAACATTAGGTCAAACATTTAGTACTTGTTCTCACCGACGACGTACCGTAACCGTTCAAGGTAGAGACCAAGTAGCCGACTCCCATGATGAGATAGAGCTTCATCATGTTGCGCGACCAAGGATTTGGCTTCTCCTCAGCCACAACCGCCGCGAGAGCGCCTAAGGCGCCATTGGTCTGCTCGGTGTGCTCATGATGCGATACCTTCTCATCTACATGCACAGACTTCTCGTCGCTAGTACGATTTTCGCCTGGAATGTCACTGGTTGTGGTCATCTTGATTCAATGATTTGCGGAGTCGGCAGAGCGATGGATGCCACCGCTCAAAATTCTGGACCTAGGTTGGGTTTAGGGATATTTATATAAGGCTCCCCTTATCCAGCACTCAATTTATGATAACTAGCACCCACAAAAGTGGCTGACGGTGGCTGGACAAGGTCCCACTGCCGAGACCGGCGATTTACACCAGTCTTTGGGTAAAATGCTGTCCC
>JAKZGU010000281.1:0-23577 GCA_022837005.1 Calonectria pteridis | reverse complement strand
TAATTAATATTATAATAATTATAATAATTATTATAATTATTTTAAATAAAATTCTTATTTTTTTATTTTAAACTTTATTTTATATAATTATATATTTAAATCTTAAAAATTATTATTATTTAAAATATAATTTAATTCTTAATATAATTTAATTATTATTAATTAATATATATTTTAATTAATTTATTATTAAATATAATATTTTAAGATAATAATTATAATTTTATTTTATAATTATAAATATTAATTTATTTTTTTTATTATTTTATATTACTTAATCTAATATACTTAATCTTACTTACAAATAAATCCCTTTGATAGCATAATATTATTTTATCCCCTAGCCTCTGAGCAATACCCATTTGCCCATAGCCTAGCTGATGAGATTCCGCTATCCCTTGGTTTACCTTGCCGGTCCAGACCCAGCCGTTACACTGTGTCCCTCTCTCGAGAGAGGCTGCCCTCACTAGCAGAGCATATTTAATACTATTCGATACTTGCCCTTGTTGCCCCAGACTAAGCTACGTAATGCGGAGTGATCCGGCTTGGGCCACTGATCGATGGATACTAATTAAATCCTTCGCGGCACACAATATGTCTTGCCCCGGAATTCGCCCTTCCTCATTCTCCACCTTTCCCCGCCCGAGATGTCATCAAAAGGTGTTCCGACGACGGATAGCTCCATCGATTGATCGAGGTGGATTCTTCCAGCTTCAGATCAAAGTCCCGAACAAGCTTGGGAAGCAGGGGCGCAGTCAGCAGAGTATTCGCGTGGCACAGACAGGGGAAAAAAAGCAGGTTGGGCTCTCACTCACTGTAATGACAGCCTTGTAGAGCGCCATCAGCCCGACGTGCTTCCCGAGGCACTTTCGTACTCCGACGCCCCAGTGCACATCGATGCGGGCCCATTCCTGGAGCTGCTCGGCCGAAGCCCTCAGCCAGCGGTCCGGGATGAACAGATGGGCATCGTCGCCGTAGAGATCCGGGTGACGGCCAATTGCTACGGCGCTGGACGACACCGATGTTCCTGCCGGCACGTACTTGCCATCGAGGTGGAACGAACGGCCCGGCGGCGAGCTACGGCGACGTGGAAAGGTGGATGCGATGTACCGGAGGCCCTCATTGATGCAGGCCGTCATGTAGGGAAGCCTCTTGCACTCGTCATATGTGGGCACTGGATCAGAGAGCTGGCGCTGTGAGAACGCCTCATCCACTTCGGCCTGTGCGCGATTGAAGATCCGGGGTTGATCGGCAATGAGAAAAACAAGATTGGTCGCCATGAGGGCAATGGAGTCGGGGCCAGCCATCCTGAAGCAGGTTTTAGTAAAGACACCCACCAGAGGTCTTGGCGCACTGCACTTACATGTCCATCAGGAGCTCGTCCTCGATCTCCTGTAGCGGAATGCCTTGTCCATGCGTCGCGGTTGAGGCCAGCCATTGGTCTAGCATGGAATGCTCGTATTGAGGCTTCTCCGCCCCGGCCTGCCGGTTCTGAACCGATTGGCGTATTTCCTGTTGACCCCCAGCTTAGCAAATGATACCATGCGCCGTGTTTCGATGGGCTTTCTTCTTTACCGCAATGAATAGCCCTAGTCCCCGGCTGTCATCGGGGCTGGATACGAAGAGGCGCCGCCCAAGTGGAGTCTTTCGCGCAAATGCCGCGACCGGGGGATAGAGCGAGAGGCGCTGCTGCAGGACAGCGGTCTCCTCCATGTTCTGGATCAACCCTCGGACGTCGCCCTTTGCGTCCATGAAACCCACGGGCCGGCCGAGAGACATGGCTGTGATGACATCAAAAGAAAAGTACCTGTTGACGGCAGCATAATTAGCCGAGTTAAAACTGTGTCACCCATCATCACACGTCATCGTACCTCATCCAGTTGCCAAAGTCAACAAGCTTGGCTTTGAGAGACTCATTTCGGAGAATGGAAAGGAACTTGGTAATCTGATCGTCCAGTGCGGGTTCGAGCAACTGTACTCGCGGCAGGGAATACTGTTATCCAAGTGTCAATGCAACAATCCATGCACCTTCCGCGCACGCTCATTACATACAGCATGACCAAAACGGCGTTTAGCGGTAGTATGGTCAACGTGAGGTTTCTGGTTGAAGACAGCCGCCGGACAAGAAAACTCTTGGTGGAAATCTGTCTTGTCAACTTTACTGTGATAGACGGTGGCAACCATGGAAGGATCATTGAAGCAGAGGTGATTTAGGCCACATCGCACCACGGGACCTAAGCGGTATGGTTAGTTTGAACCTCCTTGCCGGGGATGGAACGAGACAACGCTACCGTATTTTTCATGCAGCTGGGTATACCAATCGCCTTCTTGCCGGGTCCAGAATACGTAAAATTGGTAAAAGCTGGTCAGGGCAGGCAGGGTTGGGCCGGGAAACTTGCTCAAGGGATGCCAATAGAGCCGTCGGATGAGGAAAACAACTCCGACGAGCACCAGGCTCAGCAGAACGCGATTGGTCGAGATGTGCTCAAGCATTTTGCAAACTAATGAAAAAGAAATCTTGTTGGTCATGAACTGAACGAAAAGGAGCTCGGGGGGAAAGGCTTGCCTGAAGAGTGAATTCAACCCCTTGGTGCCAAAGTATCGAGGTAACGCAATCCTACGTCAGGTGGCTGAAAGAAAACCCTCTTATTTATCCCGCTTGTGGGACGCAAGAAAATCTTTTTATATTGTCTTGTTTTAATGGCGCGTGTTTGTCAGTACCACCAACCGGACCTTTTCTCGATTGGACGCCAATGTCTAAGAGATGCATCCGCTAGCTGTCCCGATCTACCACTAACCCAACATGTTTCCAGCCATGGATGGTAGATCTTGCTCTCGCACTTATTATTTAAGTTTGTTTTTCATGAAATTCATTGTTTGTGACCAGAATTAGCGGTAATCCAAGCCAGTTTTCCCAACACACAACCAAACAACAACCCATACACACCATGAAGGGTGCCCAACTACTGCATCAGGTCTTTGAAGACCAAGCTCTGAAGAGCCCCAATAACTGCGCATTGGAATTTGACCAAAATGAGCGCCTGACTTACCAAGAACTAAATGAAAGGGCGAACCGCTTCGCGCGGTTTTTGTGCGAAAACCAACTTCCCGGGCGGCATGTGGTGGCACTTTGTCCAGACAAGTCCCCCCTTCTCATCGTTGCCATCTTGGGTGTTCTGAAAGCAGGAATGGTCTGGATCCCACTTCCTGCAGACGCAACTGAAGACCGCGTCCATTACATCTTGGAGTCTTCCAATGTTGGCCTTGTGTTAGGCTTGGACTCGACCAGCATCGCTGCAAAGATTGACTTGACGTTTATTGCACTGCAAGATATTTTCGAGGGAGGCAATCTTGCGGCTTACACCCATGAAAATCTCGATAACATGTCCAAAAAAGAGAATGATCTCTGTCACATCCTATTCACATCCGGTTCCACTGGCACGCCCAAGGGAGTCATGATCGAGCATCGCGCTGTTCGACACAATGCCGTGGAGCTGTCAAAGCTGTTCTATTTAGACTCTCAAACAAGAACATTGCAATTCGCAGCACCTACTTTCGACGTGTTTGGTCTTGATATCTTCATGACTTTTGCATGTGGAGGCTGTCTGGTCATGGCAGCTCGCGAGACTATGATGGAGGACTTGACAACCTTCATGAGAGAGACACGTATCACATACGCTCAATTGACACCTACGGTGATTCAAACCATCGACCCGGAAGGGGTCCCTGACCTTCGTGTTCTGGCAAGTTCCGGCGAAGCATTGACACAAGAGCTGGCCACAAGATGGCGACACAGAGTGAACCTCTTCAATGCATACGGCCCCACAGAGACCATTGTCTGCACGGTAGAGGACCTGAGCAAAAGCGATGACATTGAGGCATCATGCATCGGTCGTCCAGTACCTGGACTAGAGGTCCGCCTTCTTGGTGACGATGGCCAAGAAGTCGCTCCGGGTCAGGTGGGCGAAATTTCCGTGGCTGGACCCCAACTCTTACGATCCTATCTCTCAAAAGATGGACCTGTTCGACCGCCAGAGGCCTATGTCGATGGTGTTAGGTTCTATAAGACTGGTGATCTGGGTTCTTGGGAGACATCATCAGCTGGAATCCCTGCCATTAGGCTCATGGGGCGTCGAGATGCCGAAGTTAAGCTACGTGGCATCCGCATTGATCTTGCGGACGTTGAACTTTCTGTCTTGACCTCTCCGTACGTCACCCAATGCTTGGTTGTTATGCCTCGTTGTGGAGCTTCGTCTGGCCGACTCAGCTGCCTTGTTGTGCTGAACGCTTTGCCGCAGACACCAGCAGACATCTGTGAGTCTCCACAGCCGTCCGTACATCTCTTGGAGCCTTCGCCCATCATTCGAGCAATGCTCCAAGAAGCGAAGCTAGCGGCTTCAAAGAGACTACCAGCTCTTGCAGTGCCTAAAACATGGTGGCCCGTCAAAGAGTTACCTTTAACAACGAGCGGGAAAATAGATCGATTCTTGCTACAGTCTTGGCTGGAAAGATTGGGTGAAGAAGCACTGCGAGGGTTCATAGAAGGCTTTGGGGCGGATGAGGCTGGTCAAGCCGCTGTATCCGAATCAGAGGAACAAATTTTGCAATCACTTTGGGCAGAAGTGTTACTGCGACCAGCTTCCTCCATTGGAATCACAGCCTCCATTACCGAACTTGGAGCAGACTCCCTTGATGTCATTAAGATGGCCACTAAAGCACGGGCTGCCGGGATTAATTTGAATGCAGCCGATATTTTTGGTGCGAAGACCATTCAAGAGCTAGTTCATCGCTACTCTTCCACGAAGAAAACGCCACCGCAGATCTCCCTGCCACGTACCTATCGTCCGTTTTCATCATTAGACCAGTCAAGACTCTTGGGCCCTTTGCTGGAACATGCGGCCAAGTCGTGCAGTATGTCCGTTGCTGTCGTAGAAGACATTTACCCATGTACTCCGTACCAAGAAGCGCTCATGACATTGGACATCAAATCTCCTGGTTGGTACATTTGCGAATTTAGCTGGACATCAAGCTATGGCATTGATACCCAAGCATTGGGTGACGCTTGGAATACTCTAATCCGCTCGCAAGCAACACTGCGCAACCGTCTCATTTGGGACTCTTCCACGCAGCAATTTTTGCAGGTGCAAGTCCAACATTTCCATGTCAGGTGGGATAAATCTCATTACGACGCTCCAATGACACTGGGATCCGACTTGTGCCGAGGTCTTGCTCAGTGGGAAGAAGACTCTCAGAGATGGACTTTCCATCTCAAGATTCATCACAGCATAATTGACGGATGGTCTCTGCAATTGATGCTGAATCAGCTGAAAAAGCTCTATTATGGCGAGGAGCTGAATCTCCTCGAGGCGGCAACTTACTCGCAATTTGTGCATCATCTCTTAGAATCACAAGAAAAGCTCCAGGATGCGTCAAAGAAGTTCTGGACTAAATATCTGAAGGGCTGTACCGAAGGCGAGTTCCCACCCGCAACCCCAGAGGCACATCACGAGGTTCATGCCACCACCCATCAGTCTGTAGCAGTGAAGCTCAATATCCAAGACCTCGCCTCAAAGTTCGGTGTGACGGCGGCCGTAATTTTATACGGAATCACTGCGTTGGTGCTGGCCACTCACGGTGATACGAATGATGTTGTCCTAGGTCTAATCTTGGCGGGACGAGATGCGCCTCTTGATGGTGTGTTCCACATGATCGGCCCTGCATTTGCCTGCGTTCCTTTCAGAACACAAGTGAGCCACAAGACACTCTTGCCTCAGTACTTTCAAGGAACGCAGAAACGGATCCTAGATATGATTCCCCATCAATAATACGGTCTGGAGCGTATAAAAAGGTGTGGTCCCGGTGCGGCAGTTGCGTCCCAGTTGAAAACACTACTCGTGGTACAGCCTGAGGATGAAGCCTTGGCCGGCGCTGGCCTCTGGGAAGAGGTTCACGGTCAATCATCTGGAATAGCTGATAGCGTCCCATTTTCTGTCGAGATGATTTTGTCAGATGACATTATCACGATTAATCGCAACTCTGACCCGGCAATCATCTCCCCACAACATGCCCAGATGGTGACTGATCATCTAGGCCGAGCTCTTCAGAGTTTGGCAGACCTCTCTCCACAGAAAAGCGTTGGACAAATCCAGCTTGCAACAGAGGAGCAGAACTCGCTTGTGCTGAAATGGACCGAGTCTTATGGACCTGCCCTGGACGTTTGCTTGCACACTTTGCTGGAAAGGTCAGTTGACAGGTTTCCCGACAATTTTGCGATATTTGAGAATGCGACCGGAAAGAAAATCACATATCGGGAGCTGGATGTCCTATCCAGTCAAGTCGCAAGCGTCCTATCAGAATTCTACCATGTGCCCGAGGGGGAAATTATCCCGCTTGCTATGGAGAAGCGCACTCTTGCCATTATCGCAATCTTTGCGATACTAAAGGTTGGATGCGCCTACGTACCGATTGATCCAAGCTGGCCAATTGAGCGTGTACGACGCATCGTGGATTCGGCAGGAGCAAGTAGCATTATATGCTCAGCCACCACTGCTGCTGAATATGCCTCTCTGAAGCAACGCCTTATTCCCCTTGACGACTCTCATCTTACAATAAGAGATCCTGATGCACATAATAAGTGGATCTCAAAAGGAAGCTCTTCCGACTTGGCTGTGCTGATGTACACATCAGGCAGCACAGGTATGCCCAAGGGTGTGATGTTAGAACATCGCGCGTTGAGCACCAGCGTGACTCATCTGAGCCGCGTTTTCGATCTCCAGCCAGGTGATCACCATCTCCAATTTTCCGCTTTTATCTACGATGTCAGCATCTCCGATATCTTCATTCCGCTGTTGTCCGGCGCCTGTATCTGTATCCCAACTGAAGACGACCGCCTCAACAGGCTTTCAGAAACCATCCGAAAGATGGAGATTAATTCAGCGATTCTGACGCCATCCATGACCAGCTTAATCTCACTTCAAGACGCTTCCAGTCTGAAAACAATCATGGCCGGTGGCGAAATGACAAGTCGCGCCCTCATGAAAACATGGGCGCCTCGAATCTGTTTTTTAAATGCATATGGACCAACGGAAGCTTCCATAACTACCACGGTGACTGAACCTCTTAAGGTTGACTCAGATCCCGGTATCATTGGCCTTAATGTTACGGCATGGCACATGATTCTTAGACGCGATGAAGACGACGAGCTGTACGAGGCGCCGTTCGGTTGCACCGGAGAGATTGCTATCGCAGGTCACAGCGTTGCCAGAGGATATCTGGGCAACGCAGAACTCACCAACAAGAATTTCGTGAGTTATCCTGGAATGCAGAAACTCAACCTCCCGTCACGAATTTATCTCACCGGTGACATCGGCCGTTACGAGCTGGATGGTTCGATTCGTATTCTTGGCCGACGAGACCGAATGATGAAAATCAACGGCGTGCGGGTCGACCCTGGAGAAGCAGAAGGCCAGTTGCGGAAGCTAGGCCCTCCATATAGTACGTCTGTGGTCCAGCCCATTGTCGACGAGAACGGTATTGCGCGACTGGCTGCCTTTGTACCGGTGATTGATCATGAACCTGAGAATCCCACTACTGCCACGCTCATACTTTCCCATGCATGTTCCCCTTCCTTTCTTGAGGATTGTGGCAATGCTAGGAAAAGACTGCTGGAGATTCTCCCCAGCCCATACGTTCCCAGTCTCTTTGTTCCTGTTAGCCGTATCCCGTCAACGGGGTCTGACAAGACCGATTATAAGAGGCTAAGGGACGAAGTGCAAAAGCTTCCGCTATCATTATTCTTAGTGGCTAGTTCTGTTGTCGATGAAGATTCCACGGAGTATTTAAGCCCGAGTACCGCAATGGAGCAATTGATGGGAAGTGCCTTTCGTCAAGTATTTCCTCAACAGGATAGATTCGGTGCGAATGTCGATTTCTTCTGACTTGGTGGTGATTCATTTGCATCCATCAGGCTTGTCAGGGCAGCAAAGGAGAATGGCTTGGAGATAACGGTGCAGCAGTTGTACCAGCATCCTCGACTCAAAGACCTGGCTGCTATTTCTCGGTATAAGCGAGAGCATGTTACCAATGCTAATGTCGATGATGGGAAAGAAACCCCGTCCTCTTTAGCCCAAGTGTCGAATGGAATCTGGCAACAGGCTATGGAGGAAACAGGACTTTCTCAAAATGACATAGAAGACATTTACCCAGCAACTCCTTTCCAAGAAGGGTTGATGGCAACATCTTTGCGAAACGGGATACACCGCGATGGAATCTACCAAGCGAAAATGGTCTTTAAACTCGCTGCGGGTACCAATCACGCACTACTATCAAACGCTATCGATCAAGTGATATCCAAGCATTCCATTCTGCGCACGCAATTCTTTTCTTCCTCAGTGGGACTGATGCAGATCACACGCAAGAGTGTTTCTGGGCCCAGGGGTCAACAAGATGACAAAATGCGCTTTTCAAATACAAAATTGAGGGCAATTCATCGCAACATTCAACGAAGCTAGTTCTGTGGATACATCATGCCTTGTATGATGCGCCAACGATCCATCTACTGTTGCAAGAAGTCAACCTGTATTACACGGAACCAAATGGACCCGTCCTTGCTCGCCATTTCTTACAAAAGGTTTGTCGAACATGTCGCTTCTACTTCCACAGAAGATGCAAAGAAATATTGGTCAGAATACCTTCGCGATATTACTTTGACTCTGTTTCCACCAACTTCAGAAGGTGAAACACAGGCCATTGCAACTCAGCATGTAGCTCTAAACACCAGAGTGTCGCTGGAGCTGCCTAGAAAAGAAGGGATCACTGCTGCCACAGTGTTGACGGGTGCGGTGGCTTTGCTTCTGTCCGCGTACACCTTTGCCGACCAGGTGTGTTTTGGTATGACGCTTTCAGGCCGCGATGATTCCGAGTTTGAGAGGGTTGTTGGGCCGACGTTGTCCACAATGCCAGCAAGAGTCCACGTGTCTCACAAAGAATCAGTTGTCTCATTTCTCCGACAAATCCAAAAGTCGGTATTAAATATGCGCCAGTATCAGAATCTTGGGCTGAAAGGTATCTCAAGGCTACCTGAAGAGGGCCCCCGAAATGCGAGCCGCTTTCGGACACTTCTTGTCGCTCAGCACAAGTTGGACAGTGACACAAGCGGGGGCCAAGTTTCCCCAGTTGTTGGGGAATTGCTGTCCGATGAATCATCAATGCACGTGGAGTACCCGCTGGCAATCATCGGTAGCATATGCTCTTCTACCGGAAAAATGGAACTGAGAATCGAATTTGATCCAGCATATATATCAAAAACTCAAGCACAACGATTCGCTCATCAAATAGAGCAGGTCGTTATGGAGTTGTCACTGCTTCATCCCCGCGTCTCTGAATTGAACTTGGTAAGCTCTTTCGATACAGCAGAGATCATTTCCTGGAACCCCATGCCTCCAGCAGCCCCTGACCGTGGCATTTGCTCAATGTTCCAAGATATGGCACTCCAACAACCAAATAACCCTGCTGTTCAATCTATAGCCACAGAAGGTCGACAGACAACAACTTACAAAGAATTGGATGATATCTCTACAGCATTAGCACATGGTATCGAAACTTGCGCTCCTAGCAGCCAACGAATCGCGCTATGCCACTCCAATCCGCTGTTCACCTTAACAGCCATGTTGGCAATATGGAAGGCGGGCAAAGCATTTGCAACAATGGACCCTTCAGTCCCGCCTGAGCGTCGACAAAATATTCTAGCAGATCTAGGGGGCAATGCTGCTGTACTTACAAACACATCAATGTCACATGAGTTCTCGTCTTTCCTCTGTCTCAATTTAGATGAAATGATGGACGAGTCTGTGACGAGTAAAGACGAGCATCAAATCCTCCAACATACATACAATACTTCCGACGCTGCTTATGTGTTTTTCACATCAGGAAGCTCTGGCACTCCTAAGGGAGTTGTAGTCAACCACTCAAGCATTGCCCTATCCATGTCAGATGTCAGCACAACGATGGGTCTGGATAGTAACACTAGAATGCTACAATTCGCTACGAGTGCCTTCGATACGGGTCTGTTGGAGGTCTTTGCGACTTTGATCGCTGGTGGGTGTGTTTGCCTGCCATCACGAAGTCAACGTATTGATGGCAGTCTCGCAAACGCCATCGAACAACTTCAGATCAGCCATCTTGTGCTTACCCCAACTGTAGCTTCACTTCTCTCGCTGATAGATTTACCCAGCGTCAGATGCTTGATGCTGGTAGGCGAGCCTCCGTCGAAACAACTGCTCAAAAAGTGGACTTCCGCATCGGGTCAACGCCCAGTTCAGGTTATGAATGGATATGGACCTACTGAGGCAAGCGTGCATTCGTCGACAAATCTCTTCCACAACTCGGGTGATCCCCAAAACATTGGAACAGCTACCGCGTGTCGTTTTATCCTTGCATCACCAGATGATGTTACCAAGCTGATGCCTATTGGAGCTGTAGGAGAATTAGTCATCTGTGGCAACACAGTTGCGGATGGGTACTTGGGGCGGCCTGAACATACAAAAGGTGTTTTTGGAACGGGTTGTCCGTGGGGTATTTGGCCCGAGAATGGCCTTTCCACCCGTTACTACCGCACGGGAGACCTTGCACGTTATGCATCTGATGGGTCTCTGGTGTACGTTGGCCGAAAGGACAGCCAGGTGAAAATGCATGGGCAACGTATCGAACTGGCAGAAATCGAGTGGAATATCAGACAATCGGCCCAGTACGCAGATTGTATTGTCGAGTTTCTCCCACCAGGAACTCTAGTGGCTTTTGTTCTCGTCCAAGACAGCAAACTGGAATTACACAACGGCCCTCTCCCATTGGAACGCATTGATCAATCTACAGTCAGCCGAATTCAAAGTAGCTTACGATCCGTTCTTCCCGAGTACATGGTTCCATCCGCCTATGTCCCGTATGGGCGTTGGCCTACGACAATATCCGGCAAGGTTAATAGACGACAGTTGCGTGATTCTGTACAGTCCTCTCTGCAGGATTACAGGGTTCAAAAGAAGGGCCCTAAGCGACCAGCGTATAGCACAAGCCAAAAGCTATTGTTTGAGAGCATTTCGGAAGTCATGTCGATTGAGTTGGACCATATTGGCCTAGATGATTCCATTGTTTCTCTGGGTGGAGATTCTATAACCATGATTCGCATCATGGCTGTTGCCAGGCAGCGGCAATTAGACATTGATATCAGCCACGTCCATCAAACGACCACCATTGAGGAGATGGCAGCAGAGTCCAAATCTCGAACTTCTAGCCGAATTCAAGACATGACTGCACCCCCGCCTCCATACTCTTTGATCAAAGACCTCGATCAGGATTACATTCGTATGCAGGTTGCGAAGCAGTGCCAGGTACCCATAGATTCCATCATCGATGTGTATCCTTGTACGGCAATGCAAGAAGCGCTTATGATATCTTCTACCAAGACGACCGGAGCTTTTCTCAACCAGGAAGTCTTCAAGTTGAGGTCAGATCTGTCTTTACCCAAGCTTACCCATGCTATCAAAAAGCTGTGGAAGCGTCACGATATCTTAAGAACGAGAATTGTCTTGGAACAAAGCCGAAGCTTGCAAGTTGTCCTCCAGGAGGATGTCGATATTCTGCAAATCTCCACCGATGATGTTCAAGAGTTCCTGTCTCAGAGCACTCTCACAGAGTTTGGCTACGGATTCGCACTTTCTAGATTCACAATCATCTCAACTCACTCAACATCTTACTTAGTCGTTTCACAACATCACGCCGTCTTTGACGGTTGGTCCATGAGTTTGCTGAAAGACGAGATCGAAATTCTTTACTCGGAACGTAATGCACATCTGCCATCGGCAGAGCCATTTTCCCTCTTTTCTGGTCATTCTGTGGAGGTTTGTAGCATGAAAGAGGCGCAAAAGTATTGGGATGCAAAACTTGCAGGTCTTCAAACCAATTCTCTCCCCCAGGTTCAACCCAACTCCACCTTTGCCACGAACCGGAAATATTCCGTCGCCATCCAACTGTCAAACAACACTTCTTACACCTTGTCCACATTGGCAGAAGCTTCATGGGGTGTCATGCTGGGACGATATCTTGACTCTGAAGACGTTTCATTCGGGGTTGTTCGGTCCGGACGAACTGCGCCTATTACAGGCATTGACAAACTTATGGGTCCTACCCTGGCCAGTATCCCACGACGCCTGCAGCCAGTGCGACAGCATAAAGTCCAGTCTTATCTGCAGCAGGTTCAAAATGAAATATCGAGAGCAGTTCCTTGGGAACAGTATGCCATTTCCAATATCCGCAAGATTCACAACGATGCTGCCCAAGCGTGCAAGTTCAACTCGATGTTAGTCGTTCAGCCACCGGTAATCCCTCGAGAATATCAGGGCCAAAAGGCGATGATGATATCTGAAGATCAGCTTGGAACAAGCTATATTGAGTCAGACTGCCTTATGGTGGACTGCCAATCAGTCAGTGATGGCCATGTCAAAATCTCAATCATTTATGATGATCGTGCAATGTCTGAAGAGGATGTACAATGGATAGCTTACCATTTCTCTCAGATTCTCAAAGAACTCAACCCGAAAAAGGAATGTCTCCTTGGAGACTTGGATATGTCTGGACCTGAGAGGCTTGTTCAAGAACAGAAGTGGAACAACACACCGATTGAGTTATGCGATCAGCGCGTGGACCAAATTTTCAGCGAGAGGGCAAGACAATGTCCTGGTTTACCGGCAATCAAAGCCCCGGATTCCAATCTCACGTATGAGGAGCTGGATAAATTGTCTTCGGCTGGAGCATACAAACTTCGGTTCGAATATGGAGTACGTTGAGGAGATCTGGTGCCTATGTTGATGAATAAAGGGGCCGCAATGGCTATCGCCATGCTCTCCATCCTGAAGGCCGGTGCGGCTTATGTCCCTCTGCCTATTGACGCCCCAGTAAAGCGACTGCTATCTCTCACGCACCAAATTGGCACGAAGCTTTTTGTTTCCACAAGTTGCCAGAGCGATTTGGCTAAATCCCTGCCTCTCCAGTGCATCATTTTGGACATCCAGGAGCTCTCCAGGCTTTCAGGATCGGTCGCTATGGAAAGCAGCAGTGTCTCAAATTCCGATTATGACCGTGAATTTGGTTCGGGTTCTGACCTTGCATATGTCCTGTTTACCTCTGGAAGCACAGGAACACCCAAAGGTGTCATGATCCAACACTCGGCTCTTGCAACAACAGCCTTGACTAATGGCCGCCTGATGGAATACCGAGCTAAGACCCGAACTCTATCGTTTGCGGCATACACTTTTGATGTTAACATGATCGAGATTTATCTCACCCTACTCCATGGCGGATGTCTATACATCCCACCAGACAACCGACGACTTGGCGACCTTTCCGTTTACATCGATGAGAACCAGATTGAGCTGGCGTTCTTGACCCCAACCACCATTCAAAATCTTCTCCAATCGCCCGATAAGGTTCCCTCACTCAAGACACTACGCTCTGGTGGTGAACCACTGTCCAAGTCAATCATACAGGATTGGTGCCAGAGCGTTCGCTTGATCAATTCCTACGGCCCTACAGAAACCTGCGTCGATGCTTGTCGGAACCCACAGGTAACTGTTGGAAGTGACCCTAAGAATATCGGCTTTGCCATTGGCACCCATCTTTGGGTGGTTGAAAAGGGCAATTATGGTTCCCTGGCACCTGTAGGTTGTCCAGGAGAATTGCTCATTTCTGGGCCAACCCTGGCAAAGGGATACTTCAAAAACGAAGAGCGCACTCAGACCGCATTCATTGATGGGAGCCAAATTCCTTGGATCTTACGTGGTGAAGAGCGACTATACGTGACTGGAGATGTCGTTCGGCGGAGCTCCGATGGTTCCATCACCTTTATTGGGAGAAAGGATCTGCAAGTCAAGGTCAACGGCTTCCGCATCGAACTCGGAGAGGTTGAGCACAACGTTGAATCTTGCCCGCGCGTGGGCTCTGCAGTGGTAGAAAAGATCACATCCAAAGATGACGGGTCCGAAATTCTGGTCGCATTCTTTACTCTGGAACTTAAGGAGTCTAATGGAGATGAATTGTTGCTGCCCTCATCTCACAGTATACGCTCCATCATCCAAGATGTTCAAGCCCGTGTTGATGGTCTCTTGCCTCCATATATGGTCCCACGAGTGTACCTCCCATTATCAAATATTCCACTCACATCTAGTGGAAAGACCGATAGAAGAGCGCTGCAGAAAATGATGAGTGAACTGTCTCCAGACAGTGTGCTCTCTTATCAAGCTGCACAGAGAGTAATCCGACAGCCATCAACCGCCATTCAGCGTATTTTACAAGGACTCTGGGCGCAAGTGCTTAAGATCGACCCAAAGCATCTGGGGCTCGATACTCAATTCACTAGAGTTGGGGGAGACTCCCTCACTGCTATTGGTTTGGCCTCCCTATGTCGTGAAATCGGCTTCAAGCTTGATGTAGCAGACATCTTAAGAATGCCTCAGCTTGAACAGATGGCAAACCACGTCGACAAATGCCAGCAGGAGAGCAAGCAGGGCGACCGAGATTCAGGTATCCAAACTCCAACTAGCAGCGAGATGTGGTATGATCCAGACCTTTACAATCAAGCATCGGAAGCGTGCAATTTAAATTCGAATGATATTGAGGATATCTACCCGTGCACTCCTACTCAAGAGTCTTTGATTGCTGCCACAGTGAAACAGCCTCGGGCATACATCGATCACAGCATGTTCTTGGTTCCCTTATCCATCAACATAGATCAATTTCGGGCTGCATGGCAGACAATCCATGAGGCCAATGCCATTCTGCGTACGCGCATCTGCCCCATCACTGGGGGAAAGGATGTGAAAATGATGCAAGTTGTGGCCCGTTGCGGTGCTGATTGGGTCGATTCTGACGAGAATAACTCCCCTCTTGATTTTGGCCTTGGAACGCCACTGGTGCGATACAGCATTAGACCGTCCGACAAAGGTTTCGTTTTTGGGATTTGGAGGCACCATGCTATTTTTGATGGATTTTCCTCTGCAGCACTATGGCAGGACCTGCAGCATGTCTTTGAGAAGGCGATCCCGCAAAATCCTCGCCCATCATACAGAACCTTTGTTGATTTTGTGAACCGCGTCGATCAATCCGAAACCAACTCTTACTGGCAATCCCAACTCGATGGCCATCAGCCCGAGGCCTTCCCCGCCCTTCCATCTCACGAATATGTTCCTGAGGCCAATTCCAATAACAGTCAGATCATTGAGAGCGAGCTTAACTGGGACCCTGCGACACCATTTTCGTTCGCTACAATTGCTCGCGCAGCTTGGGCCATAATTATTGCTATGCGGAGCCGTTCTCCTGGATTAGACAAGGATATTTGTTTCGCAGCGACAATTTCGGGTCGTACTGCGCCGCTGGCAGGTATTGAGGATATCATAGGCCCTACCGTCACGACCATCCCGGTTCGCATGCAATTCACCTTAGACGACGCTGTGTCAACATTCTTGGAGAATGTTCGACATCAATCGTTGGAGATGATTCCATTTGAACACTTGGGATTGGGGCGTATTCGGGACATCAACTCGTCGACACGAGAAGCGTGCGCTTCTGCAAATCTCCTCGTCGTTCAACCAGCTCAGATTGGAGACAGCGCCCTGCCTCTAGGGCTCCAACGCGTCGATAAGGACCTCAAGGGACTAAGTGAGCCTTTCGGTCTTGTCATGGAATGTAGTCAGAGCACAACCAAAGACCATATTGTTGTCTCCGCAGTTTACGATACTTCGCTGCTCACGGCGCTTGAAGCAGCGCATATCCTGGAGCAGTTCCAGCAGATGATTTGCGTATTGCACAACCGCAGTTCCGAAAATACCACCATCAGATCTCTCCTCTGGGAGCTTGCCGAAGGACCTGATCTCCAACGAACCATAGCGTGGAACCCTCTGAGAGATGCATCTCCACCACTGCAGCTACATGAATTAGTTGAGGAAACAGCAAAGAATCACCCTCGACAACTGGCAATTGATTGCCACGATGGAAAAATGGCGTATTCTGAGCTTGTTGCAGCTATGAATTCTTTGGCGCACTGGCTACAAGACGAGCATGGTGTAAAGCCTGGTCATCTCGTGCCTAACTGCAGCGAAAAGTCACGATTCATGATTGTGGGCATCCTGGGAATAATGAAAGCGGGAGCTGGCTATGTTCCTCTTGATACGAATCACCCCGAAGCTCGATTGCAGCTCATCCTCAACAAAATCAAGGCAAACTTCATTGTAGTCACTCCATTACAGGCCTCGCGCCGGCAGTTCCCGATCAATACGCTCGTACTTGACTGGGAGCGCCTATCTGCGCCAGGGCCTCCAATGGCATCGAATCTATCCAGTCCAAAGGACATCGCTTATATCATCTTCACGTCCGGAAGCTCAGGTACACCCAAGGGAGTGGTTATGGAGCACCGGGCCGCAAGCCGCAGTATTCTAGAGCACGCCAAACGTTACCGACATGACCGTGAAGGTGTGCAGCGCAAGTCTCTGCAGTTCAGCTCCTACACTTTTGACGCAAGTGTAGTGGACATCTTTGCCGTGCTGGCATGTGGTGGTTGTGTTTGCATCCCATCCGAGACCCAGGGTGTCAATGAACTGGAGAGCTATATCCAGAGCAAGCAGATTAATTTCGCCGATTTGACACCTACTGTCGTCAACCTCATAGACCCTGCCCAAACACCGAGTCTGAAGACACTGGCAATTGGAGGCGAGATGGCGAACCGAGCCGTTCTGAATAAATGGGCGGGGCCTGGATCTCCGGTGCAACACTTCTTCAATGCCTATGGTCCGACTGAAGCAGGCATCGCATGTGCCGTGGGACAACTGACAGCGGCCTCAAAAATCGGCTCTGTTGGTCAAGCTCTGGGCGCTGGGCTCTGGATCGTCGATGACCAGGACCACAACCACCTTCAGCCAATAGGTTGCATTGGCGAGCTTGTCGCAACCGGTACCACTCTTGCTCGCGGCTACCTGAATGACACAGAGAAGACCCGCAAAGCCTTTTTGGAAGATGCGCCCTGGTTAAGCCGAGTTGGCGAAAAGCGACTATACAAGACTGGCGATTTGGCGAGATTTGATGTCAACGGCAACGTGGAAATTGTTGGACGGCGAGAAGATACACACATTAAGTTCCGAGGACTTCGAGTTGAATTGGGTGAGATTGAAACTGCCATTGGTGCTTCCTCTTGGTCGTCTCGAATCCAGCGTGTTACTGTCACGAAGATTGATAGGGACGGGATCCCAATGTTGGCCGCCTTCATACAGTTCTCATCCGACGATGAGTGCTCTGCTACAGCGGTTTCGGAATCCATTTTCTGCCAGCCTTCAGAAAACTTGAGATTATTTTCTCACAGCATGCAGCAAATTCTGCGAAAGCAGCTTCCAGAATACATGGTGCCACAGCTCTGGCTTCCCATCTCTATCTGGCCCCTCCTAGCATCTAGCAAGACAAACCGCAAGTTGCTCACAGCTTCGGCCGAGTCTTTAGATCCGAAATCCATGTCCGAATATCAACAAGCATCTGTCATCAACGAGATCAATAAGTCCTCTGCAAAATTAGACGATATGGAAGAAGCTATCAAGGAGTCATGGCTTCAAGTGCTGCGCAAGGATACCAATCATGATGTACAGCCTCACGATGACTTCTTCCAGCAGGGTGGTGACTCATTGACCACAATCATGCTCGTTACAGCGCTACGGAAGAGAGGAATTAGAATTAACGCGCTGGAAGTATTTTCCGAAAAGACCCTAAGGGGTATCGCCAGCCGCTGCAGGCAAGTGAAAGCGGATGCCCACTCAAACGCCGAGAAGGCCAACAAACTATCGCTAGCAACTGACGTCGCCGTCAAGATAAACGGTCAACCTGCATTCAACAACCCCCAGAATGATCATCTATCTATCAACGAAGAAAATCTGCTTGCCGAACTGCGCGCACCCGCTCCTCGAATCGAAAAAGTGTACCCAGCATCGTTTACCCAGATGTCGTTCCTTATCGAGGCACAAAAATGGACACGCTCGTACTATTCGTGGGCTTTCTTTGAACTCGACAACAATGCTACTGCGAGCAGGGTACGAGATGCTTGCCGCACACTCGCCGAGTGTCATCCCATCCTCAGAACCAGCTTCCACATGATGCACGGAAAATGTTTCCAGGCAGTCCAGACGTGCTCGATTGACTTCAAGGTCATGATTTCCAGCAATCTCCCCGATCGCATCTGCGCGACAATTGATGCAAACACGGGCAATCCCGTCGAATTTGGTCGGGTTTTGACGCGTTTTCGGCTGATGATTGATCCTGAAAGCGGTATGCGGACCCTTGCTCTGGGTTTGTCGCATGCTCAATACGATGGGTTCTCATTGAGCACCATCTGGAACGACCTCCGGTCGGCTTACCTGGGCATCCTTGACGAATCCAAGGTGTCTCCAGATTACCACAGCTTCATCCAGCATACTGTTGAGCTATGCAAACCGCAAACGGATACTTTCTGGCGCGACATGCTGCAGGGGTCCGCGTTGACGGTCATTTCGGATACGGTGTCGGCTGAGTCGCCTATCATGAGCCAAGGCATCACACGAACCGTCCCATTCCAACTTCAAGGTTCGAGTCTGAAGAACTATGGTGCCATTTTAAAGGCCGCGTGGGCGCTTGCACTGTCGGCCGCGTCGCAGTCCAACGATGTCGCATTCTGGAACCTCGTTTCCGGGCGCTTTGCACCGATTGAAGGCGCGCAAGATGTGGTCGGTCCTTGCATCAATTTTGTACCTACGAGAATGCGCCTTGATGGCAAGGGTTCCATCTTAGACTTTGTACGCAGGGTTCAGGAGCAACAAATCGAATGTGTGCCGTTCGAGGCGACGCCAACCGACCGCATTGTCAAGCAAGCGGAATGGCCGGCTAAATCAACGACTATTGGAACAATCTTCCAGTACCAAAATATTCCCGACCCCAAGGAGCACCGGGGCAAGACCGATGCAGCGTGGACAATGAAGGGAAGCGCCGTCTACGGTGGTGGGCTTTTGGAGTCTGGGGCATGCTGGATGCTCGCATGGCCAAATAAAAACGGTCAGTCGTCGTTCCGCTTCACCTACAGTCCTCAGACGCTCTCTTGCGCTGCTGCGGAGTCCATCATGGCGCTTTATATCGACATTTTGCATGTCATTAATCAAGACCCTCAACGCACCATTGCCTCCGGGATACCCGAGAAAATTTTGTTCCCCTGCCAAGTCCCAGAAAAAACTGAAGCAGCTGCTCCGCTAGCGGAAATTCCAAAATCCGCACAAGTGATACTCGAGCAATTAGAAGCCATATGGAAAGATTCGCTTGGCTTGAATGAGTTCATTGAACAAGACGCATCATTTTTTGAGCTTGGAGGAGATTCTCTCAAGGCTGCTGAATTGGCCGAAGCTTGCACAAAATCGGGCTTCAACATGCAATTGCAAGATGTTCTCGATTTCCCTGCATTGCGACAACAAACGTTGTGGATCCTCGATCAATTATCTCGGCCAACGCTGAACGTACCCCAATTGAAATTCCGTGCAGCCAGCGAGCTTAACTGATGGAAAACGTTGAAGGCCAATTTCTCATGACGATTCCGGGTTTAATACCGCCCGCAATTGGTTTACTGATTCTGTTTGCGATCGAAGAAGGGCTTTGATCTTTAGGGTAGCTCATGAGGCCAAAAAGGGGTGGCCCAATCATATCAATGAAAAAGATGGTGGTGGGGGCATGGTGAGATCGGCATCGGCTCTTAACTTGCCGACTAAAGGATCTTTGGTCATGCGCAGTCAGCGGCATTCACTGGATCGGAAATGTATGACATTCACTCGCATGGGCTACCTATTTTGAATGCGAATATGTTCAGCTCGTATGAACTTGGAGAAAACGACCTGGTGATGCTGAAACGCGTCACAACACGCATACCTGCAACGCCCTTAAACATGGACACGTGAGCTGCATCGCCTCTCTCACAAGGGGTGTATCCTCATCGGCGTCGGCGTTTTTGGCGCCGATCATGAAATTTCATTGATTGCGTCTCATGAAGCCTCATCATGACAAGCTGCGAAGGAATAGTATTTATATCATTTCGAATCTTACATATCGCCATGTTGTTCTGTCCCAGAGCACAGCAATTCACTTATGATTTCAACTACTCTCTACTTGCACAATTTCGCATAGTCGACAAAATGGCAGCTCCTTTGGATAAGACTATCAACAACCTCACTGGAAAACGGGTTCTGGTATGTAACTATCACCAACTTTCACAAAATCTTGGTGGTCGGTAGAGTTAACACAATGGGATTTGCACTTGGAGATTCTCCCGTAGGTCTTTTGGCTTGGTTTGCTGAAAATTTTCATGACTGGGTCGACGTCCATGAAGCATTCAGCAACTATGACATCATCATGTTAGTTATGATGCATTGGATTCAAGGTGCTACTCCTGGCTTGAGATTTGATCGCGAGGCATTCGGGAAGATGGAGGTGGACAGTACGTTTGAAACATACGTGGCCACTCCAACGGGTGTCAGTATGTATGCAAAGGAGCAACTTCATCTGAGTTGTGGCTTGCGCTGACCTGTTCTCGCCGACTAACGTTCGTAGTGTCCTAGAGATTGGGCGGCCCAGGCAGCTAATATACCACCTTGGAGAGAACATGAACGTGGTGGGCACTTTTCTTCGCCGGAAAGCGGTAATGCCTTTGTTGAGAATATGCACCCATTTTTCTCATGCAAGGCTGTTCGCGAAAGCATTTTTCAGGCCAAGATACTCCAGAAAGACGTCTGACGCCGCAAACCTTTTCCACAAGAGGAAGCCAGAGTCAATTAGACGATTCATTGTGAGGTAGCGACATGTTTTGCTCAATTTTTAGAAAAGATTTAGATCAGTGACGTTTCGATGTGTTGTTCCTACCCGGTGCGGATATTGCTACGGGGGCGGATATCTCCAACTTACCTTCGCATCACATTGAATTGGGAGTACATAAATAGTTTGAGTGTGCCTGTAACCCCCTCTGAATGGTAGAAACTACATTGACGGTCTGCAAAGTATTTCAAGTACAATGTGCCTCTTTTTTGCCAAATCTGGACGAGGTCCGCGGACTTCCATAGAGATAAAATGGCATTTAGCACAACCCAGTTCTGCTAGCAATTATTCCCGCAGGCCGTATGGAAAGTGGAGTTAACAGCGGGTCGAGTCCGTTCCAGGGTCTGTTCTGGTGGAAGCCAAGGTCGTATGCGTCTTTGGGAAGCTTGCGGGAACCCATTCTGGGTGTTACCCCGCAACAAATGATGACGCAATGGCACTAGACACGGCTAGCAGGTGAAAGAGACTAAGAAATATGGCATTTGGACGTTTGCATGTGTAGCCTAAACCGAATACTCCGCTGGGGATTCCGGCCCACCCGGCCTTATTGGTATACTCCGACGTTGTACTAGGTAGGGCATCGAGCAGACAATAAATTCGCCGTGCCGCCTCCTTCATGCCGAGATTCTTCAAGTCCAACTCACGAACCGGATGATGGAAATGGAAACTGATTCTAGAGTCGCTCTCATTACCGGCGGCGGTAAGCTTACCACTCTGGTACCAATGCAGCTTGGGCTAAGAGCTTGATCCAGCGTCGGGCATCGGCTTCGCTGTCGCCAAAATGCTATCACAAAGGGGATGGAAAGTCTCCATTGTAGATTTTAACGAACAAACTGGTCCAGACGCTGCAAAGACCATTCAAGCTGCCTTTTACAAGGCCGATGTGCGGGATTATGCCTCCCTGTCAGCAGCATTCAGCCAAACCATGGACAGCCACCAGAGGATTGACTTTGTGTTTGCGAACGCGGGCATCACTGATCCTAGAACCGTCTATGACCCCCAATCTACTTCGCCGCCGCCGGAACCCGATTGGGCCGTGATAGACATCAATCTTAAGGGTGCGCTGTCGTGTGCGTACCTGGCACAGCACTACTTTCGCCTAACTAGACGAAACGTCCATCCTGACAGCTTTGACCCAAGTTTGGTCTTTACCTCTTCCATAGCCGGCCTCATGACTATTCCCGTGGTACCAATCTATTCGGCCGCCAAAAAAGGCCTTCAAGGCTTTGCCCTCGCAATCGCGCCCGTGTTCAAGGAAAACGACGGAATCCGAGTTTCTTGCATCTGTCCGGGTCGCGTCCTTACGAACATATCAAAGTCTAGGGCGATGAAGAGTCCTGAGAAGGCAAACACATCGACTGAGAATGTTGTGCCTATGGATACAGTGTGCGAGGCTGTGGACATGCTGATAAGAAAGGATGGTGGTTTTGGGCGATGCTTGCGAGTTCTTCCAGATGGCATTTCTGATGTAGAAGTGTAAGAAATCATCAAGAGTTGAAGCTTTAGAGTTATCTTTTTTATATGTTCTTTTAATCAATCAAGTACCCAATTTATTTTACTCACTCGCCCTCAAACCAGGGCTGGGTTTAATTCAATTTTCAATCAGGATTTTCAGCCTTTGAATTAAGGGCATATGGAATTGAATTGTGTGGCCCGGAATTAAATTAAATTAAACTAATTAAGCTAATTAAGCTATTTTAACTACTAACTAAGATATTATAAGTTAGTTCCCTAGTATTTTAAATATTTAATTACTTTTAAGACCTTATTAGCTAGGCTATATTATTATAATTTTATTATTAATTTAACTTAATTAAAAATATATTTATATTTAGTTAATATTAAAGATATATTAAAAATATTAATTATTATTTAATTTAATATAAGAAAAGCCTATTATTATTATTATTAAAAGGTAATTAGATTATAAATCTTTTTAGGGGCCTAATTAAGCTAAAGCTTTATTTTAAGAAGGGCTAAATTATTAATATTTATTAGCTTATTATAATATTTATTTTTTAGTAAAAAGATAATATTATTATAATATTTATTTAAATTAAGAATATTATTTAAAGGCTAAAGCTATTTTATTAACTAAGTATTTACTTAATTATATAAAAGAAGCTTTAAAACTATTTAATTATAAGACCTTTTTTTAATAGCTTTATAAGGCTAACCTAGTAGGCCTTAATAGTAAAATAAAGGATAATAATAGCCTAATAAACTAGGGTTTAATTTAATAGCTTCTTATAATAGTTTAATTAGTTAATAGCTAATTAGTAATAAAGATATAAATATTCCTTAATATTAGTCTATAGCTATAGCTTTCTAGTTAATTAATTATAATTAAAGAAATATTAAGATAAATTATTTGCCTTATAGTTATATAAATAGCTTATTAGCTAGCTAATATAAAGAGATTATTAAGGCTTATTAATTATAATTAAATTAGGGTCTTAATTATTATATTATTCTTTAAACTAAGTTATTAAATAGATTAGGCTTTATATTATTTACTTAATATTACTAGGGGCATAAAATTAAAATCTTATTATTTTCTCTTTAAAGAAAAGAAAAAGATTATAGACTTATATTAAGATTTCTTAGTCTTTATTAATTAACCTCTTTTAAATTAATAATTATTAGTCTTTCTTTTCTATTAAATTAACCCTAATT
>JAKZGU010000280.1:0-23671 GCA_022837005.1 Calonectria pteridis | reverse complement strand
TATAATATTACTTAAATTAATATAATAAATTTTTTATTTATTAAAATAAATTTTATTAAAAATTTAATTTAATATTTTTTTAATTAATATTTTATTAATTTATAATATTTTATAATTTAAATAATTAATTAATTATTAATTAATATAAATAAATCTTAAGATAATTAAATAATATAATTAAGATTATAATTAAGATAATAGCTATTAAAAGTCTTTTTATTATAATAATAATTATTATTTTATTTATTTTAACTAAATAAGGCCCCTTTTAATATTTAAAAGAAAATTATATAATATCCTTAATCTTACTTTCTACTATGTTTATACTAGGCACCTAGCCAGCGCCTTAGGCCTCGATGACTGTAATCCCTTTGGTCAATTCAACGTTCCAACAGTCCCTCTCTGATATAAATGATATCAACGTTTCTGCCCCAAGTAGGAATGAGTACCTGTTCAAGGTCTGGAGCAATGATGTTAATTGGCTTTGATGGGGTATGAGAAGTTTCCATAATGATGATGTTGATATTGCTAAATTGATTAGCAGTGCCATCGGAGAAAGACCCGAAGACCCCTACCCAGCGGATATTACAGAAATCATAAAACCTTTCTGCTGACTCCGCTCTCAAGTTAGCCACATCGACATCGACATCGCCGGTGCCCATAATAGCCCTCATTGTAGATGGAAACAAGACTGTAATGCTGAAGTCTGTGATGATGAAACTAGGTTGTAGAGAGCTCGAATAAGTGCGACGAGCGGTCTCCAAAGGGCTTTGTCCACTTGTTTCTTTATTCTGATTTTGCAATGACAAACCAGAATTTCTGGTACGTGGCGCTGCCTAATATTGGCCAGGTGACCACCCTTAGCAGACAAAGAAAACTCCCGGTATGGTCATACTTCTCAGAGTCTAATTTAGATACATTAGACGCAGTTTTCATGCATATCTAGATGACGAACATATGTTCCGGGTCAAACAGCAACCTCGATTTAACTCAAAGGTTGCACTAGTGGGCATTGGGAAAGAGAACATATTGTGGCATTCCGGGATTGAATAAACCTTTCTTTGTTGCTACGTTATTTTCAGCTCCGAACACCAATATCGATCAGCTGGAATACTGAAATTTAGCATTATATATTGAGCCTGTGATTGGCATTTTTCTTTTCTCAGGCTCTCAAGTCTTCCCCAACTTAAAACAAAAGTCATGCCGATGCCTAAGAAATCTCGCGATTCTCTCATTTACCTCATGGTCGATGCAAAACTGAAGGTCCAAACGGTACAACGCTATGCCAAGGAATATGAGATTACAGCAACCGTAAGATTTCTCCAGATATGTTCATGATTTATACGCGTTCTATGCTGATAATAGCCTCCAAAGAAGCTTCAGCGGGCAAACTAAACGACCGCAGAATTTCCTCAAAGGTGCACTATCGCGTATGGGATGATAGGGGTAGTGGAAGTTCTCCTTCTTGTTGAACGCACAAAGCCCAAAGGATTTGGGGAGGTTTTGAAGAATTGGAATGCCTTGAAAGACCAGCGAAATGTATTAACACACTGCCATGGGCCTAGTCCAAAAGAGGTCAACTGGAAGCTAGTGATTGAGACAATCAAATATATTTATCCGCCTCTGGAGAATGCGCTAGAAAATGCTATTGAGGAATTAAAAACAAGTAAGAGTTATCATGAAATCAATATAAATTCTTAGTGTATTTTGACCATTTTGACTCGTACGGCACAAGGGGTATTTGGGGCATAAAACTGTGTTTTTTTATCTGCTCGCTGCACAAGCTGGAGCTGGATGTACATAGAAATGAATTCTTAGTGTTACTGTTGGAATCACAAGGTGTCATATTGCGCTAGTACTTAAAGGGATCGGTTTGCTTGTGTAATAATCCTCAGATTCTCTACCCAGCTAGCTAGTAAACAGACCTCTCTGGTATTGACCGCAGTCACTGCGGTCACATATTGCCCTCAGTTTTAGCCACTATCCCCAGATGTAGCCTCTTGCAATGGCCCAATGAGAACAGTAAAAGCAAGATTTCAAAGCTCTCACACGGGAGAGGAGGGCTGAATTAGGCGGGAACTGTTGTGCATGCGTATTCCGTTCTGGTCGGTGGACCATGAGAATAGATGAAATTTCCCAGCCTGGATGCAAATTAGTCGAAGACCTCGTCATCATGAGAAGGAATGAGAAACTCACCATGAATTCCGAAAAAGTACAATATGAACGCGAAAACAAGAAGAAGGAAAGAAAAAGAAAACGCGAGATTTTCATGGGAGGTAATGGATGTGTCGCGGGCATCGAGCCATGGAGAAGCAGACGAACGGGAGAAAGTCCATAGTGACCAAGGATTATGTGTAAATTCTGCCCTACTTCTGGGGTCTGAGAAAACCCGAAAAGAATTGGCTTTACTGCTGTCCAGGAGGGATGTTCTCTGACTTGACCTTCGGGCGACGAACCAGTTGCTGCAGACGGGTTCGGGCGGCAGCTGGCGCCTCGGTCTGTGTTCGAGTCATGATTTTGGACGACTCACCTGTCTCCGACAGGCGAGGGCCCTTCTGGCCCCAGTTGGGGCGCGGGAGCATGGAGGGTTGGCGGGGTTTGAGAGCCTCCGCCTTTGGTGCCGTGACTGGGGATTTGGGAGGCATGGTCATCCCGCGCTTCTTTGGGTTGAAGAGCTGCTCCTAGACTTCCTCATCCCCGAGGGCGGAACCCTCTCCATGCTCCCGCAACCGCTTATCTGCCCCAGAACCGAATTCGTCGTCTTCATCGGGCCAGAAAAGCGGCTCGGGGTCACCCGCCCCTCCGGCCATGGATGCAATACGGGAGATCGACTCTTGCAGATCCATCATGAGCTTGAACTTGTCCAAGTCATCGGTATACCTAATAACTGTGAACGTCGTTCCCGACAAGATTGGCCGGCCGGAGTGTACGTGGTGACTCTTCACCGCTTTCGTGTTTTGGCATCGCTCGCAGTCACGGTCGCAGTCCGACAGGGGCGCGCAGCCATAGTCATGGTCGAGACGGGAGAAGATTCCCTTCTCCACGTCCTTCTCTTCGTCGAAGTCGACGTCTCGAGCCCCTTTGTTGCGCTTGGCCTTGGTAATGGGCTCTGGGGCTTCGTCGGGGCAAAAAGGCGTCGTTCGGAACTGGATAGTGATGACACATTTGGTTGGGTCATCCTCGCATAGCTTCGCGCCAAGATACTTTAACACAAAGTATCCCTTCGTCCACCAGACGTGGAGGGTAGGACTCAGACAGATCATGTTCCATGACTTATCTGAGACGCCGGTCTCTTTGGTCAGCAGCGCCTTGAGTTGCACCTTGACGGTTTCATTTCGTGGGAAAAGAGTCTCAAGTGTCTGGAGGACCTGTTTGGCGACCTCCAGGTTCTCGCTCCTATCATTCCAGACGAAGGGAATGATATGGCACGCGTGTGGGCTGGCGGCCCCAGTGATCACACACCGAAAATGATCAAACTTTCGGCACTCTTCAGCTTCAGCAGCGTTTCGCCTTTTGGCGTCATCATCCGGTTGGGGAACAGGGTCAAGCTGAATTTCCTTGCCCTTGTCGTCCCGTGGGCTGGGTCGGATAGGGTCGTGGGCATCGGAATGGCGCTTTCTCGGAGTATTTGAACCCTTCTTGATTTGGGTTTTCCCGTAGACTAAGAAAGCAGAGTCAGTACCGAGTCAACATATGGGGTATTCAGGGATTGGTACAATGATCAACCGTCATGTGGATGTGCTTCAGATGATGCGTATAGTAGAAGGCGGGTTGAGGGTTGAGAAGGTCGGAGAGCGGAAACTGCCAAAGATACATGTATTGGGTCACTGTGATCTTTCCTTGGCGTTGTCCATGGATCCCTTGCTCCTCGGCGATTTTCGCAATGGCGCTGCGGCGTAACTCGTACTCGTCCATGGGCATCAAATCGGTTAGTCTCTTAGACTCAAACCTCTTCTGCATGAAGTCGACCAGCATGGTGGGGTATCGAGCGTCTCCAGAGTAAGCCTCCAAATACTCACGAAGCTCATCTTGACACCGCTGCTCCATGATGGCGAAAAATGGCAAAGAATGGCAAAGATTGGCGAGGGTTGGTCTGGATGAATTGTGGAATAGAGGAACAAGATGCTCGGCGGGATGAAGAGGAAGAAATATTTTGAAAGGCAAAGTTTTTTTTTTTTGGTGGGGAAGCATGAAAAGAACTTTCGTCGAATCGGATATCAGGGTTCTTGCAAGCGGCTGCTAGACAGATGGCTGCCACTGCCACCGCGCGCCTTGGTGTTCAAGCCTTGCCTAAGTTCAGTTAGCATTTAGCAGTGAATCACTGTACCTGGCAGGGAATCACTGTAGAATCACTGTATCTGGCAGTGAATCACTGTGTCTGGCAAGGAATCACTGTATCTGGCAGTGACTCAAGCGCAAGGATGCAGTGATTCACACAACCAGATCAGCTGCTGCAAGATCGGCACGCAAACCGTGCGCTATTTGAGCATTGATGTTGGGAAGCTTCCAGAATCGTGCCTAGAGTGACAGCTTGACTGGAGATCTTTTGTGAGATTAATTTGGAGTTCCCAAATGTCCTGTCTAACAGGGTCATTGCTTCACATTGTGGCCAGCATTCAAGTTCCGACTATGCACCCCAAAACCGCCATGTATGGACAGAAGGACCAAACCTATCGTTTAACACTATTTGTATGCCACCTCTGTGGCCTGGTTCCTGGATCACCGGTTGAGCCTACCGCTTGCTTTCTATTTCTTTTCTCTTATCGATGAAGTGAAGGTGGAAAAAGAGCAATATGAAATATTTTCCGACGAAATATACATTTACTTCTAGGTTAAAAAACAAACGGTAGGCTCAACCGGGTGATCCAGGAACCAGGCCACAGAGGTGGCATACAAATCCCTTTGACTGCCGTAAGCCTCCACTTAGGTACCAGGCAAAGTATATTGCCAACCACCAAGCTTCAATATAAAGGTGCAATTTTTTATTCTTAGTTTATATAATATTTCTTATTCTAATAATATTTATATTTATATAATATTATATTATCTTTAGCTAATATCTTTTTTTGGGTAGGTGATCAATGGGAGGTACCCAGGTGGAGGCTTACGGCAGTCAAAGAGATAGTGTTCAACAATAAGTTTGGTACGAAATACACATTGGAGTTAAGTTCTTCGCTGTCAAACCCTCCTTTGTACTTGGTACGACGGCGGCTGTTCAGACATGAACGGTCCCATGATCATAGACCCGACTTGCAGCCCCGAAACGGTCCTGATGGACTGATCCGGGTTAATAAAGGTCCTCCTCCACCTCCACACCTTGAGAGCATCCTCTGTTTTGCGAGATTCCTTGTCTTCGGGCGCAGGCCCCGTCATCAGCCCTGTAACAGGACCGAGGCGCGCAATCCCCACCGGATCGTACCCCACGGTAATGGCCTCGCCTGCCACTCTCCACCGGGCCCATGAGCCCAAAATGGTTGCAAACAAAGGAACAAGCAATACCAGCAGCATTGTTGGGTGGTACTCGTAGACTGGAGAAGAATTTTGGCGCGTGAAAAGAAGATCAGACGAGTTGGGACCCCGCGCAAACGATTGCAGCGTCGCCATGTCAAAGTTGGCCTCGATCTGGCGCGCGACTGTGTCGGCATCGTTGTTGGCGTCGGTGCCGAGCAGCAGAAAAGCCATGGGGTTTCGGTAGGCTGTGTTGCTGCCCGTGCCCACCGCCGCGGCGTCCCAGTCGTACGGCGAGTTATGCAGCTCGCTGTAGATGCGGTTGAGCTGAAAAATGTTGAACTTGGTGTAGCCGTATTCGTAGGCTGTTTTGGATGCTGACCTGGTAAAAGTGTCGCGCTTCAGGTGCGGTGGCGAGGTGCCGTTCTGAACGACGGTGACGTTGCCGTATGTCAACACGCAGTCGACGGTGTTGATGCGGTTCTGGGAATGGGCTGTTATATCGATGCCGTTGACCCAAGCGCCGAAAATAATGCCCCAAGAACCGTCTGTTCCGGCGCCTGGACAGTTATCGTTCCCTTGGCATGGTGGCGGGCCGCTGGTGAAGGCGGCGTATGTTGCGGGAGAGCTGGAGACCAAGTCCACACACAGCTCGCGGGATGTCCCTGAGCCTGTGCAAAATTGAGTCGTGGCATTTTTTCCACCATCAATCATGCCAACCCTTTCGGGATTTGCTCTGCTGCCCGCTCGACAACTGGCCTGGATGGCCACCGAACGCGCCGAGACGGAACATGTCGATCTGCTGTTCATGTCCTCGCAAAGCGGGGCAACGGGCGCGCTCAGGTTTCGCATAGCCGCGAGCGCAGCGACCATTGTTGGCGTGTCGTATGAGTTTCCTCCGCGATATGCCTCGTTTCCAGCATCCAGATGAGAAGCCCAGGCGTCGGCTGTGCGTGGTGTTGTCTCCACCGATACAGTTCGGATTTCCGACACTGAGATTCCCGCAAGCAGCACTGGGCCGACCGTTGCAGTTGCCACTAGAAGCGGACCAGCGATGCGAAGGAGCCATGATCGTCTGTCTTCGCCTCTAAATCCGCCAAAAAGATACAGCAATCGATGCAAGGGCGACGAACTCCATTGTGCAAGTCGTCGGGCCTCGCCAACAGTCAGCGCTGATGTAGGAACATTTTCGTCGCGCTCCGTATTCAGGTTGATCCAAAGCGATTGCTCAACGCAGCGGCTAACCAAAGTAGATGTTGAAGCTGATAGAATAGTAGCAAGAAGGCCGACCGCGACGGTGGGCTTGATCGAGTTGTGGTCTGGGTTGACTAGCGATTTCAGGTGGTATATCTCGGGCTTTAGGTAAAGAAAGATCAAGAGAACGTAGCATGTGGCGCAAACGAGCGAGAGCACGATGCTCAGAATGACCTGATACACTCGCCCCCGAAGTTCAAACATCGTCAAGGTGTATTACAAACAGGTTGCTGATAGTGTACGGCTGGACCAAATGGGCTGGGAGTTGGATTCTTCTTTAACTTGTTCTGCATCATCTCTGCGGCGACGAGCTGAGTCTGGACTGCCCAACTGACCCAGCCCGCCAGCCTGCTGAGTACCAGTGGCTAAGACATAGAGTCCGCGGAACCCTATTCTATACGCTGTCCACTGTATATAAAATGGGGTCTGACAGTGTACCGTGAGGGAGCTAGATTGTACTGTCTCAGCTGAGGGACGCCAAAGGACGCCCGTTTAACAATGCGCCCAATCACGCCAGTCAGCTTGGCGCAGGCTGTCTCACCAGACACAATGCGACAGAGGGCGGAAGAGCCTGGAAAGTCTGATAAGCAAAGGGGAGCTGCGATGTCTTTTTGCTCCCTGGACCAGCGCAGAGAGGCGCTTGATACTGGTTGCCCTTCACTCAGCTCGTAAAACTTGCCCCGCACATGCTCGAGGGCATCCATCTGAGCAATTACTCTACGCCGAGACACCTGCAAGCAGTTTAAATAAATCCTTATCCAACTCAAGGTCCTGGCCTTTGGCGCAATCTGCGTGTCAAGACACTTAATCGTCGGCCCGTCTAGATCAAGCGGCTTGGTCGATCAGTGAGCTGCAATGCGGCCATGTTTTACTTTTCGCGTCCTCCTTCTGGGCGTATCCATGCACGTATAAAAGCCCATTTATCTCATCCGAATCAAGAACAAAGCAAACGTCTGTACTTGCAAGGCAGGGAATAGAATTGTGGGATTGCCTCATGGTATTGATCTAGTGGCTATTCACCTCAACCGTCGCGCAAAGAACTCACGTCGAAATCAGCAGGTTTAGTCAAGCGCTTTGCTTTCCAGACACTGTAGCGGCCCATCTCTGCCCATTTTGATGGATCAACTCGCGCCCTGACAGCACGAGGCCCGAGACCCAACACGCAGCTCTGCACAAACATTTGCACGCTGGAGATGGCAGCTTTGACGCGAGTGGTCTCTTGGTGAGCATCTATTTGCTCATCTATAAGGAAATGAGCGAATAGTTCGCTCACGTTCGAGATGCCTTGCTCGCGCACGTGCGACTGCTGGAGAAGAAAAGCAACGAGCGCATTTCGCCCGGCCTCGTGAACGTCGCGGGTACACTCGTCTAGCACGGGGCTGTCGCCGAAGCAAGCCCGCAAGCTAGCCTCCGCCTTGGCCTCTCTGTCAAATAATTTACCGTCTGTTTTTACCGGTGGCAGCGGAGTTGCGATTTGATAGAGGGCCAAGGTCAGTGCTTGAGGAGAGAAGCGTGGGCTGGGTTTTAGGTCGATGCGCCGGGGAAACGTCACGACAGCCTGCAGTGACCTCAACTCATCGATACTGCTAAAGCGCGCGATGATATCTGTAACCGGGATCCTTGGATATTTCTGCTCTAAGGCGACCGCGATTTCTGATTCGCGCCAGCCTGTCGCGGCGGAAAGGCGAGAGCAAAGGGCCGCGATTGTCAGATCGCCAGTTGGACTGCCGACCCAATTGAGCAGTTCCATTAGGCCTTTTTGCGGATCATTGTTTAGCGAGTCGCGAAAGTTTCGGTAACTTTCTAGCACAGTTAGATTGGCGAGCGACGGTGCGCTGTTATTTAGCTCGACGTAGGCCGACGATGAGCTGGCGATGTACTTGATCTCATCGACTCCAAGATCAAAGCTCTCTACTACTGCTGACGACAAGCAGAGCTGGCCTTTGGCATCACCTAATTTTTCAGCTCCATTGCTTCCACCCTTCATAAATTTGAGCGACGATAATATGTCGGCCGACGACCAGTTGCCGTCCTGCAGCTGTTGCCAGGCCTGCACAAATTCGAGGGTCGTGCGCGGACTTTTGAAGAGATCAAAACTCGTCGGCAGCACGCTTAGGAGGTCCAGATACTCGGATGACGTCACTCGAAGCATCTGGCGCGCAAGATTGTGTCGGTACAGCCGCCCGAGGAGCGCCATTGTCAGCGGCTGGTTTTCATCCTGAGCATCCGCCGCTTTTACAAGGCAGCGCAGCTCATTCTGATTGCATTGTAGCGCCTCCGTCAACACGACAAGAGCGTCTCCAAGACGGGGCTTTTCGGAAAAATACATCTTCTTATGTAAGCTTTCGGGCACGCTGCTTGGAGCAAATAACCCGCCATCCATCCTTGCAAGGCTTGGTGTCTGAAAGGTGCGCGCATAAATGGACTTGGTATCGCCATGTGTGCGGATACCCTCCGTCCATAGAGGTAGCAACGAATCTAGCGGACGATGAACCAGTCGCGATAGTGTTATAATGCGCGATAGATCACACAACGCACCGAGTGAGATGCTCTTCGTCAGGGTTTTCTTGGAATCAAGCGCCATGTGATTTTCTCGTATCCCATCAAGTGCCGCGTCTAACTGGTCGACACTCCATCCCAGGCGTATTTTCAACCGAATAAAGGCCTGAAGGTCGTGACATAATTGAACTGTCAATGGGCCGGTAGCAGAAGAATCCGGTTCTTTCCCTTCACCTACTGCTCGGAGACGCAGAAGAGAGAGCTGGCTTACGAACCCTCCCGACTCGCTCCCATCATCTATGACCAGCCTATCGTGAAACCAGGTGGATTTTGTTAGTTCGAGAAGCTCTGTAAACGACATACTAGACCTGGGAAGGAACTGTGATTTGACAAAACATAGCCCTGTAGCCCGGCTTTCATCCGTGTCTACCATCGCTTCCATGCTGGAATATCCCCAGTTACTCCAGGCGGTAGGAATCTCAGGTTGCTTTAGGCTTGTCTGCTCACCCTCGATTAGCTTATTCGGCCATATTTTCATTGCTAGATCTAGAAATTCGCGAGGATAGATTGTCTCGCGGGTAATGGCCGCCACATCAAGCCCTTGTAAACCCAGTTTTGCAGTTGCAAGCGCGCCCTCCCACACTGCAGTAGTGCCAGATGAAAGCGCCGGCTGTGAGAAAACAGGATTGTCCGTATTTTTATGCGAGAGTGAGGCGATATCATCTTGGATAGCCGCAACGATGCGAGTTTCAAAACGAAAAGTGGACACAACATCCTCGTATGATGTTTTCATCGTCTTGAGGTACGCTCTTATCGCATATGACGATGAATTGTGAGGTAAGAAGTTAAACGGGAAAGTTGCGTCACTAATATTGGTCCCATACCGCGAGGCGATGAATGACTCCAGCAGCTCGTTTATAATGGCCACATATGGGATCTTCATTGTTGAGTCGGTGGACAAGACAGCGATCTTGAGATCAGGCCGGCGAGCCGTGAGTACATCGAACAGATTATTTGGTGGTGCATCTTGGGTGAGTTCTTTGGCGCCCTTCACCGCAGAAGACCTGCATGGGCACGTCTTCAGCCAATTGAGAAGGTCAATAAGATAGGCGGACTCGCTGGTGTCGCCCCCGAATGATGGCGATGGAGCGGCAATGATGTCGGCCATGATTGAGTCCTCATACAAGATCTTTGTCGCTTGAATGATGAGGTGATAAAAACGATCCCAGACTCGAAAAAAAAGCAGCGACGGGCTACCCGCCCAAGCAAGCCAGTGCCATTTTGGGCGGTGGCTAACTCGATAAGGCAATCTAGAATCAATAGTCTGGCAAACTATCAGATCCACTCAGCATCTACCCCTCATTGCTCCCGCTGGTCATCGACAGACTCTTAGGTCAGCGACACAGTAGAAATGACCAACAGAAAGATACAAAATCACGGTTGGGGATGGCCGGAGGAAGCCAGCGGGACGGCTTGGCTGGTAATGTATAGTGTATTTGTTCAAGACCTATACCGATTACCACTTGGTTTTATCCTCATCGTACGATAGATCGATGGGATACAAGTTAACAATATGACGATACCCTTAATTTCCACTTGGGGGGATACCGACACCGGAATCCACGTCTTCCGTCAAGACCTTCCCGCCAATCTCAATTGGCTTCGAATCGGTCAAGACAAACAACATTCTGACCCATTCTGTATTGCTCGGGTTCCTCCAAGCATGGCTGGTACCCCGCTGCACGACCACATCGCCTCTGCCAACTGTTCTCTTTTCCCCGCCATCCAAGATTAGTTCAATCTCTCCCTCCAGCACGACGCCGTAGTCCAAACTTTTTGTGCGGTGCATGAGCACGTTTTGAAGCTCGCCGGGAGCAAAATCCACGATGCGACAGACTGTTCCGCCTCTGTTGACTAGACCCAGATTACCGGATCCAACGACCTCTTTATTCTTGACAAAATCCTTGTTATTGTTCATGTCGACGGGAAATTCAGACGTGGTGTAGGGGACGGAAAACGCCATAGAATTGTCTGGGAGGGGTTTCCACACATTGGGCTGTTCGGATTCAATAATTGCGTGGGCGGAGGCATTGTGTCCTGTGATGAATGTGGTCAGGGGACGTAGAGGGGAGAGTTGGCCATTGGCGTTTGGAGACATGATGACGGATGCACAGTATTTTTTATTTTTATTTTTTGGCGAAGACGGACACAAGGGACGGTTTCGCACGGCAGAGAAGTGCATGCCTAGATTGCGATGGGCCCAACAATTTATACATTCTTTGCCGTCCCCGCGATCTGCAGTCTTGTGTAAGACGCATTTTAGTGGTCACATCGGGAACCGAGCTCCGAATCACAATTGGCCTTCGATTCTCGTCCCCCGCATCACAGGCCCGACCCGCATAAATAGAGCCGAGACACTCATTCTCCTGTTTCCTTGGCTTCTTTGTGAGATCATCCAAACTAGTTTGGAATGTCACCGTTGAGTGTTGTATGTCACGACTATTTATAACAGCTCCGATCCCACCCTTTGGACAACTCGTGCAGGTGGGCACGCTTGGTGTTTTCTCCGATTACCAAGAATGAGTGACTGGTGGTGTAACAATGTTCTTGAGGAATACGTAGCCTCCAGTCCGGTCAAGACAGTGGACTCTGTCTAAGAATTCCCGCGCTAACCCTAGAATCGAGTCATTTCCCCACGTCATGCCGTTCTGATACAGATTCGTTGCTGCCCAATTGTCCTCTATCAACTTCCCCAACGATGAACATCAGCCTGCACGGCGGCCCAAAGAAAAGCCAATCTCATTCTTTTCCTTCCACAGATCGCCGGTGTATCCATTTTCGCAATATCCTTCAACATACCGCGCATGGCGGCAAGAAGACAGTGCTTCTAGCGCATGCTCATGCATGCCAAGGGATTATCACAATCATCCATGTCTCAAACAATTGTTTTAATGTATGGCATCTGTGGCCTCGGCAAGTTCTCACCCTGACAAGGCCATGGACGAGTTCCGCACATCGGCCACTTTCTGACCTATCTGAATCATTGACAACAAGATACCGCTAGGATCGGTGGTCAAAAGCGAATTAGGCAAGTGGCCCATGGTTGCAAACGCGGGTATCGGAGGCTGCGAAGACCGAAGACCGAATCCCGCCACACATCAATTGTAAGGCAATAACGATGGTCCCTGTAGACTTGGGAGACACGGACCAATTTTACCGCAGAGACATCAGTACAGCTAATCGGTGCAATTGAACCAACCCAGTGATTGTGCAAAAAATATGAGACAATTTTATCTGCTTGAAGCATGTGGCAAAAATTATCACTTTGAGAATAAAACGACATTATTGATATAGGTAGGGGAAACAGGCAGATTGTTCTTTCGGCTTTGCTATTGCGGTAGCCTTGACCTGATTCCAACAATCAGTCATGTTGCTGTTCTGTCAATGGACTGACCCAAACCTCCTGCGTCGAGGCGGTGTAATAAATTCTACTAATCTAGTTTTCTCCTTACCACCCCAGACCTTGCTTGCTTTACTAGTTTTGTTACCCTCTACCCTAGAGATGTGGGCAAAGCCTAAGACCCATTACATCTTATGCTCATGTCTTTGCCCACCTAGGAGCGTGAGAGAGCAGGAAGCCTAGCCCACCCCGATCGTGCAATGGGCCAGCGCGGTAATGCAGAATGTTCTTTTTTCATAGAGTATTGGTATATAATTGAAACGGAATTTCGTCGTGCCATTGAGTCTTTAACATGCAGAAATACAGAATATTTAGCTATGCTTCAACATTCGGCCGCTACGTCGCCATGCAAGGGCATTGGCGTAAAAGTTGAATCCTGTGAGGCCAAAGCCTAGCGGTTCAACCTCCCATCAATAAATCATAGATGCTACTAATAAAATGACCAGGTTGTAGCCAAATTCGGTCAATGTGGGCTTGCCACGCCGGCTCACGGTGTAGATGTTCGGGTCCACAACTAGGAGGCTGCGCCATGTTCAATCTCGTCCCAAACATAAGCCCTGTTGCCGACTTCCGATGATTTGTGACAGTATTTTTCGGTTAAGGTTAGAATGGGATGTAACTCAACTTAATACGAGCTGATTTTTGATGTCGGCGAGTACTTATCTAGGTAGTTGACCCAATTTATCCAGGGTGTTCCCCACTGCCAGCACCACCTTTTTGCATCGCATGTGGGACCGCCTCGGGTCCAGCCGAAAGGAGATGGAATTTTACCCACGGCCTGCGGGAACAACCGCTCGCCGGAATACTTGGGGTGTTGCACGAGCACCAATGACAGCTGTGTCTGAGAGATTGGGTGGATCCTTACCAGTTACAGTACATCGGCATGGATCCATGGCCAGAGAACTATGATCAAATGTTGACACGCTCGTCTATTTCGCCGCTTTCATCTGACGCGGCGTCAAGAGAACACCATGCTTCAAGGCTGACAGAACTCATCACGATCCACCAATTACCCAATAGGGCACTGGCCGAATAGATTGTGCCTCTAGACACAGTGGCAGGAGAAGCCATAGATGATAGTTGCACCTGCATGTGGATTTTGAGAAAAGAAATCCCGGCGTTAAGTTCAAGGGATAATGTACTCCAACTATAAGTTGTTCGTCTTGCCCGTCATGACACTGGTTCTTCACTCACTTCCAATAACTCCAACCACTACAACTCACACGTTCTCCACCCGCACAGCTTTCACTACCACCTTATTCTTCAAAATGAAGTTCTCCCCAGCTGTTTCTGCCTGCCTCATGGCCTTCTCTGCCGTTTCCGCTACTGCGGTCCCTCTTGAGTCTCAGACCGACGCAATCGACTTTTACAAGGTCTCTGGAATGTCCGAGTTCAAGGATGGCATGTACGCTCTCGAATACAAGGACGACGGCTCTCCATCTATCAACTTCACTCCAGTTGACCCCGAAAGTGCGCTCAACGCCACTTCTATCAACAGCCTCGCGGCACGAGATGCTGGCTGCGATAACTTCAAGGTCCCTCAGAGCGAAACCGACTCGGCCAACTCCCAGCTCCAAGCTGCTTGCGGCACTGGCCGAAAGGGTACCATCTGGTACAAGGTTGGCAACGTCGTCGCCTTCTACTGCCAGTACAACACCAACGTCATGTGCTCTGGAAAGGAGAGCCAAAATGCCAACAAGTGGATCACTCAGAAGTGTGGTCAATACTGGGCCGGAAGCTACTCTGGTGACGGCTATGCCTACGGATACACCGATTCCACCCTGCACTCCTTCTGCGGTATCTGGGCCTAATGTACTTGTGCTGGGCAACATGATGGAAAGATTTGGGTAGGGACATCAGGTATTTAGCCTGTTCTGGTCATTTCAAACATGGGTTACAAATACGACTTGATCTTTACATTGTCTCTAAGCTCAACTGGAAGCCCCCGTGGGATAACTACCATTCACTAAATTTCTTGTGTATCAATATTCTATTTAGTTATTAAATTGATCCTCAATTTGACTCTGTAAACCTATGTCTCCGTGATCAAAAGAGCTGCAGCCAATCATAGCGTAAAGAGCCCGACAAATCTCTCCCAGAAGGACAGGAAGTGTGGAGCAGGTACAAAGAGCGAGGCTCATCACAGTGAAAAGGATAAAGCCTTAAATGTATAGCTATAAGCTAAAAATATTGGAGTCGCGCTCTAAAAGAACACCTATAATACAATTAATATTATCTGGATTTATTTCTAGTTAAAAGAAACAAGCGACCGCTCAATCGAGTGATACAAGAGCCAGGCCACAAAGATAGCATCCAAATAGGATTCAACAACAGTCTTGGCCATGAAAGTCTCTTCACCTTGGCTCAAATGACAAGCAAGTTAATTTATGATGAATATTTTGCCAGAGATGATGATAATCTTTCGGTCTCAGAAAAGGCACTGTATATTCAAACTTTTCAGCAATTAGCGCGTTAGAGTAACAAGCCCGGGTAGAAAGGCAACAAGGAAGGCTAAAATAGGCAGAACTGTGGATAAATTCACCTCTGGAGGCAGGAATGGCCGAAGGAGGCAATATGGGTGGCAGTAGAGATGAGCGTCGTGTCTTAGGCGAAGCAGAATTCCAAATACAGGCAAAGCTATTGTTGCATTGCTGTTTTAGTGTTCTTTTCGTCCAGGCTCGTCTCGTACAACAGCAGGTTTAAATTGCATGAAATCAATTGAACAAATTGACACATTTATGCAAGTAAAGCCTCGCTACAGAAGTCAAAAAGCCTCGTCACCCAACACAATTATTAATATTGTGGCGTCGTCCTCAATAGCACCAATCATTTCCGAGCATTCAAATCTTGAAGCCGAGTCTAAGGCCAAGCACATCCCGCATGTCTTTAACCTCGGCTCCTGACCCGTCAGAGCGAAGCTTCGCCTTCCTGTTGCCATATTTCCATTCTTTCTTCAAACCTCGAGAGTTCCCCTCCAGGGCATCTACTATATAGTCGCCAATAATTGGGAAAATGTAGAACTCATGACTTGCGCTTCCACTGGCCAAGAGAAGAGATTTGTGCTGAGGGTGCCTGTCGATTAGCCAATGACCATCTGGCGAGTCAGCATACCAGTACACCGTCTCGTTAAGAAGAGGTCGGCCGGAGAACTCAGGCATTATTGTATCAATAAATCGGTTTATGCCGGCGCCAGCCTCAGCCGGAATCCCGTCATGAGGATGAGAGCTGGTATATCGTGGAATAGAGTAGCGGACAGTTCTGCCTAGCTCAGTATAAGCCCCCGCTTTGTACTGATAGCCGGGGCCTTTATTGCAAATGCTGACGCGACCTGCTCTTTTGTCAGCTTCATTTTTATCTTGGTGTATGATTGTTCCATGTGATTGCTTACGAGTTTCGGGGTCCGGTTCCACCATGAATCCTAATTCCGAGTGGTCGATGACCGGAATGCCCTTCCACTGTTGGGCTTCTTGCTCCGTTAGCTCAATTTGGGCTGATGTCCAACACTTGGCCCAGAGTTGCTTGGCGAGCTCCGGAAGGACCTCAGACGATGCTGCTCCAACACTCAAGATGTACTGGTCTGCGGAAATGACAGCGCCTGTCGCCACGCGGATACCAACTAACACTCCAGAGCCATCCACCTGAACGCCCATCATTGTGCCTTCAAGTCCTGATACAAATTTCACGCCCACGCGCTTCGCTTCGGAAGCCCACCTCTCGAGGGCCTTTTTAGAATGAACCGACCCGCCAAGACTGCTGAGAAGGCCATTTTCGATCTGATGGACGTTCTGGAGCTGAGGCACACGCGTCGCAATTTCACTTTTTCCTTGAAAAAGGTCGGCGATTGCTGTCTGGCCAGCGTTTCCAAGACGCTTGTGTGCTTCGCGGAGATGCTTTTCCGCGTCTTGGCCTTGGGCGATGGTCAAATACCCCTGGAACAAAGCATGAGTTTATGTGATTGGAGGTGGGCTTTCATCACTTACGGTTTCATGAAAGATGCCATCCCACTCAGGGAGTCTCCAGGCATTCAAGGCCTCAAGAGCAAGCTCATTGTAGAGCGGCTCTTCGTGATCGGTTCGCACAACTCTGTTGATACCGTAGCCGGCTGAATCAACGCTCGGCGCTGGATTTCTGTCGATGCAGGTCACATTCGAGTAGCCGCGCTTAGCGAGATGGTAAGCGGTACTGATACCAAAGGTTCCACTATAATCGTGAACGAGTTAGCACTGCCGTCTGCAGTAGCCGATCGCACAGGGTTTTGCACTCACGCCCCGATGATCAAGATGGAGGCGTCCTTGCCCAGAGAGTTAAAAGCTGCCATTTTGGGGAAAATGTCGGTCGGTCAGTGCTGAATATTAAGTTTAGCTCTCGAAACAAAGGCGTGCTGAAGTTAATTTGAGCTGAGTGGGTGAGTACTTTAGAGGGTGAATGGATAGTCCTATGAGATGGCAGGTTGAGAAATTTTTCGCGCCTCAATTTCTGGCGGGCGAACTCGCAGACGCGTCCAGATGCACAAGTATTTCATAAGTCTCGCAATCAATTCACGTCAATTACAGGCCAGTTTTTGGCAGGATTATGATTGTTTTATTTTGTCGGAAAACGTTTACTACTCCGCTCTGTTGGCCCCATATATCTGCCATTCTTGTCCTTCTTGTTAGGATCAAGGTTGTTGTTCGTTGCAACACTCTCCACTTTTGCACAATTCAGAATGGCTCTGGAAGTTATGGCCATTGTGCATTTTCGCATATCCCAAAATACTCGTCATAGACCTTTTTCGCCTCGGTGTCAGGATATGTCTTTCTTCTCGCTCCGTCGGCCAATGAAGTGGGTTGGCACGAATCGTATCTAAACTTCCTTAGTTGCCATTGCCCGTGTGGAGAAAGGGGGGAAACGTCGAATATCTATTGTGAGAAAACTGCAAGGCTGTGCAAGCTCCCTGTCAGCTGCTAAAATTACAGCACTTCGCTAGCATGGGGAGTCTAGCCGTTGAGCTGCACAGCCACATCACATGGCAGGGCTGCCAACCTTGAGGCTCCGTTCGGTGCCTGGATCACGGTGAATCTTCCGTGTACACCATCCGTGAAGCCCCTGTCCATGTGTCGATGAGTGTTAAAGTGTGTGATTGGAGGCCGCTCTGACACCGGCATCAGCACAGCCGGCGTGGCATGGATACTCCGAAGGTCCGTGGGTGCGAGATGGAATATGGCGATCGATCCTCACCATCGGATTGGACCTGGATCTGCAGCAATAGACTCCAAGCTTGCTGCTTTCTCGCTTAGTGACAACCGTATCGCGTTTCAATCATGCTGCATCCCGTCCGACAATGCCGAAGCGGCATGTGGCGGTCAATGAGCCGCCCGAACTCCACCCTCCAAATGCCGCTGACTAAAGAATTCGTATCAGATGAACCCCAAGACTATGCGGGGTAGCTGCCAAGTTGTGTTTATTCTCGGACCTTGTGAAAGTCTACAGCAAAGTTGTGAAAGGGCATGAGACGTTTGATCTCAATTCTGTCGCGTGAGATGTGTCTAGGGGGCAAATCGTACAATCGTGAGAACTTGTGCAAATTTCTCGTAACTCCTGAATGGCATCGACTGTGAAATGCCGACCACAAGCACCGATGCATCCGCTCTCTCCATGGATGAACTGTGCACAGTGCACAGTCCAGGGTATCACAGGCGGCTCGAGCTTGTGTACTTACGCGTAGCTTTATGCCCGTCGACGATCATGATAGGGCGTAAGTTGGTTTGTTGATGTGGCTACGAGCCTCAACAATAACGCAATCGCATTGCAGGTGGCGTTACCCCTTGGCACAAGCGCCACCGGGATTCTTTAACTTTCCGGTTCTAGATGCATGAGAAACTTTGGACCTGATACAATCTCTCACCGTCAATTATAGATTCGGGCCCGAAAGCCCGACAACGCCCGAAATAGCATGTTGGGCCGTGAAGCGAGACGTGTTCAGATGCCATATTCAAGTATATAAAGCATCACCCAAGTCTAGGATTTATGGCAGAAACTCATCATCTTCATTCAATTCACTCTTCTCTCAATCAAACAACCAATCTTCAACACACATTTTCAACACCAATCTTCACCAAACCACCACCGCCAAAATGCCTATCTTCTCCATCGTCATCCCCCACATTCCTGCTGAGGACAAGGACAAGTTCCTGGCTGCTCTGCCTTCGTTGATCACGGACCTGAAGGCTCAGCCTGATGTGGAATTTGTCGCTGCTGGCTCCATCATCAACGAGGACGGCAAGGAGCTTAGCGAGTTCAAGTTTGTTCAGGTCCTAGGTAAGTGTGCTCACATGTTCTTTGCAACGTCGCCTAATGCAGTTTAGGATTTAAATCTAAGGAAGCTTTCGAGTCCTTCAAAGCCTCTGATTGGGCCGTTAAGAGCAAGCAGAAGTTTGAGGAGCACCAAAAGACTGAGCCCATTCTGGGACTATTTGAGATCGCCCAGCCTCCTCCCGCCGATGCTACTCCCAAGCCCTACCTTCTCTTCTCTGTCCTGGTCATCGGTGACGAATCCAAGGGCGAGCAAGCCAAGAAGGCTTGGTTGGATCTTGTCGCCGCTCTTGGCCAGACTGAGACGGCTGGTGGCAAGAGCCTTGGAGATGGACCCAGCGCCGGTATTGGTCTGCTGGGCTTTGATAGCGCTGAGGTAACAAACACACCCATCCGTTCAAATAATGATTGCTGACATTTTTATCCAGGATGCTAAGGCCGCTTTTGACAAGCCGGGAGTTGCCGCTGCGCTGGACGCTTACAAGGCCCTCGGAGAGTCGCACACTGCTCTTGTCGAAATCAAGCACACCTAAATGGATACGGCGCTTGATTTGGGGACTAGACGAACTAGAAATAGCTTGCAAATTCCGATTAGAGGAGTCCATAGTCAATTGATTCCATCTTTCATAAACATAATTGCTTCGCACTGTTCACACCCTCGTGCACCTCATTTACAGTCGGTTCACAGCCGCCAGAAGTTCGGGGCGATGCTCAATTGACAATAGGGGCTTCTATCGAGACCAAGTTCACCGTATTTTAAGTTGGCATATAGGGGGTATCGGAAAATTGTCGAGAGCCCCTTCCTCTCGGACTGTTGAATCGATAAAATTAGCCGTGCTGAATAAGCGGCCTGTTGGACACTGGCGCTTGGATGCTACCTCCGGCCCACATTGACAGGGACAACCCGATCCCGTTTCAGGATGGAAGGTCTTGACAGGTAAGGGGTTATAGGGTAAGTCTATATTCAATACTAATGACTAGATTCTACGATGGAAAAAAAAAAAAGAAAGCTTTGGTCCGTCTTCAAATTTTCCAACTCAATGTGAGGTTAGATGCGGCTTTATTCAAGTTGCTCGCGCGCGGCTTGTAGCATGGTGCTTACTGCGTGTCACGCCTAGTTACAGACTTTTTACTCAGGGGGACTTACTTGATGTTTCGGGTACTTTGATCTTCGCCTTGTCGCGGAATGCAATCTTATTCGTATTCTCAGCCTTCTTAATGTGGGACTCCTTTGCCAAGTACCCAGCTTCAGGTTCCGCCGAGGATATTATTAAGAACCGGTTCCTACATAAATCGTCTCATTTATCTGACTCTCCAACCCAAGACTTTGCTGACATCCTCTCACTAACGCAACTTAGCCAAAGCCATGAGCCTGGGGTTCAAGCCGAAAAAAGGCGCTATTATATGCCGATGCATCGAATAGCGGATCCGTTCGAAAGAACAAGAGGCAGTGCACGAATCCGATAATTTCTAGGATTGCGATTATTCAGGGACCATTTGTGCCATGGTTCGGATTTACAGATACTATGTTACAAGACCTACACGTCGTTGTGGTGGATTACGCGTAAGGGCGCGGAGCTGCCTTTCTGGGAATACTCTATTCCGGGGTATTTGTCGCACCGATGCGATTATTCGCGGGCCCGCCTTCACGGCCACACCGTTGGCCAATTTGGAGAAAGGGGTTAGATTCAAAAGTCAATGACAGAGCTACGCTTGGGCCCGTGTAACGACCAACTAACATTTCGGCGGACCCGAGGGACTAGATGTAGACGATTTTAACTCGCAGCGCGACCAAGTCTCTTCAGTCGTCACCAAGGCTTCCTAACTCCTCGACGACTGGAGATCGTGGGTCGGCCGATGAAGTTGCCAGCCAAAAATAAAGATGATCCTGCAGAATGGCGAGAAAAGAAGAATCGGGTCCGCTCATTACAACGTCATGGCATGGAGGACGGAGTGGCGGTAGACCCACATGGTGGTTTTTCGAGATCCATGCCACCGAGTTTTTTTTTCGCACTTCAGAGCGAAAAGTCCATCATTGGCCGTCTCGCATCTCGTCTGCCTCACTCTCGTGTCAAGTTTACCCACTGATTGCCCTGACGTGCCCTCTGATTGGAAAATTTTCTGGCTTTTTCCGATAAACGAAATATGTAGACCTTGCGGAGCGCGTATCGCCGACCTTAGAGTGCCATGTCGGATACAAATACTTTGGCCTCGTCGTCGATTCTGCATCTCGGAATGTGCCAAGCCTTTCTCTGTCGCTACCAATCCCTATTCTTTCTTTGCACTCTTTTTCCTTTTCATCATATCCCATTCTCTCCTCGCTTTTTCTTTGCATAATCCGAGATGAACGGAACAGAGACTCGACAGGGCTACGCCCCTTTCGATCTTTACCCTTACAATCCTTCTGTGCCTCCTACATATGCCTTCCTCGGTCTCTTCGGGGCCGCAGCAATCGCGCATTTTGTCATGATGTTTCCCTATCGATGTGCATTCCCAATTCCAATGATCATTGGGTCTGGTAGTGAGTGCAGCCGTCTCCGAAAATCCCTTTAGCGATGAAGTGGCATTAACCCAAGCCCAATCTACAGTGGAAGCTGCTGCGTACTGGTTTCGATCGCGATCACATGACAATGTCCGACAAACGCTCCCGTTCCTCCTCCAAAATCTTCTCATCCTCGTCGCGCCCCCGTTCTTGGCCGCAACCATCTACATGTCCCTGGGCCGCATCACTCGCGCCTTGAAAGCAGACAACCTCTCGTTAATTAGCCTGCGGTGGGTGACGAAGATGTTTGTGCTCATCGACGTGGCCTGTTTTGCGACACAGGTCGCCGGCGCCATCATGTCAGGAAGCGAAGTGGCTGATGAGGCCACGAGAGGGAAAACAATTATCATCGTCGGCTTGGTCATTCAGATTCTGGCATTTGCCTTCTTTATACTCTGCATCTTGAGCCTTCAAACCCGCATGCGATCGTCGCCGACAGCCTCGACTCTCGCACACGAAATCCCCCATCGCTGTTACTTTATCGGGCTCTACGTCACCAGCAGTCTATTCCTCATCCGTAACATCATTCGCATCGCCGAATACAAGGAAGGAAGCAATGGCAAATTGCTTTCCAACGAAGTTTTCTTGTACCTGTTCGATGCTACTTTTATGCTTATCATCGTTGTCACAATCTTAGTCCTGCACCCTGGCCGATTGATGATTCAAGCTCGACGATATATTCCCAAGGATGGAGATGTACTGTTGGATTGATTGCTTTACTTTGTCTTTTCTTTTTTCAAGGGTTTGTTTTTAAGCATTAGGGAATAAGGGAACCAGCAGGAGTTATTCAGAGATTAAAACTATTATGCACCATTCATAAAGCATAAGCATAAACACTGGATAGTTTGAAGTTATGTCAGCTCAGTGATAAGCTTTATTCAAATACATGTGCATAATGTGCATTTGTGCAATAATATGTCTGTGCATTTCATAATCATGTGCTACCCTATAGGAAAGTCAAAGCTGGCAGCCCAATTCCACAAAGCTTCCAATCCCAAAAATGGCGCAGAAGCATTCTCAATTACGCCTTGATTGTGCGGATGTGCATTTTTACTAAATGCCTGTCAGCGTGGCACATTTACGTATGTCTTGTCTGATAAAAGGGCCGACCTAGATTGGGCAGGTCATACATGATGCGTCTCGAATGACATCAAGGCCCTTGGATGGGATCGTCATATTTCCAACCTCATAGTTCTGTGGACGAATGACGCGACTACCATATGTTCTAGGATTTAATGATTAACAATGGTCTTGATTTGATTTATTATCGCGCAATAAGCGAAGATTATCAGCAAAATGACAAAAGCAAGGGAAACCTAAAGCCTAAAAAAAAAAGCCTGTTGATGCTAAAATGCAAGCGCAGGATTCTGATCTGCTCGCTTCAATGTCCCCTGCTAGTGAAGTCACATCCGTCCCCTGCCATGATGCAAAACTGTGGCATATCTAGGCTTTCGCGCAAGACAACTTTTCTTTTTCGCCCTGTATTACACCAATCAACTGCGATCCGACTCGGTGCATTTTGACCCTCCCTCATGTCATCTGCTCAACTATGACAATGCAAGGTCGATCAGCTGGGCAAAGTCCTCGTGTTCAGTTGCATTTTCTCGGCAGCCGTCCGACCTATGACCAATTGGAGCCTGGAACGCGACGCATTTTTCATCACTACAGATGCACTTTCACGCATTGACGTCTTGCAAAGTAAACCATTGGGACTTTTATTTTGCTCTTGCATCGTTATCATGATTTCCCACCGGCCCACCTTCGGCTCTTTGATGTTTGTATGCGATTGAGGTGCAGTGCATGTCCGAAATAGAGTTCATTATACCCATGGGTACTTATAAATAGGTAGGCCCTACATACTTTTTGATTAGACTAGATATAAAATAAGTCCCAAAGGTACCTATAGTTATATTTAGATACCCATAGGGCCTATAGGTATTTTTAGGTAATAAAATAAGAGATTATAGATATTTATAGGCTTTATAAGTATATAAATATAATTATAAGTATTTATATAAAGATTTTAAGTATCTTTAGGTATAATTATATAAGTATAATATAATTAATAAATAAGATTAATATAATTAATATATATAAAATAATAAAATAATAAATATATTAAGTATTTATTAAAGATATTTAAAAAATAATTTATATTATATTATTTAATTAAATAA
>JAKZGU010000028.1:0-344387 GCA_022837005.1 Calonectria pteridis | reverse complement strand
TTTTTAAACTTTAAATATAATTCTAATTATTAAAATAAAATAATTATAATAAAAATAATTATAATAATTTTTTTTTATAATTTAATTAATAATTATTATATTTAAAATAATTATTAATTATTTCTTAATATTATATTATATTTATAAATATTTATAAATATTTAAAATTATTTAATTTATAGAAATTATATTTATAAATAATCCTATAAAAATAATCTATTTTTAGATTATATCTATAAAACCCTTATTATACCCTAATTATACCTATAAATACCCATATAACCTATAGATATTTCCTTTAGCCTATAGGATTACTTATTTTTAAAATGGGTACCCATGGCTACCCATGGGCTAGGTATAATATACCCTAGTTATTCCAGTCTCTATTCAAAGTGGGCGAAGTGATTCGATGATGCATTGGATGGGTTGTGACAATTTTTCGATACCAGCCGAGCAACGGATAGTTCTTCATCTGAGCGATCTCTCCTCTCCATACGCTTCGACGTTGAGCTTGAGTTGACTGTCCCCACGAAGCTGTTCAGATTCGAACTCTCATCTGGGCTCCTCTTTGGCCTAAAGTAAGGCCCGGGGCTTGGTAGAGATGCAACCAAGACAGCAATGTTGCAATCAAGGCTTCCATACAACTCTATTAGGCCATGAATTTCAAGTCAACATTTGTTATTTCGATAATTGTGAACGAAATGACGCACTTAATGAGGTAAGTAGCATAGATTGATCGGCCACTGTAAGTTGAATCATGACGAAACGAAAAATGCAAACTCCGATGTCGATGATTCCAAGTAAAAACATAAGGTATACACCGATCTTAAGTGTTCTCTGCAGTTTCATGTCTGGAACAATGAGCCATGGGACAACAAACACTGTAAAAGTCAATCACCAGATGATCAGTTGGTGCAACTCTGTACATACCTAAGATATCTCCAAACAAATGCAAGACCCAAGCAACTTGAAATACAACCACTAAACCATCCATAGGGCAGCAGCCAGCCCCATAATAGATTGTCCTAATCCATCACTGTCAGCAGAGGTAGATTCCAATTGCATGTAGGTAAGACTCTTCATCAACATCATACCGATTTCTTCCGAGTGGGAGGCAGATGCAAAATTGCAACAGTAGAGTGGCTATGTAAGAAGGAATTACAAAACCAATTGTCGCCCAAAGAAACCTTCTTCTTTTCACTATGAAATACGGAATAGATTGTCGGTATACTTCAAGTAATGTCCCTTAGCTAGGTAGAAGCTGCTCATGTATGGAAAGTACGACGTCTAGAATAGCTAAGAACAATGTTCATATCAGCTAAATCCATTGCAAGTATTTTCCTCTCTCAGAGTCATTTACCTTGCTTGCTAGCTGTACCTCTTCAGAACTATGTCACATTCTCTCACGCTCACAGCTGCCTAGCCTGAACACAACAGTCGCTCGGGCTCGGGGTCAACGGCAGCAGCCCGGTCATGACGACAGCCTCTTCGGACCTCTGTGACGCCGTTCCGATGACCGAGCTAGCAAGGCATCATATTTAACGTAATGACAAGATGACCTAGACCGCGGTCGGCCCCAAAACACCATACTAAACAACACACGATGCTAGGTCATCAACCTGTTGACTACAGGGGCCGCCATAGCCGGCCAATTAGGGATCTGTGCCAAGTCGAGCTCGTCATCGCAGTCGAACCTTATGACCCCGACGCCTCCGGCGGCCTCCAACGGCCACCTTCAACAGCTAGCAGGAACAGTAGCTATAAGAGAACTAGATAGACCTTCCTTTGAATAAAAAAGAGCTCCTTCATGCACCTGGATTCATAGCTTGTGATAGACTACCCTGGTAGTCTCCGAATGTGATCAATACATGAGGTTTCAAGACTCCCATTTGGTGCAACTTGATATCGAAAGCGGCATTCCCCACAGCCGCCATTAAAGCTACACAGATGAAGACATCGTTCAACAGTAATCTCCTTCTCTGTATCCTAAGCCTCAGGGTTAAGCGGGCAGCAATCGTGAGCGTGGTAATGCCCAAGACGGACCACTCTGCTGCCTAAAATTGTAATAGTGAGCCAAGCAAGCGTGCAGGCTTCAGATACATACTATGACAGCCCCAGGGCTAGGGCCATGAGGAGCCATGATCACATCCCTTCCCATTCAATCTCTCAAGGCGAAATCAGATGTAGCAGATCATCACTGCTGTGGAGATCAGAAGGCGACCGCAGAGGTAGGACGATGCTGAACGGGTTGCCCAATTTCTCTTGTTGTATTGCGGGGAAATGAAACAAACAAAATCCTAGATGTGGTATGATGAATTAAGATGGCTCAATTAGCTGCCACTTGTGTTTCAAATGGACGCTTCTGTTCGGGGCTGGTGGAAACTTTGAATGCGAAATCGCCGTTCTCATACTAGCGAGGCAAAGCTCAGGGTCTGGAAGTCTGGAAGTCTGGAAGTCTAGAATGAAGAAGTTCCTCATGCTCGTAAGCATTCAAATTGAGTAACCTATTCATTGAATAGGATTTTATCCTTTATCTATTTGTCAACGAGGACCATATTTTGGGTGTGTAGTTAGAAAGGCGTATTGCTTTTGTCTTGTACTTCCTATACCAAATGCAATGGGATGTATATTTTGGCATCACATAGTTCTAGAAGTTGCTTAAATAAAGAATGTTAGAATTCCGGTTTCAAAATAGACAGCTCGTTCAAGCCAAGGAATTGAGTCGCAGCTTTGTTTTTGCAATAGCCATTGTTCATATTCAACGGCCCAGGAGAATCTTCAGAGAGGCGTATGGTGTAACACGATCCCCTTGGCCATGGATACTGCCCTCCGAGCTGTTTGGGAAAACCCTTGAAGCACTCGACCTTCGCGCGTATTTGACAAGGATCTAACCACCGAGCATCACGTGCGCCGCCTTGTCGTCGAACTTGAGTTGGTTGCCTTTCGTATCTCGGTCGCCATGGCGTCCAGCAGCGAAAAGCTGGCTGACCTCGGTGAGATTGTTCTTACCCAAGAAAATAGCGGTTTGGTTATGGAATTAGCAAAGTAGATAGCTTTGATGGAGCTCAACGCTGAAGTTGAAGGCTAAATGTTCCGGTGGTTTTACGATGCTACTTCTGGGGTCTGGACTGGGTGGGTTCATTGGTTTGTAGAAAGTGTGCTGGTTCATGTAGATTTCCTGTATAGTTTCGATGAGTTGCATCTCTTCTTTCTCCTTTCGACCAAACAAGAGACCAGGACAATCCCATCCCCAGCAGCGGCCGAGACTCTTGAAATGCTTCACCAACGCCCAAACGCACCGGCAGTAACGCCACCAAAGACAGGTCTGGCAGCCACACCGGTAGTTTGGCCTTCTGCCTGGAATCAGGGTCGAGGCGCCAGTGGCGGCGCCCGTGGCGGCGCCTTTGTGCAACAAGACCCCGCTCGCAGGACAAGTTAGGGCGACGTGTACCGCGTTGGCTGGCCTCGCTTCTCATGACTTCAAAATGACGAAACCGGGCGGCGACCCCGCTTGAGCAGCGAAAATGAAGCGAAATAAACCATCAAGCTTCACTCAACCCTGAGCCTTACAAGCCTACAACCCAAGGCCCGCCAGCGCCCAGCTGAGACGGAAAAAAAATCACATGTCGAAACGGCCAGCGGCGGGCGATGCCCCGCTTCGACCGCGCTGCCTGATACCGGGCCTCCAGAAGCCCCCGCCCGTCAATACCAAGCTGGAGAAGATCCATCGCGCCGTAGTGGCCTGCAAGGCCTGTCGCGAGCGCAAGAGCAGGGTAATTCCCCCCTAATTCTGCAAAGCTCGCATCCTTTTGATGCGCTAACCTGCCTGGCAGTGTTCTGGAGAGAGGCCGGCGTGCAACCGCTGCGTCAAGCGGCACCTCCAGTGCTCCTACCCCCCGCACCAGCACGACTTCGGGGCGCGCGCCCTTCAGCGCAGATACGATGATCTGCGGGACAGAGCCGCGGCCCAGGAGGACATTATAGAGCTCTTGAGGAGTCGCCCAGAACATGATGCTCACGAGATTCTGCGGAGCATCAGGTCCGGGACCGACGTCGCGACAATCGTGAACCATGTCAGGGCCGGTGATCTGTTGATTCAGATGTCTGTGTCACCAGAGACCCGGTTCCGTTACCAGTTCCCGTACCTGTCAGAGATGCCCCAGGAATTGATGGTAGACAACCCTTACACAAATGCACTGATCTTTGAGGCGACGTCGCTCTATTCTGGGGATCAGCGCCCCCAATTGTCTGATCGCATCGCGTGGCGCCTTGGTGCCGACCGAAGTTCAGACGAACACCAAAGTCTCTATTTGAAACCCTTCCACGCGGCAAAAGTCATGGAACCTCGTCTGAACACAGTCAAAATATCCGTCTGGACTGCCATTTGCAGCGATGACGCGCTTATGAGAGATCTGCTTGAGGTTTTTTTCCGCTGTGAATACCAGTTCTGTACTGCCTTCCAGAAGGATTACTTTCTGGAGGACATGGCAGCAAAAAGAAAGGACTTTTGCTCGTCTCTGCTCGTGAACATTGTTCTTGCCTATGCTTGTGTATGATATTCTGAGTTCCCTCCGCGCAGCCCCGTTTAATCTGGCCTTAGATCTGCTATCCGCGATTCTCGAACCGTGCCGAGTACTGGAACCCCCGTAATCTTGCGTACAGCTTTCTCGCAGAGGCAAAACGCCTGTGGGAACTAGAGGCTAGCGAGCCTCACATCACCACCGTGCAAGCCGGGATTCTCTTCAGCGTCTTCCACAATCTATGCGGCCTGGATGAGGTTGGACAACCGTACCGCATTCAAGGCGTGGCTTTGGCTCACAAGCTTCGCCTCTTCGACAGCAATTTAGATGATGAAAGCGACCGAGTACGAAGAGGTAGGGCATACACCGCATGGGCCTTGTATAATTGGGAAACGTAAGTGCCTTCGTCTCAACCATCCATCTATTGCTGAATCTTTTAGGCTCGTCTCTTTCTCATTCAACCTTCCTCCGCTGGTCAAGAGACCTCCAGATTGGATCCTACCTGATCCAGTACGAGAGCCACAATGGTACGGGGAAATCTGGGTCAAGTATCCATTGAACCACGGACTTTTACCATCCTACTTTGGCCATGTTTTCAAATCAAGATCCCTCTTCCGAATGATTATGAATGAGTTTTGCGAGGCGGCCTATTCCGACGCGGGAATGTCCCCCGACAAAGCCAATCACCTTCGTATACAACTGGAAAACTGGTATCGTAATCTACCAAGCCCTCTCCGACCAGAGTCAATCGTGCTTCCTGGGCACTTGCAACTACAGTAAGTTCCCATCGCCCAAGGATCCTGTGCGCATGCAGGAAACGAAGGCTTCCTCTATGCCCCCTCTCCCAATTGACATACGCTTTCTAATATTGGGTCGGTACAGCATCTACTACCATAACTTATTACTCAGCATTTACGAACCTTTGCTGGATGTGGAAGTGGTGGAAGGCCCGCCTCCAGACAAAATTGTCGGCGATTCCAACAAGGCGCTCCAAACTCTCGTCCGCCTCTACTATCTTCGCCACGGATTCGACGCTATGGATCTCTTCATCGTCGTACCACTCATGATCACTGCTATCGGGTGCATCAACACCATCGACGAGCACACGCCCGCGTCCAAGCTGGAATCATTGAGATCAACCCTCATTCTTGTTGCGCAAGGGCTGTACAGCCAGCGTCGCAACCATTATTTGGCCAGGGCGCTGTTCCGCGTCGTCCAAGGGCAAATGCGCCCTCAAGAAGTAGCACTCTTGAGGGACACTGTGGACATGGAAGCTGACGAAGCAGATAGCAAGAAGCCAATGGAGCAGGCTGTGCGAAGTCATTGGCCGGTTACCGTTGTCAAGAAGAAGGAGGATATGGATTCTTACATCTTGGGGAATCTTGTAGAAAACTACGCCCACTTGAATTTAGAGGAACGGTCGGAGACTGAAGAGTATTCTTAGAAATCACGCTGTTATCTATTGGATTTGGGGGGTTGTTTCAACGTGTTCTAAGCGCAAGTCGCGCTTCCAACTTTTCTTCATTTTGGCAAGCTTTCGGGTGTCTTTGTTTACCTTTGTTAGTGAACACCAGAGCATCGTCCAAGTCAGCAAAATTAGGGAGCATATTTATTTATTTATTGTGTAGAATATTATTAATCCTAACAAGATTCATCTCACGATTGAAGTCTCCAATAATATTCGCTCAGATGTTTCTTTGTTGCTTTGTTCTGTTGAACTGGTGAATTTGAGCCGTAGCAGAAACAGGTCCCAGCGTTCCACAGTCCACGATTCTTGATCAGACCAATAAACTCATCCGTTCAAATACGAATTCTTAGAAGTTACTGATATAAAAGTAAACACTGACCCTGCGACCATGCAAATTCGCGTCTCACCGGTCAGCGCAGCCACACACCAGTACATGCCTCCGGTACCAATCTGCAATGCAATCGATTGAGGCAGTTGGAACAGCAAGCTTTGGTTTCATCCTGGGATTATTTCCTCTGAATACCTTCAAACGCATCATCGAAAAGGCATTTTTCTACGTCTTTTTCTTTGATCAACCAATGCGAGATTGCGCTCGATTTTGTCAGGCATTAGTATTGTTCATCTTTGTCACTTGTTTCATATATCTCTACATCCTTTTTCAAATTATATTCGCTCTCCTTTCTTTCTTTTCGCGCCTAGCTATCAAGGCTTTGCCATTTTGTCTCATCGGTGTTGTTTTGTGGCCGTGGTATTCGTCCTGGGTATTCGCTCAGGAAAACGTTGCTTGAGATCAGGTACATAATCCAACCCGCAAATAAATTCTGTATAGAGGGACGGAGAATTTTAATACTCGTCGTGAGGGTTTAGTTGCACAGCCAAAGATGTTTTTTCAGTTGTTCCTATGTGGTTTAGCATTAGTCTAGAGATGGGCTGATCATAAAATGAGTTTATGAATAAAATGGCTGAAAGCTAGTGCTGAGTCCAACTTCAACGGGCACACTGTTTTTTTGGTCGTTATAAACTGGACATTGCCAAAGAGACATTGTTCAATGTAGGGTAAGTGATGTTCTGTGAACAGCTCAAGGCCAGCCCAAGTGGGTCCAGGAATTCGGAACCATCCGATTTCCGCCTTTCCGAATGGCAGCAGACCCAAACGCGATTTTGAGTTGAGACACGGTAACGTGGCGGTCAAGGGCCCGTAACACAGACACTGGAGCCGCCCATTGGATATGAGGGCCGTAATCGCTTGTAACCGGTGAGGTACCCTGTTCTCAAGTGAATGCTCTGATATTAACTGAGAGTGCTTAGGTGCAGGTGGGGCTTTCTCTCGCTGTCTCGGAATTTCTAGCAAGAACCGCTACTAACGCGACCGTTACAAAGGAGGTCCAAGGTCAAATGCAAGCACCGCGGTCAGGCACCTTGTGCGGGCTGTGAAAAAAGTGGCCATGTAAATACATGCGTCTTGACTGGCCCAGAGGTCAACCCCCGGTCTCCAAAGCCGCGTTTGCGGGCATCCAAGAGAAGGCGACAAACCCGCACTGAGGATTCCGAGGCGCTCGGAGCCCCCGCCACAGTTACTGCGACAGAGAATAATGGTATGAAACATGTCTTCGCGCGAGTGCCGCGATCGCACTTCATCCAGGCTCTCACCATTTCGCAAGCTCAATTTCCTGAACTTGGTTTTCTTCACCCCACTGACCTTGACTACGATGCCGCGACCCTTAGCGATGCGGCCATGCTTCGACTGCTGGCACTTTCGGCTGTCTCGAACCGCTACTCCAAAAGCCCGGACAACAAGACCGAGCCGTGCCATAAATCCCTCGTGTTAAGTGAGCTGCACAAGCGTTTTGCCAGCCCACCAAACCTGTGCATCATTCAAACGTATTTGATCCTCACCTTATGTGACTGGGGCGATGGCGACGGATTCAACGCCTGGATGCATGCCGGCATTGCGTCCAGAATGGCGCAGGGTCTGCTGAGCCCCAAGCTTTCGTCAATTGGCATCAGGACTCTCTCGGAGATGGAAAAGAGAACTTTATGGTCATGCTTTGCCATTGACAAACTGCTAACCTGTGGTAAGCGACGCCCGGCCATGTTTGATCTACACAGCATGGACCTGCCTCTGCCATCAAATGACGACGACTTCATTTTCACTGACAGAAATACGGCAACTTGCATACCAAGTCAAATCATGAGTTCTACTACAGCAGACTTTGGGCTTGAAAATACGTTTTTGATCCTAGTAAAGGGCCTTCATTATTGGTCTAATATCCATTCTTGGACGGCAGAAGGGGGACGAAGACAGCCTGGGATGGCTAAACTGAGTGAATGTCCCTGGGAAGTCTCCTCGTCATGGAATATAATGAAAAGGGATATGCAGAAATGGAGAGACAGCCAGAGCCCAAGGTTAAAGTATCCAGAGTCAAAGGTGGCCTCGCATGCTCACGTCAAACAAGCGGAGAGGTTCGGCCACATTAATCTGATTTACTACGTGAGGTATGTTTATTCGTCTGAAGAAGATGTCGCGAATTTTTGGGACTAAGATGAGTAGCATGGTATTTTTGCTGCGTGAATACATTCCGTTTTTCCCTGTTGGAGAAACCAAGCCCAAAGGTCCAATCGAAGTGCCGCTTCTCGAAGCCGCAGGACCGGAGGCATTCTGGAAGGAAAATGTCGCTGAGCTATTTTACTGCTCAACTCAGATATCCAATATTCTCAGGGACCTGCGCCACTTCGGGGTTCCTCTTCAAACGCCATTTTCTGCGTTATGTGCCTTTACATCGGTGTTGACGAATCTCTATGCCGCGTCATTCCCCTTTTTCATGAGTTTCTCGCCGGAGCAGGTGAACCAGGCAGAAGCTCAGGCAGCAGAAAGCATGAATGATCTTCGTGAAATCGGGAGAGTCTGGAAGATTGCCCATGAGTGGATGGAAGTGGCAGACACGGCCAAGAGTCTTTTCCATCGCGCCACGTCGGGAAGCGGAGAATTGGTGCGGAAGTCGAGGTACGACTATCCCGAGCTGGAGGACTCTATCAATATGGCGCCTCTGAAAGGAATGCCAAAACCCACATTCTCCAACACTCCTTCGAATTCAATGGCGGAGGACTTCGTGTCACCAACTACGGAGAGTGCAGGCATGAGAGAATCAGGGGAAGTTCGTGCTAGCTCACCCAAACGGCACCAAGAACAAGCCTCAAAGTTTCCTGATGAAGGGATGGATGAAGATGAATGGCGGCGTTGGCTGTTATGGGATGATCCCCATTTACTCTCAACAGTAGTGGACCCAACTCTCAGCTTCAGCTTCATCGCACCTGAAGGCGGGGATTCGGGTCTATAAAAGGATTTGATCTTCGTAGTTAAGCCTAAATCTTGGAAGAAACATCGCCCTTTTGCTCTCAAGCTACCAAGTGTACCATGGCTTATGAACGGTTCATCTCTGGCATAGTTTTCACTTTAGATTAATCCCAACTCCATTTCCGTTGCAGTATTCACCCCCATTCTTCCATTAGCTTATCAAATGATACGAAGCTATTGTATGAAGTGGAGTTCCGAGGTTGCTCGTCTAGAAGCCACCGAGAACCATACCCGCTTCTCATGCTGTGGGGCTGGCGTCTTTGGACCTCAGCAGGTTGGTAGCCACGGCATTTGCCACGGCAGTTTGGTTTTCATTATGAAATAAGAAATATAAGAACAAAACAAAAATCAGCAACCATTTTATAGCAAATCGATTCCGCAATTTCACAACATCTTGGCGCGGCACCTCCCATTTAAGCAGAGGCTCGTGACGTCTTCTTCTTGAGGCTTTCCCCATCTATCATGTCGTACTCTTCGCGGCTTCCAACTCCAACGCCGGTCTGAACCATTCCTTCAAAGATCTCATCAATTTCCTCAAGGGTCTTGCCTTTGGTTTCAACAAACAGCCACCACACAACGATCAGAATGATGACATTCCAGCTGCCGTTAAGGACATAGTATTTCCAAGATATCTTCTCGATCGCAAGCGGGGCCGTGTAGAGGTTCAAGAAACTGAACGCGTAGCCGATAGACTGGGCGACAACGACTCCCTTGGCACGCTGTGAGTATCGTAGGACTTCGGGAGGATACGTGTAACACATGATCATCCTAGATTGAAGTTAGAACACGTTCTCTTCGTTTCAGGAGCCAGGAAACATACCAGCTAGTAGATACTGCAAACAGGAATAGAGCTACTACAATGAGAGCAGCGATGGCGTATCCCTTGTCGGAGACTTTGACCTCAGTCATGTGGGTAAATACAGCGAGTAAAGCAAAGAGGATAATGGTAGCAGCAGTGCCGGCAACTAAACCAGAGATTAGCCTCAGTCGATCTAGGCGAGGGAGAATGGGTTAATTACTGAATGGCTTTCGTCGACCTACTCTATCAATAATAAAAACACCACCAACACTGGCGAATGCTTTCCATAGAAGTAGGCCCATGTTGATTAGAAGAATGTCCCTTCTATCGGTGATGCCAAGGGTTCGAATGATAGAGGAGGAAAAGTAACTATGAAGTGTGAGCTATATCAGCAAGGTATCGATGCAAATGCTTACAGAATCATGTTGCCACCAAGGATTTGGAAAAAGATGTTGGTTAAAACAGCGATGCCGAATCTCTTCAAATTGGGTCCTGTGAGGAGTGGTCAGTATGATGAACACGAAGTATGCACAGAACTGTACGCACTAGTGTTAATAAGATCCATCCAGCTTCCGTCATTGGTCTTCTCATACTCTAGAGCGCTGTTGATCTCTTCGATCTCCTTAACAACAACTGGGTCTTGGTAGTTGCCGTTTGCATGCAGTCGAGCCAGGATTTCCGTAGCCTGTGAAGAGGTTAATACATTCCGTCAATTCTGAAAGGCTCAATGAATTTCACCTTTTGGTGCTCTCCCTTGTGCAACAGCCAGCGAGGGCTTTCATCAACAAAGGGTAGAATACAGAGAGATAGAATGGAAGGCACCGCCTCTCCCTTTACTAGTTATTAGTTGGAGTGGTAACTCTTGATGCTAGGAATACTCACGAGGACAATTCCTCTCCAGGCCCAGTTACCCTTCTTGTCATAAATGCCCAGCATGATGCAAGTAACAAAGAACGATGTAAATGGAATCGCAACGAGAACGGAGCCCGACAGGATTGCTCGATATTTAGCTGATGCTAGTTCCATGACCCACATGGGAGCAATAGCACCATTGATGAGGGTAGCAAATCCGACGATGAAGCGTCCGATGATAAACTGGGCAACTTGAAAGACTTAGTACAACCCTATATACGGAAATAAAGTCATTTATATGTGTCACTCACTCTTCTTAGAAGTGCCCTGGAGTATAACTCCGAGAATGATGCAAACGGAGCCCAGGCCTAGCCCGGCCTTTCGGCCCCAGCGATCAACGATAGGACCGACGACGGGCGCACCGAAGACGGAGCCGGCGCTCACGATGGCAGCATTTAGGCCCGTGAGGCTACTATTTAAATTGAAGTCTGTGGAAGATCGAATATGTCAGTGCATGGAGTTGTGGCTGCAGGCGGGGTGAACTAACATTTTTGGTAAGGCTCAACGGCGTTGAGATTATTGATCATGCCTGCGTCGTAGGATAAGATGCATATGTTTAACATTGCCACGAGCAACATGAGCACGTGCGAAAGCACCGGGCCAAAGTTCTTGGCCACCATGGTCACAGAAGAAGTTGAAGATTTTCGGTAGAGATGCAGTGTTGTTTTCTTCCCTTTTGATCGATGTTGAATCTCGAAACTGGAAAGGAAAAAAAATCTGCACACGCAGTTTTGCCACAGACAACAATCGCCAGCTAGGGGTTTATTTGTATAGGATGTGCGATGCTGCCATGGCATCCAAGGGCATAGCATCCAGCGAGATACAAGGCAAGATACGCGCTACCCGGATTTCGCGGTGGCGACGCCGCACCCTCCCCCCTTTACGTGACAAGAATTGAAACTCGCGGGTTCTCTCTCAGCCTCCGTTTCGATTGTGGGTCGTATCCCGGTGTCAGGCTAGCACTACCCTGGCCTAGCCAGCGCGTGGAGACCACGCATGCATCCGGGCTTCCGGCAGTGCATTACTAGATCTACGCTACAGAGAGAGAGAGCATGAGATGGGTCTGCGACACAGCCCTTCTTGGGGCCATGCGCCTAAACTCTGCCCGCTGGAAGCTGGGGCCCCCTCGCCCAAGGGCAGCCCTCTCGTCGGGCTCGATTTCCCGAGGCCCTGCGGCGCCCCTGTCCATAAGTAAACGGAGCCCTCGGCCGAGCATCGACGATATACTCTGCCAATTCCCCTCCCCCCTCCCACACGCACACACGCCCCCCGCGTTCGTTGTCTTTCCCAATTTAGGACTATTTAGGACTCGGAATGGGAAATGAAGATTGAGGGAATTTGGCTGATTGGGCAGCGTGACATTCGACCACCAAACGCCGATCGCTTCGGGTTACGCCCCCCATCTGGTTGTTGTTGTCAATGCTTGGCATTTATTCCCAGCAACCGCCATGCGCCAACCAGCACAGCTCGGCGTCGAGACCCGCGCCGACGCGTCACCTCTTACTCGAGATACGAAGTTTTTGACGCTGGCTGATAACAACGAAGAATATGCGCCGGCTATAGTGTTGTTTTCCCCGTCGGCAGTTGAAAAATGAGACCGGAGGGGCACCGAAAACCCCCTTGTAGAGACCGGGCTGGCATTGCACGGGACTACGTCGAGAAGTGGGATGAAAACTCGTCGCGGTGGAAACACGAAGGTAACTCTGATGAATGGGATGGAAAGATCGAAAAAGGTAATGCTTGGTCGCAAGGCACATTTGATCCTTTGGCCAGTCCAACTGACCCAATTCCCACCATCTCGCAGTGGTTTCCGTCTCTCAAAGTTGCACCTCACGGTACAGCAAGAATCAAACTTGTTCAAGAAACTTCGTTGTAATTCTCAAGTTAGGCTAGGTTATGCTGAGCAGTAATGTTGCTTTCTCTCAGATTGTCCAGCCTATACAGAGTATGAATCCAGATCACTATGAGTCTACCATTATGGCAAGCATACTAACGGGCATATTCGCATGTTCAGCACGATGCAGACTTCTATACTTAACTTGGAGATCTCTTTCATCATGGATCATGGAGATACTGACCTCCATGCCGAGGTTCCCGATACTTTTACGCCTCATTCGATCTTCAATTCCGAACGGAAAAAGATTCGGAATGGGATTACATCGGATTTATGTGCGTGAAGTTTGCCAGATGTGATCTACATTGTGACAAAAATATGATTAAAATAGTGACACGCAGCAGTGAGCAGAATCAGACTCGCACGACGCAATGTATTCCTCAAGCACGGCAGTTGAAATGAAATGTTGTAGGTCTATATAAGAATCTTGTGGGCCTTTTCCCTGTCGCAAACCCTCAATAGTGTACCGAACATAGTATGATAGATCTCTTGCTCAATGAAGGTTATTTTTTCATCCCTATAATCCCACCGAATAGGATTTCTCGAAAATCAATGAGTAGTTCTTCGATGACGAAAGTCCAAGGACTCCACCTACGATACCCTCAGATTGGAATTTCATCCTTCGGTTGACCAGTATCCTCCGGCGGGTGGAGGAACTGCAACATCATCCAGGTGTCCCGTGACTCCATTCCTAATATCCTCCGACACCTTAGGAAAATGTTCCCTAGCCCACTCCAATGGGTCCCAGGGCTTGAGCTTGGGGAACCGCTTCTTGGCCCACTGCTCAGGGTTGGCCTCGATATCATCCCAGGGGATCTTGTAAAAGGCATCTCGGTTCTGCTGTCCACTCTTGTGAACAGCATTGGATCTGTGATAGCGAATCCTCTGGGTGGCCTCCAAGGCTAGCTTGACGTCGGATCCTGCCGCTTCTAGACAGTGGGCTAGCGTGACGGCGTCTTCTAGCGCCTGAGACGCCCCCTGACCAGCGGTTGGCAGGTTGGCATGCGCAGCGTCCTAGCAACGATTAGAATTTGGTACTGCTTATTTTACCTTAAGAGCGCAGTTTTGGGCTACGTACCCCAATAAGAATGGTGCGGCCGCCTTTGCTGACCCAGTTGTCAATAGTCGGACGATACACCAATTTGAAGTCAATTGTCTTCCCAACTGGTGTGATCTCAAAGAGGGCCTGCGCATCTTCGCCGGTGAAATCCTTCATCCATTTAGCGACATGCTCTCTCTCTGCGATATTTGACCACGACTCGGTAGATTCCTTGTCATCCTGATGAAAATCTGGCTACGTCAGTGCTAGTTCAAGGCGAAAGATTGGTTTCGCACTAACTGGATGAATCAAAACCAAGGCAATGTCTTTGCACTGGTTTCATACAAAAACCATCAGGCTCAGATTGTCGTACATCCAAAACCTGACAGTGTCGTGATCCGGATGGTACAGGCTCTGAAGCTTGGGGTGGTTTCTCATCTCCTCAGTGGTCTTGAAGAAGCTTCGGAAAACAGCCCAACCACTGTATGTTTCATCTTTGTTTTCATCGTTGATATTAAAGACTTTACGTCGTGCAATAGAGCGCGGGCCGTCTGCAGCAATGACACAGTCACCCCAAAGGGTTTCGCCGGTCGACAGCACCACACCCGCACGGCCTGCCTCCTCAACATAATCAACAACAGCTACACCGACTCTGATATCATCCACAAGAATCTTTGCGTGGTTCAAAAAGATGGTGTGAATTTGGCCTCGGTGGCCAGCATAGGTAATGTTATGTTCAGTGCCATCCCTTGCCCAAGGCACATTGGTCACAAACTTGCCATCATACTTGTACAGCTCCATAGTACGGATCTTGCCACAGCCGGTATCATGGATCTTCTGTCCGACTTTTCCATTATCCCATCGGTGGATAATACGTCCCGCATTAGGAAAGAAATCAAGGATATCTGTGTCCCCGAATCTGATTCCCGACCCGCAAAAGCTTGCATTGACAACCAAGGTCAATGGCGAGCTGCGCCAGAGCACCACTACTGGCCAAATGATCTGGTCTGTTCGACAACTCATTGCGTTCGCATCCCGAGGATGAACACTGCGCCGTGGCACTCTGATCATATCACCAGCTATGAATCCAGGTGCATGAAGGAGCTCTTGTTTATTCAAAGGAAGGTCTATCTAGGTCTCTTATAGCTACTGTTCCTGCTAGCTGTTGGAGGCCGCCGTTGGAGGCCACCGGAGGCGTCAGGGTCATAAGGTTCGACTGCGATGACGAGCTCGACTTGGCACGGATTCCTATTTGGCCGGCTGCGGCGGCCCCTGTGAACAACAGATTGATGACCTAGCATCGTGTGTTGTTTAGTATGGTGTTTTGGGGCCAACCGCGGTCTAGGTCATCTTGTTATTACACTAAATATGATGCCTTGCTATCCCTGTCATCGGCACGGCGTCATAGAGGTCCGACGAGGCTGTCGTTATGACCGGGCTATTGCCGTTGACCCCGGGCCTGACCGACTGTTGTGTCAAGCTAGGCAGCTGTGAGCGTGAGAGAATGTGACAGATCATGACGGGAACCCCAGAGGGCGTTGGCTGGCACTCCAACGGCTGCCTCAAGGATGGAGACGTTGTGGAGGTTGCAATCGAAGGTCTTGGCTCGATTAGCAACAAGATGGTGTTCCAGAAATAGACACTACATTCCTTCAGATAGCGATCGTCTTCGAAACAGAACAGAACTACAGGCATCTGTAGGGCACCCACGCATTCGTTAGGCGTATTCTTACAGCCCTTGAGTCCGCTGTAGTTTTCCACCGTTGCGCCCAATCACAGCCCGCTCCGAGACATGCGGGGCTTCGGATTTCTCGGCCGCAGGACCCCGCGTCTCGAAGCGCCCTGGCTTCGGCCGTGGACAGGCGCTACCTTCCAAAACATTACTAATTGTCTTACCCGACTACTGGTCCTACTATCTGTCATTATGGGCTCCCTTTGGAACGCCATAGGGGGTTACCTCTTCTTACTGGGGATGGCGATTGCCCAACCTGCTGTTTTCGCTGCTAGATCCCCGGAATGGGAATTCGAGCACTTATGAGAAGGAACTACCCATATCGTAGCAGTCGCTAGACAACTTTCTGTCTTTACTGCCACGGCCATGCGAGATTACCTTAAGGATGTATTAAGCAGTGAAAAACCCTTACGAGCACCACATGCCAATGATAAGACCCCCATCTCTTTTATTTATGAAGTACTTGAGAATGATTTCGTTGTCAATACATACGAGGTAATAACATAAAGAGAATATATCATAATAAATCTTGGTTTTAATATACTCCTTGTTTAATATCATGTGCATTGATTGTATGAGTAAAAGTCACGGGGGGTCGGTTGGTCGGGTGAGGAGGGGGCTGGTTAAAGGGGGTCACTTAGTAATTATAAAACTCGAGGCAATATGTAAGCAATAACGAGATCTGAAAAGGGATAATAAGCCGTATTTGTAAGATAAGGCGATGTGCAGTTTATCCACTCCGCAAACCCACAAAACTCCGCAAGAGTCGGGGCAACGGGATGGACGGAAGACAGAACAATCAATCTCAGGTTCAACAAGGGTCCCGTCTTAGCGGCGAAGGACTTTAAGGCCCTCTATAACTACGCTTGTTCTCTTTGCTTCGCGAGCGCTAGTTTCTGAACTGGACATAGCACTAATCTCATACCTTCGGGCGCCTTCACTACATCAGCACTTTTGACCTGGATCCGCGTCAGCAATAAGCCCCAATCAGCAACCATAAGGGGCCGGCACGTTAAGCAAGATAAGCAAAGAAGGGAAAATGGGAAAAAAAGCTACAGCACAGACGGGACCTTCCATCCTTCTCAAAGGTGGCACCTTGCTTGTCCATGATGACAAGGATAATGTGAACCCGCTTAGGGCGACTGATGTCCTCGTCCAGCAAAACCGTATCACCAAAATTGGAAAGAATATTGCTGCTCCTCCTGGGACTGAGCTTGTCGATTGTAAGGGCAAGATTATCAGCCCCGGCTTCGTTGATACGCACCACCACCTGTGGCAGACTCAACTCAAGGGCAATCATGCTGACCTGTCTGTGTTTGACTATATCCTCAGTGGTCAGTATTCAAAGGAGAAAAAATGTATTGCACAGGATTAACGATGAATCAATCACATTTAGGCTACTGGCAAAGCTTTGTATATACCCCCAAGGATATGTACTGGGGCCAGCTTGGAGGCGCATTGGAAGCAATCGACTCGGGCACCACCTTTGTTCTTGATCATGCTCACGGAAACCGATCAAATGAACATGGTGAGTCATAGGAATTGACATGAGGCGGGGTTGAATGAAGCGACTGACAAAATAATTATAGCCGACCAAGCCTTGGCAGCTACTGTAGCCTCTGGAATCCGTTCCATTTTTGCTTATTCTCACGCGCCTTACTTTACCAAATGGGACTCCGAGACCTGCGAGCTGTCGCAGGATATCCTCCCCGATTCTAGCATGGCTCATATTCTTGAACTCGCAAAAAGCCAACCTTTTGGTAACGGTAGAGTTCATTATTATTATCATCCTTGAGGTCCAATACGGCCCAAGTCAACACAACAAGCTTTACACAGCAAGGTTCACACAGTTAGGCTACAATACCCAATAGCCTTTTGCACACACAATATCTCCAATAGCCTCATACAATACATCAGAGATAACCTTCTAGAAAAAACCTTTAATATAACCACCAATATAAAATGCCAAGACCAGCCTAGCCTCTTTCCCTCACCATTATCCCTACAACGACTTTGGAAACAACTATCAGCATCACAACAAGCCACTCATCCATCAATAGCAGCCTGCCCACTGATCTATCACCACAAACAGACCACACACACACCCTTAAGTCACATACTAACCCACACACACAGACCAGCACAATAGCTACAATTCCCACACTCTCATTTAACTACCTAATCCTTTACCTAGTACTATCTTACTATATTAATATAGCTAATATCTATAATTCTAAATACTAAAACCTAGAATATAATATTTAGCTTACTATTAGGCTCTAAATCTTTATTTAGGTAAATCTTAATAAATTACCTATAAATATAATATTAAGTTTTTATTTAAAGAATATAAATCTTATAAATCTTAGTATACTAAAATATTAAGTAATTTTATTTAGAGATTTATTATAAAAAAAGAAAGACTTTATTAATAATAAAAAAATAATATTAAAAATACTCTAAGATAATCTATTTATAAGTAAAATACTTATACTAAAAGAAAAGTAGTTTCTCTAAGTACTATGGGGGCCTAATATATAGCTATGGATTTATTAGTTCTTGGTAGTAAAGAGGGGGGTTAAGGTTAACTTTTAGTTGGCAAGGTTAGGCTTATCTTTGCTGATATTGAGAGGCGGTAGTAGTAGGAGGAGGTCGGAGGAGGTGATATGTGGAGGTCAAAGGGGTGGAGGTTAGAGGGGTGGGGATATGAGGGGGTTAGAGGGGTAATAGATTGGAAAAGGTTAAAAGGGCTGTTTGGAGGGTTTGGTTTGGTTTGGTTTGGTTTGGTAGTTAAATTGGCGTTAGGCATCTAGAAAAGTTAATTGACGGTTTCTTTGGTTTCACACATTTGCATCACACAGTGACGGTAGAGTTCATATCGGGTATGGATTCGACTACTGGTTCCTTCCCAAGGAAGCCATCCAGGGCATTTTTGGACGGCTGCGACAAGCGGGCGTAAAATTATTTACTTCTCATTATGCGAAAAACCCAATCCTTGGTAAGTTATTTTCAGCTCGCTTTCCTCGGATTCATTCTTCATTTTTTTTTTCGATATTCACTAACTGAATACGAGGCGCGAACCCACTCATCCATACCCTTAAGTCTTACAACCTGATCCAATCTCCCAGTGATATTCTCCTCTCCCATGCCACGGGTTTGGGACCAGATGAGAAGGCAGTACTCGCCGAGACAAAAGTTCCTATTTCAAGCACTCCGGATACTGAAGCTCAAATGGGTTTTGGTTGGCCACTTGCTTTTGAGCGTGGCATCAACTACACATTCGGTGTAGACTGCCACACTAACAACACCTCCTCGATCCTGTCACTTGCAAGATCAACACTTCAGATGGCTCGGCAGCGCGAGGCGGTTTCTCACATGAAGGACGCCGAAGGTGCACCGGCCCGTATGAACCTTGAACTACGAGGTAGCACGCAAGACGCCTTCAACGCCGCTACAATCAACGGAGCGCGTGCTCTTCTTTTGGGTGATGAGATTGGATCCATTAAAGAAGGCAAACTTGCAGACCTCGTAATTTTTGACGCAGCCAACAGCCCAGCCATGGCTTGTGTTTCTGAGTCCGACCCTTTGACCGCCGTCTTCCGGCACAGCGACATCCGAGATGTTGAGGCTGTCTTGATTGATGGCATTTGGAGGAAGAAGAATGGCAAGGTTCTTCCTGTCGCTGTTGAATCTGGAAACACTTTGGACTGGTCTGGTGTGCGACAAAAGCTGCTGGAGAGCCAGCGTGAAATTGAGAAGAGACAGAAGGAATTGAACACGGAAAAGGCCAGGGAGTCACTGCTTGCCATGTTCCAAATTGACAAGAATAGTCTTATCGGAAATTCCAAGTACTAGAATAGTTAAGAATATTCTTCACAATGATAATTTAGCTATTGACTCTGATGACATGTTGGGGACCAAGCCCGTGATTCATTGCTGGCCGAATAAATAAGAAGCTACCACACAAGAACATTCCTGCAACCGATAATGGGAAATAGGTACTATAGAGAAGAGTCATACTTATGACCGGGGATGGAGGCGTGTCGGAAGCTCGGGTACGAAGAACCGCTAGCTAGGTTGGATGGGATTGCGGGGGAATGGGCGCATACCCCCAATGGTGATTAATCAGATGACATTTAATATAAACCCTATCTAGCATTCCAATCTTATTCGTAAGGCTTCTGTGACCAAAACAGATCAGAACGATTCGTGCACAATTTCCCCCAGTTACTACGGCGTCAACAATGGACGGTCCCTTGATCACGCTCGAGGAGCACTTCGTGTCTACGGAGCTCTTCTCAAAGCTTTCCAGCTTATATGGAGAACAGCTGAAGCATCTACCTGAATTGGCATCTCGCCTCACAGATGTCGGCCCAATCCGTTTAGCCAACATGGATCAGAACCACATTTCTGTCCAGGCCGTATCGCATGCCCCAGGTTTGGGCACCGAATCGCCGGGTTTTAGTCGCTTGGCAAACGATGAGCTAGCCCGCGCGGTGCAAGCTAATCCGAAGCGCTTTGTCGGCCTTGCAGTATTGCCCATGGCGAACCCCGACGCGGCGGCCAAGGAGCTTCGGCGGAGCGTCCAAGAGCTCGGGTTCGTCGGGGCGCTTGTCGATGCGCACGTCAACGGCGTGCACTACGACAGCCGGCGTTTCTGGCCTGTGTTCAGAGCTGCGGCCGAGCTGGACGTGCCGATATATCTACATCCGACGTATCCGACACCAGACCAGGCGGCGGCCTACGCCGGAGAATACGAGGCTGGCGCCGCTCGGAGCCTTGGCTCGAGTGGCTTCGGCTGGCACCAGGACACTGGGCTCGGAGTCCTGAAGCTGTTCGCTGCCGGACTTTTCGACGAGGTGCCGAAGCTGAAGATCGTCATCGGACATTTTGGGGAAATGCTCCCGTTCATGATGGAGCGGGTGGAGAAGCTCTCGGTCCGGTGGGGGACGCGGGAGCGAAGCTGGCGCCAGGTCTGGGATGAGAACATCTGGATCACTACGAGCGGGGTATGGAGCATCGCCCCGATGGCGTGCATCCTAAAGAACACTAGGATCGACCGCATCCTGTACAGCGTGGATTACCCGTTCGAGAAGAACGAGAATGGTCTCAAATGGATCCAAGAGCTACGGGATAGTGGACTGGTGACTCCGGAGCAGCTTGAACAAATTGCCTATCGGAATGCGGAGCGGCTGCTGCGAGTGAAGGTGAAAGCGTGAAGCATCATCCCGGTGCGTTTATAAGCTAGTATGGCTAAGCCTTTTTCGGGAAATGTTCAAATGCTGGTGCCGAGGGTCATCGATGGCCGGGATTTCGGGTCCGAGAAGTCGTATGGACCGAGAGTCCAGCGACTAAGCTGTGTGTGCAATGGTAGTGGCTGATTAGGTAGAGCCATTCGAGATTCCATGGCATCAAGTTGTAGTCCGAATTAGATCTGGTGAACTTTTAACCCTGCATCATCCACTATTGTCCAGACCACCACCGGGCTCAGACCAAAATCCTCTCTCAACTTCCTGTTTGGGTAGAAATATCTTCTGACGAAAATGGCTATCTCGGAGCTAAGCCATATCAAGCGCGTAGCCTTGGCTGGTGTAAGTTGACACGAAAAGTGCCACATTGTGCGGGGTCTTATCTATGGTGTTAATTAATTTTCCGTTAGGCGAGCGGTAATTTGGGCAAGGAGGTTTTGAATGCCTTGGTCAGATCTCAAAGTTCGATGTGACGGTCCTGGTCCACGCCGCAAGCAAGCCCATCAACATCCCTGCAGAGGTTCGCATTCTTACGATCGATTACGAATCGGACGAGTCACTACGGGCAGCATTACAAGGGATAGACGCCGTGGTATCGACTCTTGGAAAGGTCAGTGGGCTTCAATGTCAATTTAAGCTCATTGATGCGGCTGCAGCGGCCGGGGTGAAGCGATTCTTGCCATCGGAATTTGGAGCTGATCTCCAGAACCTCACGGCGAGATCGTTTCCCACATACCGCACCAAGGTCCAGCTGGAGACGTATCTGGAGAAGATTGCCTCTGAGACTAGCCTTACGTATACATACGTTTACACGAGCGTGTTACTAGAAGAAGGCCTCGCTTCCAAAGCATTCGTAGACTTTGCCGGCCGAAAGGTAGGCATCTTTGACGGAGGCGAATATCCGTTTTCTGCGACACGATGGGCCACTGCCGCAAAAGTGGTTGTGGGCATTTTGGATAACCCTGAAGCGACCAAAAACAGGGCTGTTCGCATTCAGGATCTGACCATGACTTCCAATCAGCTGTTTTCCCTCTTACAGCGCCTCGATCCGGAACACAGCTGGACGCCAGCTCTTGTCGACGCTGAACGACTTGTGGAGGATGCGAAAGCTGATTTGGCCTCGGGCAAGTTTAGTCCCAGTGCGTTTGCTGCGTTTGCCCTGAGGGGCACGTTTGCTTTAGGACTGGGTGGCACTTATAATGCCGATAATAAATTGCTCGGCATCAAAGAGATTACGGAGGAGGAATTTGGAGATATTCTCAAGGCCAGGATTGCAACCGTTTGATGTACTGGCGAATATAATACAATTTATTGCTCAAAAAAAGGTTCAGTCTATCTACTTATGCTTTGTGATCACTTATTAAATAGACAGCGGGGCATAGCAAAATTATGAACCACTCATCATGATACCACCCCAGTGCTCTAGCATGCCCTTTCAAACATTTCATGAAACATTGTGCTTAATTTCCCGCAGTGAGTGAACCTTCTATTCCAGGCGTATTGAAGAATGCCGAATCAAAGTAAAGCTGGACATCTTCGTTCGCAGGATTGCAAGTGTCCAGAGGCCCTGTCAGCGACAAGGTATTTTCGTTTGTGTTGTACATTGACGAACCCAAATCTTGGCAGTGACTCTCGGGGCTGTTAAGTAGACCAGCCTGGCTGAGATCGGTCTGCGCAAGGGTCACACTTTGGCGTGTGAGACCTGAGCAATTGCGGGGATGATGGAGCTCGATCACGCTAAACCATTCACATTCCAGCACTACCGTCCCCGCCCGGCCAACAATGATCCATTATAGATAACCGCGCTGGGCCCCATCCCATGTTTTGGTGAAACACTACGTTCTTGGTTAAGTGAAAGGCGCTGAACAGCGCCTTTCGCTATACGCCTTTGAGCGCTGACATCGGATACGGTCGGACAGTCGGCCGAGCAATCCGAAAATGCGACAGTTGAATTTAACGGCCCCGAGAATCGATTTTCTGCGAATTTCTCGGGTTGTTATAGTCATGTTCCGTCGCAGAGAAACGTTGACCCTGGTCTTTACGTGCGCATACGCCCTGTAGGTGCAACGTGAGTAGCTTCGGATGGTATTTGACAAAATGGCATCAATGGTGGTTTATTGTATTTCAGCATCAACCAATCGCCTAATTATAGAGTATTTTGATTCCTATTAATCCCAATCCGACTTGTCCAATCGTGCATTGAAGTGAACCTATGATGTCAAGGTGATTTGCTCACAGCCCTCCCAAGGCGGCATTCCTTCGTGTACCGTAAAATCCAACGTCTAGGGTAACCAAATTCTCCAAATACGACAGATCAACGCTCTTCAGCTTCGAATCGTCCTCCGAGAAGAATTTCAGCACTCGGTTCGCAGTCCACTTTGGATTTTCATCCGCTGGTTCGGTGTTAGAATTTCGATCAATCGAGGGTAAAGGATACTTACCAATCCAGTGCCCCGCTTTGGGGATGACGTCGGTTTCAAGGTTCGAGGAAATTGGCTCGTAAAATTGAGAAAGAAGGGATTTCAGACCCAAGCTTGCTTCACCACCCATTCCCAACAAAGGCACATCAAGTTTGCTTGCATTCAGAGCAGCCTTGAAGAAATTCGAGTCATCATAGACTGTAGCGCTCGAGAAGGGACCCAGCATTGCCCTAAGAAACCCAGGCTTGGAGATGCTGGTCGTGTATCTGTTCACAGTATCCTCACTAAAGGCCGTTGGCCCAGAATAACTGCCGTGATAAAAGTACCACTGCAGGAACTGCTTCTCTTTGCCAGACATGAGGAATTCTGCCAAGTCAGGTACTTGGAAGAAGGCTAGCTGCCAGTTCTGGTAGAGGTCCCAGTACGGAGCCGGTGCGCTGCTGTCCTCGTACCCGTATCCTGGAAGAGGATATTCGGCTAGGGCCAACCTCTTTACAATCTTGGGATGCTGGATTGCGAGTGCTGTAGCCATACCAACTCCCTTGTCGTGCGCAAACACGTATGCCGAGGAGATGTTCAAGAAATCCAACACGCCCTTCAGATCAGCTGCCGATGCTGTTGCACTGTAGTTCCCATCAGGTGGAATGCTCGAATCACCAGCACCACGGTTATCTGGGGCAATGACAGTGTAGTTTTGGGCGAGAATAGGGCCGATAAATTGCCATGTCAAGCTGAATTGGGGGTTTCCGTGCACAAGAAGCAAAGGCGGACCCGAACCAGCATATCTGAAATGTATACTGACGTCTTCAAGTGCAACACGACCGTGCTCCCAGCTATCAAAATCGCTGATGGCTGCGGCCACGGAGGTCGCGAAAGCACTAACGAAAAAATTGAAGAATCGCATTTTTAATGAAGAGAGCAGTAAAAGGTAAAGGTGATTCTACAGCGAGAAGATGAAAGAAAAAAAAGCAGACTCAATTGCGCATTTATACCAGAACTATCGTCTACAACCCAGCCTCTTGCAGCTTTTGGTCAGCTCCAGGTCAGCTCCAGAGCAACTCCGGTGGCTCCTTTAGGAAGTGGGCCGATCACTTCCATGTCCGATGACGTTGGATGACAACAATTTCAGACACTTTCAGACCAAAACCCATTATTAATCAAAAATATTCCATTTCACTATGAGATTATTCGTTTAGCACCAAGTGGGCCGAATGTCAACCTGATGGGGGAATTCGAGGTTATCGTATGATGAGGGAAGGAGGTGACTTTGTGTCTGAGATGGAGCACTAGGGTCTAACGGAGAACAGTTGCATGACTTGGGAATTGCCCGCTAATGTTCCCCACGGCCTAAGTATGCCTTGCATCCGTATTTCCAGGTTCGGATAGAAATGTTAGGTGGTGTGCCCGGCACTTGGTAGCAAAGATGAAGCGGTCTCGATGTTCCCCTCATCAGTCTGACCTGCACAATAATTATGCTCATGCTTATGCCTAAGGCGCTGCACGAATCAGAGGCTCTGTACCCCACTCGGACCCACCATTTGTCAGCAATGAATCTCGCAATGGCTTGAAACTTGGCTGCATCGCTGGATATTCTGTGGATGACAAAAATCGCTATCTTGGGAATCCTAATTGAACGCCCATCAGCTGGACAGAGCAGGCCAGTCTCGGTCGAGCTGGCAGGGTGGCTGCTTCCCTCGCAAATGGAGTCTCTTCCCTCGGAGATAATCCAGCACATCATCTTGCAAGTGCGTGATCAGGTGCGCATTCTTGGTGAGCATAGGCTAATTGGACCAGCTTGATGATAAGCAAGATCTATGCAACGTTTGCCTTGCGTCAAAGCGATTGCATGCGGAGGCTTTCCCGATCCTGACGGAGTTGTATCCGCTAAGAATTGTGTTCCCATTTGAATACGAATTGAACCAAGTTCCAACGGATGAATTAGCCGAGCTCCAGCAGGGCGGGCGCTTCCGACGCGCGCGATGCATCCAAATACAAACGCCAGGTTTCAAAAACCATAATTTGCGTTGCTTCCACCATGGATGGCAACCTCCTGCCGACAAGTTGGAGCGGCTACTCGGCAATCTCGATCGCATAGATGAACAAGAAAAACGGGACTGTCTATCCCGACAAATCTCGGCTGATTTGCTCCCATTCCTAGAGACGGTCCGGGAAAACCACCTATATCATTTCAGGTGTGTAGAAACTTCACTCAGCATTGCTTAACTAATCCATCTAGCTGGGAACTAGGCACATGCATCCCCTTTGAGATTATGGGGAGGAACGGATGGTTGGCACAGTTACATAAACAACTCAAAAGTCTTCAGCTTATTGTCGCTGGTGACTGCGAATTCTATCTTTCAAATCCTGGAAACATCTACAACGTGGACCTCAGTTCGTTTCAAGACCTGACTTCTCTCTCATGGATTGGCAATGTCACTCGAGCTGCGGTTGACCAACTTGAGCTGGCATTACAGCAAAATGCTTCACATTTGACCAGGCTGGAGTTCGATTTCCTATTTGCTAAGGTCTCAGACTTTGATGAAGGTTCTGTTGAAGTGATTGCATCCGACCTGTTTCAGCTCCCAAACTATAGCCCGGGAACACCAATGTTCCCAGTGCTGAAAAGATTATCCCTCTCCAACATCACACTCGGACAATGCGAGCGTCTTTTACTGCCTTTCGACTGGAGTCTGATTTCTCATTTATGCCTGCGCCAATGCGAAGGAGCCAACGATCTCCTAAAGGCTCTCACTGACTCAAACGTGACCCTGAACATCAAGACTTTTGAAATGGCCAGCAACCCTTCTTTCAGCTTCATGGGTGAAGCTTTCGTGGTCTCCAACTTTATTGAGTCCTTCAGCGGACTCGAAAATATCTATGTTCATCTAGAGGCTGGATTCGATGACTGCGGAGACTTTGTCTGGAGTTCTATTGTTCAAGCACATAGGTCTACCTTGCGCCGACTCGCCTACCAGGCGGTAAATTGGCGCGACGATGGTGCATTTGAGGGGTCCGATGATATTTATTCGATGGCAATGGATAATACCTCCATGAAAAAACTGGCGACCTCAAACCCATTGAAGGATCTAAATCTGGAATGCCTGGGCCTTGCGGCCTCCCCGTATACCTTGGTAAGTGAACGTTCAATTTAGATATAATTTCTAACCAAACAAAGGCTGTCGTGTTTCCAGCTCTAGTAGATCAAAAGCTGCGCCTCCTGCACATCAGAATTCCTCTCGAGACGGAAGATTACCCGAATAAACCTGCACATGTTCACTGGCATACCACCCGAGCGAATAAAGATGAGGATGATCTTCATGATCCACTATGGGAGCTTTTGGACTGGCTGTTTGGCGAAAAGGGAATCCAGTCGCTTGAGTTGGTGGTTTTTGGCGATCTGTCTAACCGTGGCCAACGAAAGGATGGAGCCTTTGCACTAAAAAGAGGAACAGGCTCGGTTCTCTGGGAGCTTTACGATGCTTTTCATGGGGATGCACCAAAAATTGAAAGGTTGGAGAGACTCATCAGATCCAACATTGATTGTCTTGAGTCTCTTCCACTTGAACCCCTGCTGGCGTACTTTAGGGGGTAGCGAAGGGGCGTAGAGTCAGAATAAGCTAGGCCGATGCACCAGGGCATCATTTCACAAGGTAAACGTGGTTATGGTCAACCAGCGACGTGACCTTCGGACACATTTATGTCTTCATGGGCTGACCCGGTCAAGATGGAAACCCCGACGAGGTTTTGTGTTGCAGCGGTTGATTTGGAGTCCTCGAACCGAAAACCCATAAATCGCCGACGGCATTATGTTGAGACCGGCAAATTGTGGAGCGAGATGACCAATACACCCCGCAATTATATAATCCGTTAAGCTCAGCTATAGTAATGAAGTATTAGAGTGGCGGTATTTTTACATAAGTTACAATGGTTCAGATTATATAAATCAGCGTGCAGAACCTCAGAATATTTCCCTACAAAGCAAAATGGCGTCTTTCAAGGATGATGCCATCTCACCGCACAACGATGAGAGAGTCACTCGCAATTATGCTCAACTCAATGGGGTGAAATATCATTACCTGCTTGGTCTCCCTTCGACCGGCGAATTCACCGAAACAGTCTTCTTGGTGTGTTTCTCAGAAGGATAGTCCAGACATTTTGTTGACCCTTTGATGCCCAGATTCATGGCTGGCCAGACATATCCATGGGATGGCGATACCAAATTCCATTTCTTCTCAATAGGGGCTACAGGGTGGTAGCTATCGATCTTATCGGATTTGGAGGGACGGTACGTAGAATTCTCCATCTTCATCTCGATTTTAGCGCCATCCACTAACAAAATAAGGATGCGCCGGCTGTGCCGCCAGCCTCCATAAGCTACTATGGTTTCAAAAGGGCGGCTGACGATGTAGCTGAGCTAGCAAGACAGCTTGGGTGCGCTCAGATTATCCTTGGAGGACACGACTGGTATGGCTGCGTGACGAGGCCGCATTCTTCCAAGCTAACCTCTCGGCGGTAGGGGTGGTGCTGTGGCGCACCGCACATGCCTGTGGCATCCAGAGCTCGTCTCTCGCGTGTTCTTGGTGTGCGCCCCCATTTTACCCATCCACGAGCATTATATTACGCTAGAGGCTCTGGTCAAAGGGCCTGTTCCGCAAGCTGGTTATCAGCTACAACTTGGTGGACCCGACGTTGAAAAGGCTACCGACTCGCGGGATGGCGTCAGAGGTCTTCTGAGTGCGATGTACGGTGGGCGCGTGGAAGGTGAGCATATTTTTAATCCAAACATTGGAATCGATCTGTCCAAGCTCGGCGATGTGGGGGAATCCCAACTTCTGAATGGCAATGTAGGTGTCCTTGCACCCCTTCTCTCACGCAATTTGTCAACCGGACGCGGAATTTTGCTGGACTAACGCCTTTCATGTCCTTGACTACTACGTTGAAGAATTTTCTCGGCACGGTACTCACGGGGGATGTTAGTTGACCCTCTTCTCTGGTCTTAACGTCGTGCTAACAAGTTTACAGTAAATTGGTATCGCAATCGGGAAGTCAACTACCGCGAAGAACTAGAGTATGCAATCCAACCTCACCCTATTTACTATGCTAAGATGAAGTAGGCTTCACACAAAGACGTTGAACATGCCGTGTCTGTTCTTGCTAGGGGCTCGTGATCCCGTCGTTACGAAGGACTTTGCGGTAGCCATAAAGGAGGTTGGTACGCAGGTAACCTTTCAGGAATTGGATGCGAACCATTTTGCTCTTGTAGAAAAGCCGAGAGAAGTCAACAGTGCGGTTGGTGATTGGCTTGATCAAGTTTCTAAAGTCAACAGCTATCACAAGCTATGAATCCAGGTGCATGAAGGAGCTCTTGTTTATTCCAAGGAAGGTCTATCTAGGTCTCTTATAGCTACTGTTCCTGCTAGCTGTTGGAGGCGGCCGTTGGAGGCTGCCGGAGGCGTCGGGGTCATAAGGTTCATCCGCGATGACGAGCTCGACTTGGCACAGATCCCCAATTGGCCGGCTGCGGCGGCCCCTGTAGTCAACAGATTGATGACCTAGCATCGTGTGTTGTTTAGTATGGTGTTTTGGGGCCGACCGCGGTCTAGGTCATCTTGTCATTACGTTAAATATGATGCCTTGCTAGCTCGGTCATCGGAACGGCGTCACAGAGGTCCGACGAGGCTGTCGTCATGACCGGGCTGCTGCTGTTGACCCCGAGCCCCAGCGACTGTTGTGTTCAAGCTAGGCAGCTGTGAGCGTGAGAGAATGTGACAACAGCCAATGAGCCGGAGGCTGTGTTTTAGGCGGTGCTGTAGAAAGTTAGTCTTTTTATTCTAATACTTTACCTCTCTACTTTGAACCTTCCCATCCTGAAGTGAGCCTGTTTTGGTGGGCTCTTGGTTGCTTGCATCATGCCCAATCAATCAGCACGTCCGGAGCAAGCCACAAGGCTCATCGCATGGCATCCACTCTTGTGTGTCGGCGTCCAGTCTCTTGACAAGGCGCCGACTTTCTCAGCACTGCCTCACAAATTTTACCTTTACTTCCTGGTCCTCTCCATCAAGACTTATCAAGAATCTACCGACAATTTTTACTGTCTCAGCCGCTTCTCAGCTTTTGCAACTCGATTAAACCCAAATCCACCTCAATCAGCGTGTTGTCACAGTTCGACCCATGTTTCCAAGAGATTCTCGACAGCCTCGACGACTCCGAGCGCGCCTGCGATTTCGGCGTGTTCAACAACCTCAGCGAACGAAACCACCTTGACAATCTCGATCACCCCAACGATTTCGCTACCTTCTATCAGTACATCGGACCTAACACAACTAGCGCTGCTGGCTTTGGCGATATCACAGCCCCAGTTCGGACGCTGGACTTGAATGCAATGGTGAGCACACAGGACTTCGACGTCAATCACGCCTGCTCTTGCCACTAACCTCGAGCACCAAGATGGCACTTCCCTTCAACAACTCGATGTGACGCGCCTGCTGTCTGACAAACTAGCAAGGGTCAGCCAAAATCCAGCCAAACGACGTGAGCTTTTTCTTTTATCACCAGGCAAAACCGGCGTCCAGTATCTTTTCCCACAACATGAATTTCATTGGACCACAAAGATGCGAGCTTGAAGGTTGCACGTCGAAGGAAATCTTCCAAAGTCCCGGAGCACTCAGCCGACACCAGCAGAATGACCACGAGAAGCCGCTTGTCTGTCAAGTCGAGGGCTGTCTCCGCACTCAGCCGTTCAGCAGCTTCTCGGTTCTCAATCGCCATATGAAAACTACTCATGCCGACGAGCCCCGTTTCAAATGCTCAGTCACCTCCTGCGACGCACACCGGAACGGCTTCCGACGCAAAGACAACTTGAAAGTGCACATTAGGACCTACCACGCCACTTTGAGATGCACGCTGCAACACTGTGACGAGATTTTCCTCGAAATGGAAAAGGACCTTCATAATGAAAAGTGCCATGGGCTTTATGAGTGTGAAGTGGGTGGGTGTACGGGGCCATCACGATTCCTTGCAGAGGATCTCAAGCGGCATCTACGGGCACATCACCGCCTTTCCGACAGGCCAGCAAATTTGATTATGGAGGAGTTAGGTTCAGAAAATGAACACACAGTTCTTCAGATGCACATCAGGAGACTGAAGCGGCCTGAAGATTGCAAATGGTGTGCCGACCATCCCAACACTGCGGGAAACACGGCGAACACCGACGCTGCCAATTCCTGATGAAATTGAGATGGCCACTCGAGCCGTGTTACACAATTCCGCTCATCATTTTCTTTTGCAGAATCAGCATTCTTCATAGTCTTCGTACTCAATTCGACTTCATAATACAAACAGTTTGCGCGCTCCCTCTTCCATGACCAAGGCGCCATTTCTCTCATTATCGACCAACCGATTATTTATCGCCATACTTGTAGACCCCCTCCTCAAGACCCTTGATCTGCAGTGCCAACAGCTTAGAGTAGTATCGACACAAGGCCAGGTTTCCTCCATGGAACCAAAATCCGGGATGACCCGTCCTCTGCCAGATCATTCTCATTTCTCCCTCTTCATTGAAACCCCAGATGTCACCCACAGCATCAGCCACCTCGTCACCAAAGATGGCACGCGTTTGTGTGCGCATGTTGTCGTACCCAGTCGCCAGCACAATCTCATCTGCCTCCAGCTCCGTGCCGTCGGCAAATTTGAGCCCGTTGGGGAGCACCTCTTCCACCTCCTGGCCCTGCTTCACCTTGATCTTGCCGTCGACAATGAGTTGCGACGCACCTACATCGAGGTAGTAGCCGCCGCCGCGCTCAAAATACTTGATGAAAAAGCCGGCATCGTCAGGACCCTTGTCGAGCTTGAAGCCCGCCTTCTCAAGACCCTTCAGGAGCTCGGCGTCATGAGCAGCCTGAACCCTGGTCAAACTAATCTGGTTGGCTTTGAAGACCGGTGAGGGCAAGCTGTAGAAGAGGAGATCGGCGTCGTCGACGTCGGGACCGTCTTCGCAGTACAATCCCTTGAGACCGATTTCTGTAATCGACTCGGAGGAAATCACGCATGTGCTAGATCGCTGCACCATGGTAACGTCATAGCCCTTTTCGTAAAAGTCCTGGGCGATGTCGTGCGCAGAGTTACAGCAGCCAATAACGATTGCCTTCTTTCCCTTCTGGTTTTCCCTCGCACCGGGAAACTCTGAAGAGTGGCAGAGAAGGTGGCCCTTGAAGCCGGCAGCGCCCTTGATGTCGGGCATGTTCTTCTTCCCAGAGTGACCAGTGGCCTGGATAACATGACGAGGGTGGAAAGTCCGTGATTCCTCAACGCCAGTCTCAAGCTGCCGCGTCACAGTCACGGTCCACCGACGAGCCTCTGGGTCCCATTTGCTGCTGGTAATTTCGGCCCGCATCCAGGCGTTAAGTTCCAAAAGGGTCGCATAAGACTGGAAAAAGTCTGCAAGCTTGTCCTTTGGTGTAAAGATGGGCCACTGCGGAGGGAAGCGGAGGTAGGGCATGTGATCATACCACACGGGATCGTGCAGGACCAGTTGATGGTATCGGTTTCGCCAGTTATCTCCCAGACGCGCATTCTTATCAACCATAAGCGAGCTGATGCCAAGGGCCTTGAGCCTTGCGGCGATTGTGAGACCAGCCTGTCCAGCGCCTGAGATTATGTCAATTGATGCGCCCACGGTCAGCTAAGTGGGTCGTCTTACCAAGAATCAGCACGTCGGGTTCATTGCCCTCGGAAAAGTCCTTCTCCTCACTACGTTGGTCTGCCCAGTTCTTTCTTCCGGGTTTGCCCCCGTGAGCTACACCCTTGGGACGACGGTCAAAAATGTTTTCCTCGTGGCCGTCAATCTGTTGAAGGCTGGTATAAAGTGTGAAGATCTTCCAGTCACCCGGCGCAGCCTCGATGACTCTGGCGAGACCCTGCCCTGTGCCGATCGCCGTCTTCAGAGTGAAAGCGAACATGAGGCATGAAACCTGTGACTCGGCATCAAGGAATGTATTCTGAGGTTTGCGGGCAGCGGTGCTGTTGTCGAGGGTGATGGACTGAAGCTTAATGCCCTCCTTGTCAGAGGCGACATCCTGGAGGAACTTCTCAATCGCTGTTCGGTTCGCGACAGTGCGGAAAGTTCAAGACAGGGCGAGGTGGTCCCTCCAGAAGCCATCCTCGGTAAATAGACCAGCCAAAGATGCGTAGTCACGCTTCTCAAGGGCCTTGTTGAAGTTGTCTACAATATGTGTGGCGACGGCACCGGGATCCTTGCTCGTCGCGCTCGGCGAGGAGGGGAACGAAGCAGCCTGGATATTGATGGACCCCGGCACAACCCGCATGTGCGAGGGAATCGCTTGCAACGTTTCTGCAGCCATGGTGGGCGATGATGACGATAATAATTATAAATCAAGGGTTGGAATGAAGAGAGCTGTACGTCTACAGAAAAGGGAGGGTTACACGCTCGGAAGTCACATGCGGGGAGCAATCATTTTATACTGGCGCCCACCACCGAGACAGCCGGGAAGGCAATCCTCAGGAGCGGGGAAAGACGCTTGTGATACTATTCCGCGTCGATACATGAACACAACCAACACAGGGGCTCCCACCAGCCAAGTGCGGGGGATGCGTCGGCGGTGCAAAGCAGTGCAGCGTACATCTCGCAAAGGGGAAGGCCTCTTTTTTTATCGCCCACCAATGGTCCGGGGTGTGCCCTTCGCTTACAGCTTCCCCATTATCCCCGTGGGGAAGCTTTTCGGTAAAGCTCGCTGATCGGCTCGGCACACGTCGAGCAGGACCCGTTTTGCCATTGAAGGCTGAGGCCGGCACATGCAAGATGCGAGGGGGGCTGCACGTACCAGTCCGTCATTCACACCGGGGGCCCTTTATTCTGGTCCGTGTAGATCGTTGCCCGAAGCGGCGCTCTTCAGCGTCTGATTCATGATTCATGCGCCTCTCGCATGTCTGGCTTTTTTTTTCCAAAGTGGTCGGTAAAAAACGATATTTGAGATGGTAGTCAAGATGTGAGACATGCGGCAGACCTATTGGATTGGCTCCCCAAAATTGAATCAAGGCGCCGCGGGCCGTCGCGGGAGACTGATCGCGTCAGCGAGCCTCATTGCCAATGACGCGCTTGGCAAGTGTCACCTATTAAGCTTGGTGAAATTGTCGCCAGCCGCAGGACTTGGCTAGCTTTAGTGCGTTGCAGTGCAGGGTACTTCAGTGCAGTGCCGTAGTCAGAAAACCAATCAGGACTTGGACCTGCGCGGACAGCTGGACGATTCGGCCCTTATGCGAGGACATTGTTTCATCATTTTGATATGATACCAAAGCTCAGGGGCGATCTGCGTCGGAGTAGCTCTCACCGAGACTCCAACCACCGACGCACGTTGGCTTTACTTCGCTTGCAGATGGCGGTCAACAGCGTCAAGGAATTTGGCTGTTTCACAACACAGTAGTTTGGCTTGCATAACTACGCTGGAGACCTTCATAAATATGAATGCTCAAAATTAAGCCAAAGTTTAAATATCAACGGACGAAAAAGGAACGGAAAGAAACTACCCTAGGCCATTGTTTTATCCATAGGACCTATTCATAAATCGCCGTTTACTACCTATGTCCTACTCCATACACCGCCACACTTCATGCGACACGTTTGCACCTCCTATCTACTTCGCCTAATGCAATAATAGGACCGGCGGTGAATTTCGGTACGCCAGCTGTTATTATGGAGAGTATTTTTCGGCTAGGCGGCAATTTTCGACAGCAGGGTAGGAGACAGCCGAGTATACAGCGGCTGTGAACCGAGTCGCTTACTCTGTATCAAATTTGGATCGACACGTCTACGCGTTTACATTATCAATCACCAAACCTTAACTGTTCGGCGTCACCTGTCAAAATCGTGCCAAGTAAGCCTTATGGCCAGGCCCAGTACGTGAAAACGAATTGAGATGGGGCAAATAGTCTAGTTCGCCCCAAAGACTAATAATATCAGAAAGTCTATCTACTTGCAGTCACTTCCTGTTCATTGCACATTGCACTGCCTCTACACAGTGTGCAATAGCATCTATCGTGTGATTTTACGACGTGTTAAAAATAAAAAAAGGAAAAAAAAAACAGCAGAAAAATACCAACCCCAACGTTACATGAAACCCATATGCTTTAACGACCCCATCGGGACAATGCACCCAAGGCGATGCCCGAACGCACGTGCCAGTGCTCAAGCCCCCTGATCGTATTGGGTCTAAAAATGGGACAATACGGGCGATCATCCACCCATCCACCTTCATTTCCCCTTGGGATGGAAGCCGAGGTTGCAACGGTAGCAGCCTCACGTAGGGCACCCCGCAAGACAATCGTCCGCGCCGTATGCCCAGCCCGACTAGTGAGCATCCGTGTTTCAGCCCGGCGGAATACCGGCGCGAGAAGGAAGGATTCAGTGCATCTAGAACATTTCCGCATTCGTCCAGTCTGGATGAAGGCATCCTACACTGAAGAACATACATCAACAACTGCTTTTTGAGGATGCCATCTTGTATCCTCTTGCAGCCTTGTTCAGCAGGAGATACAGCCCGCGGCTTCCGGAGCGTCGGGCCATACGAGAGATCTGCATAGAAATCATCTCCCCCCAACTCAACTCCCATTCAAGCTGTGGAGCGGGCACGGTTGACGCCGAGGGCCCGTCCTTCGCCGCCTCGTATTCTCCCAAGCAATGATGTCAACATCGGGTCCCAGCTAGATGGCATGTTACGAGATCGACAGCCCGGCGGGCCTTGAGATGGAATCTGCTGAGGCCGACAAGTCTACATAAAGACCTCGATTCTTTGCTTCCAAAGACCTTTTCTCTCATCATCAGCACTCACTCAACCAACACTTCAGTCACATCTTCTCAACTCTCAACACTTTTAAGCAACCAACTTCTTAATTCTTCTTCAACCAACACCAACCACCAACATGCAGTTCAAGACTCTCCTCGTTGCTGCCGGCCTCGCCGCCGCTGCTCCCCAGCCCCGTTCCGAGACCGCCATCGTCTCCAACCCTTCCTTCCGCCTCCAGTCCATCCGCTCTGGAAGCGACGTCCAGTACGCCGCCTTCAAGGCCGCCAACAGCTCGCTGTACCTGAACCTCAAGCACACCAAGGCCACCTGCGACGCCAGCACCGACGGCTCCGGCTACTTCTACCTCAAGAACGGCGAGCTCTTCCTCTACCGCACTGAGAACCCCCCTCAGCAGATCTACGTCGACCGCTCCGGCATGGGCCAGGGCAAGATCGGCTACGTCACCGGTGCTCAGCCCGCCCCCACCAACGCCGAGCTGAACAAGTTCTCCTACACCAGCGCCGACGGCCTCACCTTTGACGGTGCCGGCTTCATCGCCTGCCCCGGATCCACCGACGGCGCCTACAGCCTCTGGATCAGCTCCGGTGTTGCTAACCCCGGCGGCAACTCCGACTGCGTCGGCATCAAGGCCAACGTCATTGACGAGGCCAAGCCCGTCAACTGCCTCTACACTTCCTAAATACAGAGTCAATAGGTCGACTCTTAATTAGAGCCATAGATGGATGGTTTAAGGATTAGAATCACACTTTGTAATGTCATAGATTATAGACAATCAATTTCTTCATCACCACACTTTGCTGTTCTGCTCACGGTGAATGAAAGCTTTGCTTCCGGGTCTTTTCACTACAGATATCCATATAGAGGGCCAATCCTTTTAGTTAATTGTAAACTTCAAACCCACGGTAGGTATGCTTTTGGCTCAAACGGTCTGCTGACAAGGTTTGAGTGGGTTTGGGTGTGCTAAGGTAACGGCTGGGTACTGGCAAAGGGGTAGCCAATCACGAAACAATGGTCCAGTGAATCTGAGAGGTACCAATCGGTACATGACAGAATGCTTTATTTGGGCGACCCTAAATGTCACTGAGTGTGTTTTTCTGGTCACGTGGGATCAATACAGAGCTGTCACCTTGGCACATTCGAGATAGCCAGTAGTCAAATGTGGCGATGGCGTGCTAACCAAATCTGGACGTCCACCTACCCTATATTAGTCGGGAACTTCGACACCGACGGCAATGGCGATGTTAATTTCCGTTGGGATGAAGGAAGCTAATTCCATCTCAATTCCGTATAGCTTTTTTTCTTCTTCTATTATTTGGGCCATTAGATATCTTCCTTGGGAATAGAGGTTTGGATTATTGTGGGTAGGCATCGATGAAGTGGTGGCTGCTTTGAATGCCGAACAACAAGCTTGATACACGAATTGTGAGGCGTATGCAACTTGCCAACACCATCGATACGCTGACTCGCAGCCTCAGTGCATACAATCTTAGCTAATATTTGCCTTCCGGAGCCAAGTCTAATCCAATTACGTATAACCTGTTCTCACATCATCCAGGGTGTTTTTGCAGACTCCTCCATCGTGGGTGTCAGATTTGGCGGGTGGGGCAAGCCCGCCGATCTTGTAATTCCCCAGTCTCATTGGTTGTTCCAGGGGCCATTTTTTGACATTTGTCTTCTCAAGGGCGCAAGTGGGACTTGTTGGATGGCTTTAAGAAGGCTTCAAGCAGCAGCAGCAGCAATAATCCATTCCAAGCAGTCTGTGAGACTTCCAGTATCAGTTCAAATTAGTTTATTACTTGTTGATTACTGTCAAGCAATTCACCATGGCGCAGGACACTTCAATGGAACTCGAACCTTCGCGCCCGACGTTCCCTGCTGGCGAGTCCTCGGATGGCGAGCTAGTGGGGCGACAAGAATTCTCACTCAAGAGAGTCGACGGCGGAAAAGACGCCTGGCTCTTCCTCGCTGCTTGCTTCGTTGTCGAGGCTCTAACATGGGGTAAATATTCTCCGAAAGCCAATTCCATCATCTTTTTTTGCCTGTACTCATCGCATCTGCAGGGTTCCCATTTGCTTTCGGAGTTTTCCAGGATTATTACAGCACCCATGCACCTTTTGCGGGGTCCAGCGAGATCGCCATCATCGGTACCTGCGCGATGGTGAGAAGCTAAAGTCCAGGCCCATCTTGTCCGTCGCTAACCCGCTGCAAAGGGAATCATGTACCTGGGACTCCCCTTCGTCATGGGCGTCCAGAGGCTGTATCCCAGGCAGACAAAATGGTCTCCAGTAATTGGCCTGTTGGTCATGTGCGTCGCTCTGGCTGCGAGCTCGTTTTCGCAGAACACCACCCATCTCATCGCGACGCAGGGGGTGCTCTATGCCGTGGGCGGGTCCATCTCGTACTGCCCTTGCATCTTGTACATGGACGAGTGGTTTGTGAAGCGCAAGGGCTTTGCGTACGGCATCATGTGGTCGGGCACCGGACTCGCGGGATTCATCCTCCCGCTGCTGTTTGAAGCTCTTCTGGGCCGATACGGCTTTCGCACCACGCTGCGAATCTGGTCTCTTGCCCTGTTCCTCCTCACCCTGCCGCTGGCCTTCTTTATAAAGCCCCGGCTTCCATTCTCGGCAACCAGCCACATCAATCCCCTGAACTTGCGATTTATCCTGGGCCGCACTTTTCTGCTCCACCAGGCCGCCAACATTTGCCAGGCCCTGGGCTTCTTTCTGCCCGGAATCTACCTCCCATCCTATGCGCGCGCTGCTCTCGGAGCCAGCACTGTAAAATCGGCCTTGACCGTGCTGCTCGTCAACGTTGCGTCTGTTTTTGGCTGCATTGCGATGGGCATGTTGACCGACAGGCTGCACGTCACCACGTGCTTCCTTATTTCGGCCGCTGGGACGACAGTGGGTACCTTTATTCTCTGGGGCTTCTCCACCAACCTCCCCGTCTTGTACATTTTCTGCATTCTGTATGGGTTCTTTGCTGGCTCATACACGTCGGCCTGGCCTGGCATCATGCGACAGGTCTCTGCTCCTGCCCACGGCGACGAAGGGGCTCGTACCAACGCAGGGGGCACTTTTGATCCCTCCATGGTCATGGGCATGCTCTCGGCTGGACGAGGCATCGGCAACATCGTGTCGGGACCACTGAGCACGATGCTGCTCAAGGGAATGCCGTGGAAGGGCGAGGCCGCAGCGGGCTACGGCACTGGCTACGGAACACTGATTGTCTTTACTGGCACCACGGCGCTGGCTGGAGGCGCAACGTACATTTTCAGGAGGGTGGGCTGGATGTAACATGCCATGGACTAAAAGTTTTGTACATTCGGGGATCAATCACATCTAGTTCTATGCATTTTATTGGCGCCGAGACACTTTACTCTTGTTTTTAAGCCTGTCACTCTAATCCCTCGCAATTGTGGGACGATCGGAACACTGCAGTGGCTCGTACCCGTAGGGCTGATGGAACCTCCGTGACAACCATGGTTGTATTGCTCGCAGCCAGTCCGTCGGCCATCAAAAGCGGTGTTTGTGGTGCTGGGGCGAATGGAAAGGCAGCTAAGTTTTTTTTATTTTTAGAAGGCCAGTCGTCCCTGGGCAGTGATTGATCGAGACTGCGACGAATGGTTGGATGGAACCGAGTGGCGGCTCAGCCCCATATGTCGCTCGGCATTCAGCCAGCTCCTCGGTCTGCCCGCCGGCTTGCTTGCGCCCCAGGCTAGACATTTTTCACGCATGGGCTCCTCTATTCTCGTACTGCCCCAGTGGCTCGGGGACGTGGCTGGAGGCCGTCTCCAATGGTTGAGAGGCCGCTGATGGCTGTGGGCCGGTCCACGGCGCTAGTCTCCGCATTCTGATCATTTTACGGCATCACTACCGAATAGCGGGACTGTGTACTTTTTGCAGCACCAAGAATTCAATATATAAACGAGCTTGAATGTCCAGTTTTGGTTCAGATCATCACCAGCATCGTCTTCACAATCAAGTCCTCCATTCACCTTCTCAAGCACTAAGCTAAACAACCACAACCACAACCACTCACTCACCTTCAATAACAACACTTCCTCCTCAAACCTTCACCAAAAAAAAAAACATCAACATGCAGTTCAAGGCTCTCATCTTCGCTCCCCTCGTCGCCTCTGGCCTCGTTTCCGCTGCTCCTGCAACCACCACCTCATTCGAGGTTGTTGCCATCGCACCTGGCAGCGGCATTCACCTGAACGCCCTCCAAGCTACCCAGGGTGGCTTCCGCTTCAAGCTAGCCAACGAGAACGCCAAGTGCAGCGCCACATCCGACAACACCGTCACCCTCCAGGTTGTAGATGGCGAGCTCCAGCTCTACAAGTCCGGCGGCAACACTCAGCGTACCTTCCTTGACCGCTCCGGCATGGGCCAGGGCGTCATGGGCTACAACACCGGCGACTCGCTCCCCCGCAACGGCGAGCGCAAGGGATTCAAGGTTGACAGCAACGGCTATCTGACCTTTGACGGCAAGAACTTCATTGCTTGTCCTGGCGCTCCCGACAATTCGTGGAGTGTCTGGGTTGACGCTGGTATCGCCAACCCCGGCTTCAACAAGGACTGCAAGCCTTTCACCGCCTACACTATCAAGAGCAGCAAGCCTAACAGCTGCACCTACTCTTCTTCTTCTTGAAGCTATCAATCTTTTTGGAATAGACTTTTAATCATGAGATCACGGGATTGAGAATTATAAACATCACATAGAGAATTAGTGGAAAGCGTTTGTTAGAGTTGGCTAGTTAGAGAAACGTGGAGGCTTTAATCACTACCCATTTTAATAGCATTATAGACTTCAATAATATTCTTCATCTCAAATAAAGTCCATTGGTCCACATCAGGTGAAATGGTCTCGAGAAAAGCGAGCAATGAACCTTGTCAAGACATGTTTCATCGTATCGTCACGGTGTGCTCCTCATCCTCGGTATAAATTCCTCCCAGCGGATCAACAGGAGGCGCAGCAGATTTGATGAGAAGGGTGCCAATACGCTCAAAATCCGTCGTGTCCTTGATAGGTCTCAACACCAGAGAAATCAGATACTCAGTGTCCGACTCCTGGATAACGCTCATGCGAAGGCACGACACTCGTGTTCCTGACAAAATCCGATGTGGGTTGTCATAGTCAAACTGGTAATCAGGCTGTATCTTTAGCAGCAAATCAGGCGAGAATCTGATGTGGTAAGAGAGAGGTTCCCGTTCGTTAGCTTCATCCTCGACTCGTTCAATCACACCCTCAACCACGAGCCCTGTTATTTCCATGGTGCCCTCCTTCACAAATCCGAATTCATCCACGCCTGTCGCATTGACGTCCCAGCTCTCCACAGTGCTGAAATGCTCATATGGAAGTCTCTCATCCTCGGTCATGCACTCCTCCGGATTCCAGTAATAGATAATGTCCAAGTACCAAATCTGCGCTTCGGTGCTTGCCCATGACCACGACGGCGCAGTTGGCGGATACGCCCGCGGATTTCTGGTTTGCTCGCGTCCAGCAACCATCCAGATCAGGTCGTCATTGATGGTGTTTTCCCACAACCCTGCTATGTATTCGTGCTTGCGAACAGATGCTGTTTTTCTCGCTAAACCGCCAAGTGCCGGCAGGCGGTCAAAGGATTTAGTGATGCCTAGCACGGTATAAGAGGAGACCATGGTTCGCCAGACTCGAGCGAGATAGTACTCGGCGTATTCGTGCCACTCAACCCCTTCAGCTTCCGAATTCAACGCCTCGGAGTAGAGAGCCTTCATCAGGCTGGCCGAGACATCTTCCGACGATCCATAATGCTGGATGCCTCCGCACTCACACTGGGCAGACGCGAAGCACTCAAAGAATATTTCATAAGGTCCGAAATGAATGATGCGCGGTGAGAGGAGACGCTCCTGATACACCCAGGCCCGTGTCAAGAGGGGATGTCGAGTTACCGTTGCGTGGCCCAGAATGCTTAGGCCTGTGCCCGATCGGCTCGGGGTTGGCACCGACTCTAAATGGTGGTCGATCCTCTCCCGGAAGAAAAGCTTATAGTCTTCTCCCAATGGTGTTTTCCCAGATACCTCAAAGTCAGGTGTATCAGTGTACAAGCCTCCAGCGCCGTTTGGCGATCGGGTAGCGGCAATGGTTAGGTATGCGTTGGAATAGATCGAAGCCATCTTTGCTGATTCTATTTCCCAGTCTTTCGCGTCATCTTGAATGATGCACAGTGAGTCGATCCATATGTATCGGATCCCAAGTTTCCTGGTCAAGCGAATAGCGTCGCAGAATGTTTTGGACAAATCTACTACTGCGATATTTTGCTGTCTGGCCTCTAGCGTCGCTTTGGTCGTTGTGATAATTTGTGCCAGCCCCCAGCAGTGACTCAAACACAAGTATTTGCACGACTCACCGTTTGTCTCAGCAACCCGAATGCTTTCATCATCGGCCCCAACATCTACTACGCGCTTAGGAAGTTCTGGATCATCCTCTTGCACACAGTCTTCGTGGCCGCTGTCGTCTTTACACATTTGCATCCTGGTCTTGATAAGATTCATTGCAGTGGAGGAATCTGTCCGAGGGGAGGTTCTTATGGAGATAGGTAGGGGCTCCCATGATGGAGGAGTTGGGTTATCGTCTTTCAAGTTGTTAGTCTAACAGCCGAACGTGCAAAGTCAAATTACTCTACCATTGTTGCTTATGAAGAGTTGGATGTCAAAATAAGCACCATCTTTGAGAAGGAAAGATATCGTTTTGTCAAGGTCGGTATCGTGGTTCTTGTAATTGGGGTAGTAGAACCTGATGCTGAAGTTTACAACATCATTTTCATCCACGGAGCGTTGCCGAAAAACACCAAGACACCCGGTGAGAAGAATGTTACAGGAATAGCAATCAAGCGCTGATTCCAGCAACGAGTTCCAAGAAAGATCTTGGGGACTGTGTTTTCGGTTCGGAATTTTGATCTTTTGTCGGATTTTGGCCTTCATATCCTCCTCGGAAAGGAGCTCACTCGTCCCTTGAAAGTTGTTGCAGATGGCGCAAGACATGATGGATGAGTTGTACGAACGGGTTGCTCTTTCTATCGGCCAGAATGGGAAGTGGACACGATCACGTATTCAGTGGGCCTAGTTAGAAACCTAGGGGCCTCAACACGGTTGGCAGGCAACGGTAAGTGCATCAAATTGCCTAAATCGGCAACCCAGCTGAATACAGGATGTGAGAATAACTTTTGGGCATCGACAGCGATGTAACGCGGGGTCGAGATCCCCACTTGAATTTAGCTTAGAGCCTTGCCCAATCTTGCTTTTAGCGTATCGTGCAATGGGTCCATGAGCCTGGTGGGGGTATGAGGTATGGGGCTGCTCAGTGTCTTTCCCAATATTGGGTTAGTCTCTGTCCAACTCTGGACTCAATAAGTTAATGTCGAGGCATCATAACTCGTGATTGATTTAGGCTATCTTTCAGAAGTGCCTATGGCAACGAAAATAAAGGTATCAAAACACACTTGCAGGCATTATTAAAGACAACCAGTGTCAGGACCCTAGGAAACCCAAAGCCAAAGAAGAGAAAAAAAAGACCATAGAAATGAATGAAGAGAAAGAAAGAAGCAAGGTCCAGCTACTTCATACTTCAATTTTCCTCCTCGTCATCCTCGGATTTTCCAATTTCAAGATCAATATCCAGGCCGACATTCTGCGAAAACTCAAACCCACGCTTCCCCTTGCCGCTGGCAATCATCTTGTTCACAACCGATGCGGCGGCGTCAAGGCCGCGCCTGTCTGGGCCTCCCGTCTTGCGAGCGCACGCATTGATCAGACAGTACGTGGTCAACTCCCCGAGCGAATATTCCTTCTCCAAAAAGGTCGCGCCGTAGATGGGCCTGAAGATGGGGTCGCACTTCTTTTTGATGTTGCGCAGCAACCCCCAACAGTAGCGGTGCATGACGAGCCAGGGGAACCCGACCTCGCGCGCCTCGCCCTGCAGCGCGACGACCAAGTCGTGAATGAGCTGCGAGCAAGATCTGTCGATTGGGTTGGCATCCCCGTTGAATATAGCTGCCAGATCCCTGTTGTTGCGCAAGCGGGGTTGTTGCTTGAGCACCTTGAAGTTGGCGACCTTCTCCATGACAACGGCGCCGCCGTCGTCGGTGCCCGTGGCCTTGTAGAAGCTATCGTCGACGATGCGCGCCACGTCACTCGGCATCAAGGTGGTATCGTGAAGTTGCCCAGACTCGAAACCGACAAAATGGCTCGTGACGGGCACCTCATGGACGATGGGCCGAGGAGTGGTGCGCGAAACGACCGAGCCACCGCCTCGACGCTGGTGGCCGCTGTGCGAGACCGTGACTCCTCTCTGGACCCGCCAGTTTTCAACGCAGTCTTCCAGATTGCGCGGCTTCTCGCTGTCGATCCAGAGGTTGTGCGCGCCGACCAGCCTCATCACAACCTCCATGTCCGTCCACTCACCCTTCAGCAGCCCCTCCTGGACCAGCGTGTTGTACAGGTGCGCGCACGACGTGATGGAGTTCCAGGTGTTTGCGATCTTGAGGCCGTAGCTGTAGGCGATGATGCGAATCTGGAATAGCCAGATGCCCGTCATCACGGGCGAGTGCATGAACATACCATGAGGCTTGACGTGCTCAGGCACGGGAAGCCCGCACTCCTGGCGCGCTGCGACTCTCAACTGGTGAACCGGATCGCACTTGGTCAGCTCCATCCAAGGCCGGATGACTCCCAGGCCTTCATCGTGGGGAGGCAAACGAATATCCTTGCCGTATCTCTTATGAAACCTGACATACTCCTCAATGTGGGTGCCGATGACGTTGGCCTCGTCGTAAGCCTTTCTGAAGACGATTTCTGCTTCGTCCCGCAGCACGTAGTTGATGTCGAGGTAGCACTGCACGGCGAAGACAAAGGGCAGTGTGAGCTTCTTCGTTTCCAGAAACTCTTCCATGCGCCATAGGAGCTCGTCCTTGAGCGGGACGGCGGCCATGGCCTTGACGGCGGCCATGAGCTCCGCGTACAGCTCTCGGAGGAGGAACGCATCCTCGTCGAACTTGGCCGAGCTGCTTTTGGCCGAGCGGTCGCTTGCGGGGTCGTACACTTCATTGGAGTCCCCGTGTACGGCCATGCCCTTGTCTTCGGTAGTGTGGGCGAAAATGGCGTCCATCAGGTGGTAGGTGGAGAAGTAGGTGCTGTTGGCAATGTCGTATCGGTCGCCCTGGAACGTGTCGCGGGTGATCGGGGCCGAACTGTCTGTCTTGAAGCCCCTTGCATTGCACTGCATGGTGTACACCAGCTCCAGCATCTCGGGAAGCTCGCCAAAGTGCTTGTCTATCGTCGGCATGACTTCCTCAATCAAGCCGCGAGCCAGCTTCACGGCTGTGGTGGTGGCCAGCGAGGCTGCCGCGGTGTCGAGGTTGGTGGACCAGATCCATTCGATCCTGACTCGGATCTGGCTGAGCTCGTGCGTCAGGATCTGGAAGGTGAAGGCGAGGTCGTCGGGCATGGCAGATATCTCGGCCACGTAGTTGACCGTGTCGTTCTTGATGGCCGTCGGGCGCTCGATTGGCTCAAGAAGTTTGTCGAGGAACGTCTGGAACTCCTCTTCGTCGACATCCCGGGGCGAAGCGCTGTGGCCAAGGCCGGGAACAGGGAACTTCTCGCGGAGGTACTGGGTCCAATATCCGTTGGACCGCTCGCATTCCCTCCACCTCGTCACTGGTGACGCTTCCCGTCGGGAATCATGCTTGATGTTCTTCTTGGTGTCTTCATCCACTGCTTCTCCGCGAGCCAGTATCAATGACCTGTCATACCCATCTCCCGGCACTGACCCGAAGAGGAGAGCGTCTCGAATGGCCGCGAGAACAGCGACCAACGGGGCGTACGTCTTGATGTCGTTGGCCATGTTCACTCTGCCCAGCCGGTCGCCGAAGTTAATTCGAGTGCAGAGGGCGCGGTCCAAGGTGTTGAAGAAGCTATCGGGGACGGCGATGACGGGATCTGTGCACCTGGCAATGAAGACGGCCAGAGGCAGAAAGTCTTGGAAGGACACCGTGTATGGGATTGCACTGGCGGCGTCCTTGGCGACTTTGCGCTCTTTGCCCTTGAGTCTTCCGCCGCTGGTCTTCAGGCGTGGTATGTCCCATGTCTTGGAAGCGAGTGCTTTAGCTGGGAAGCCGCGAGATTTGGCTGTCGAGGCAAGCCATGCAGCTAGGGCGTTGAGGTCTTGCCTGTAGACGCTCCCTACTTGGGTTGGGAACATTGTGCTTCACGTCGAACCGAACCGAAATCTTGATGAAATCTGCGAAAGCAAAAACAAAGTGGTGATCCGATGGGCTTTTGAAAAACAGAGAGAGAGAGCGAGAGCGAGAGAGGGACAGAGCGAGAGGGGGGCTGTTTTGGCATTGCTCCCCACGCGTGGGAGGCCATCTGCTTCTTTGTCTCAGCCCGCTTGCTGCCTTTCTCCTCTCTTCAGGTTGTACGAATCACGTGTTAAGCAAGGGGGGGAAACGAAGGCGGACGCCGTACGCGGGCTACAGCTTGCAGGTTTGCTTTTTAATTGGGGTGGTGTCACAGTTGGGCTGGCTGCTTTGCAGCCAGATACGACGTAGATTGCTTCTTCTCTGCCATGGGGCTAAAGGTGAGGCAGTCCGCCACTGATGCCTGCATGAAAATGAGACAGCTGACTAAAAAAACAAAAGAAAGCTGCAACAAGAGACGGGAGGGGTATACTGGTGGATGGACGGGATTAGTTTGCCCGCGTGCTGGGCAAAGATTCTCATACAGACAGAGAGACAAGTCTTGTATATTCGCAGGTGGAGCCAAGGATACTATCCACATACCCCAGAAACATCAGCTCGTTAGCTCGTCAGATCTAGTTCTCCGGAAACTATAATCTTGCTTCTTGTTGCCGTGGCAGAAGAAGCAACTGTCATATCATGGGCAGCCACTCTGGCTTATCCCGCCAGCCGAACACACCCCATGCATGGGCAATTGGTGGGGGGCTGCCCAGTCTAGACCCCGCCTGAGCTGCGACCATCTCAACACTTTCATGACATTGCTTTGGGCGCCTGCAAACTGCAGTTGCGTTTGGAGTAAGCGACAGCACCATGGCAGCGCCTCGTCAAGAGTTGCCTTCGCCGCCAGAGCCAGAGGCAGCGGCAGAGATGGCGTCGGCCGTCAACACGGTGGCGTAGTTTCTAGCGCATGAGCAAATCCCCAGCGCCGCAGCGCTCGATTCGTTCCACTCATCCTCCAACGGCCCACGAGTCGTTGTATTTTGCGCATCGGCAGTGCTGTCAACCGCTGAAACGGTCTTTTCATGGGCCTCTACGACCGGTGTGCAGCAGGGCCCTGTGGTGCTGGTGCTGTGCGGCGGAGTTGGCCACTCAACAGCCCTGCTTCACGCGGCCGTGAAACAGCACCCTGTCTTCCACACCATCGCGGGGGACGTGGACGGCCAGCCCGAAGCACGCGTCCTGCAGAGGATTGCCCAGGCCTTTTACAACCTGAACGGGAGCCAGGGCGCGCTACGCATCCTGGTCGAAGACCGATCCACCAATTGCGGCGCGAACGCGGCAGAGACGCGCAAGGTTCTCGAGGCTAATGGAATCTTATCGCCGCAGTCTATCGTCGTGGTGCAGGACCCGACAATGTCTCGGAGGACCGTCGCGTCATTTCAGCACGTCTACAGAGATGTACTTGCGCGCGCTGTGCACGTACGGATACTCAGCTGGCCGACTTTTGTACCAAAGGTGCAGATCACCAAAGGTACCCCGCCTGGGCATCCCGCCTCGCCTCTCGCATTTCTAGCCTACGTAGCCGAACATCAGGATGGGCTCTGGGCTATGGATCGCTTTATCGAGCTTATTTTGGGCGAGATTCCCAGGCTTCGGGATGACAAAAATGGATATGGGCCGGCAGGTAGAGGATTTATCGTTCATGTAGATGTTCCCGATGCGGTAGAGGCAGCCTGGTCCGTCATTGACGTCTTCCTCCGCGAAAAGGTGCCACACTTTTCAACGAGAAGCGTTGCTGCCAATTAGCTAGAATAGAATGAAATTTGTGCTTATGCTCGTTCGCAACCAGCATTAATCTTATGCGCCGTCTGCGCCATGCATCTGCAATGACAAGCGGCGTCATAAGCCAAGCCGCCTTGAATAAAGTGCCCACTCCATAGACGGCGCCTCGGCAACTTTTATTTCCGTCTGGTCGGCCTCCGCGAGTCCTACCACCGACGCTTGTGAAGAGCACTGCACAAGGAGACCTTTCACCGGTTAGTTTCGCCGAAGGGGAAACACGTAATGTATTGGTGAGGTCATCAATGGATAGCAGAAACTCACCTCCCTTTCGCCCCCCAAAACCGCCGTTGCCGCTGATTTGTTGTAGTCAGCAACATCCTCTCCGTTTGGTGTAAATCTCTCTGCCTCCTTGGCGCACGTATATATATCGAAGTAAAGTTCCTTTCAAAAAAAGAAAAAAAAAAAAAAGAAAAAAGCTCGTTGACAACTTCTGAACCCAACAATGCTATTCCTTTACCTACCTTTTTCCTTATTCATCGTCTTCCTTGCGAGGAAAGTTTACATCGCCTTCCTGGGACCTCTGAAAGATGTTCCGGGCCCATTGCTCGCCAAGCTCACCAGGCTTTGGGAATGGAATGCTCTCCGACCAGGCGATTTTGAAGTCAAGCTGGCTGCTTTGCATTTAAAACACGGTATGTGAATTTCCTCCCAAAGTTTCCTTCACTATGGGAACTAACTCGTTGGCGAGGCCCAATTGTTCGCATCGGTCCGAATAAATGTAGCGTCGACGATCCTGAGGCCATCAAGACCCTTTACGCTCATGGAAGACCCTTTCCAAAAACCTCCTATTACTACGCTTTCCGCGCTCCCACCATTACAAACCTCTTCGCTGAACAAAACCCCAAGGTGCATGGCGAGCTGAGGCGAAAGGTAGCATCACTGTACTCGCTCACGAGCCTTCTCAACTACGAAGGTTTCATCGACGGATGCACTGCCACTCTCGAGCGTAAATTTACCCAATTTCATGCCGAGGATCGCCCTGTGGAGATGGGCAAATACCTGCAATTTTACGCCTTTGACGTTATCGGGGCCATCACAGCTGGATCCCCGTTCGGCTTGATGGAAGCGGAACGCGATAATGGGGTCATCGCCAACTTGCACAGGTCAGTTTATTACGCCTCGTTTGTCGGTATTATCCCGCAATTGCATGACTGGTGTCAAAAGTATTACCAGGTTGCAGCCTCGTTCGCCCGCCATCTGTCGTCGCCTCGCGAGGCTACATATGACTTCATCGGGTTTCACGTGCAGCAGCGCCGCAAAGGAGTGACTCCCAACGACAAGAATGATTTCTTGACCAAGCTTCTCAAGCTGGAGGAGGATGGCGCCAACAGCCACCTCCATACTCAAATAGCGTGCATGTCGAACATTATCGCCGGCTCTGACACCACGGGGATCTCTCTCAGCGCCATCATGTATCATCTTTTGAAGAACCCCGACAAGATGACCAGGCTTCGAGAGGAGATTGATGCTGGGGTAGCTGCTGGAAAAGTCTCTGACCCCGTCACCTTCAAAGAAGCCCAGGAAATGCCTTATCTGCAGGGCTGTATTAAAGAGGGGCTCCGAATACATCCCGCCATCTCCGTTGTTCTCGCACGGTCCGTACTTGAAGGCGGTGCAGAAGTTTGCGGAAAATATCTTCCAGGAAATGTACGTGCATGGATCCTCCTTTAGAGCGAGCGCTAATCGTAATAGACCGAGGTTGGGATAAACCCGTGGGTTGCAAACCACAATAAGGACATCTTCCCAGACCCCTATGAGTTCCGCCCTGAACGCTGGCTGGCCTCCAAAGAACAAACCCATAAAATGGAGGCATACTTTTCCACAGTGAGTCCTTCCCATCCCTCGCTAGTACAATGCAATTAAAAGGTATTTTAGTTTGGGTTTGGATCAAGAACCTGTATTGGGAAGCATATCAGTCTTCTTGAACTTGGCAAAGTAATCCCACAGCTTGTTCGAAAATACGATTTCCAGCTGGAGCCGCTCAATGCGAACTGGAAGGTGCAAACTTATATGTTTACCAAGGCGGATTATCAATGCAAAATTAGCCCAAGGCGGCTGGAGACATGAGACCACTGTGTACTCCATTGGTTTTGGTCGGGTCGTGAGGCTACCCAGGTGATGGAAGGGTCCGATCATTTCACCACCAGTCAACCGATTCATATTACAGTGGCTATCTAGGATGAAAGCACAATAGAATATAGATCCTGATAACCTTGCCAATATTATGTTTTCTCCAGCATATTCTGACTAAATGATCACCGAAGGAGAGATTTGACATGATTTTCATGTGCTAGCCACGGTCCGCGTATATTCTAATCTTGAAAATTGACGATCATTGAATTACCTAACTGGACTCTGCCGGGACCGTATTTTGCATCCCGGTAGCTTTGGCTGCAACAATACCGTAATCTCGCGAGGCTAGGCCGGTCTTGGTAAAACAGGCAGGCATTTTATATTGGCGGTCATATTGAAGGTTTTTTCTAGAAGGTTATCTCCGATGTGTTGTATGAGGCTATTGGAGATACTGTGTGTGCAAAAGGCTATTGGGTATTGCAGCCTAACTGTTCGAACCGTGCTGTGTAAAGCTTATTGTGTTGACATGGGCCGTATTGGACCTCAAGGACGATAACAATGATAACGATGATGTCGTTGCCTCGCAAAACTCTGGTTGTTGAGGCGACGGCACTACATTCCAGCATGTCGGAGCTTTGGTGAACGGCTACTCGCCTTCACCAGCATTATTTGAACAAGACTACTTTCACTCAGGTTCAAGCAATTGTGTGCGTCTGCTTCCTGTTCAATTTATTTTTAGACTTTGCCTTTTTCGCTTTCGCGTACGTGCCTCAAAGCTTGGTCCACTCGTCAAACCGCCTCAGCTGCGAGTCGGGCTTCCCGGACATCTCAAATGTCCGAATCAACCCGACACCAGGTAATAGAGTCGCTCCCGGCAAAGACAAATGCCGATGACGGGAGATTTTCACCCGATTTCCGATCACGCATTTGGGAAGCCAAGCCCTTGGCGGCATATTAGAGGGTGCGTGCGATTACGAGTCAAGATGGCAGCCGTGAGAATGTGTGCAAGATTTGGCTGAATCAGAAAGCTACCCTATACCCATTCATTAACATGCTTAGTACTTTTGTCGCAAAGTTGCTCTTTTCTCGCCACCCGATGCACACATCGCTTAAAAGTAAACTCACTTCTAGGTGGTAACTTTCGTGAAACGTTTGTATTTTACTTAATAGAATATACCAAAAGATGCTCAAAAATGCTTCCATGTAGGATTTCGTATAAACCGCGCACGTGGTTTGGCTGCAGCTGTTACAAAAACTCAGCTAAACAACTCATTCTGCTTGATTAATGATAGAACATCACATGACCTAGCATATGCAAGGGGAGCTTTGAGATACACACTGCGAATGAGTCAATGAGCGCGCATTAATTTTATTCCGCTCCATCCCAGATAATGCAGCGCAGCCCTTCGACTGTCCTGTGGCGCCTCGACTTGTACCCAAGGCAGCTATAGCACCGAGGAGAATGGTCGAGATTTGCGGGGCAAGCCGCACGGGATGCATTTCTGGGAACCATTGTTTTCATTGTAGATTTCAAAGAAAATCCTGCTGTTCCATCTATCTGCCATCGTTGGCCACTAGGTTAGGTACTGTGCTGCCCGCGTTGAAACTACAGCTGTCGTGGTGCTGTACGCCTCATTAGCCACTTCAGCCAACGAGATTGCTTGGATCTTCTTGCCGACATATCTTTGAGAGCACACACCCTGGAATATTTAGCCTGTAACAGCTTTGAAAAATTTCCAAGCTTTTCGTCGTGTTAGGCCAGTAAATCGCGTACCCATGCCAAGCCTCGTTTTTATGGATGGATGAACACAACATTTGGCTGGCCCCATAAATGCCCGGGGCAAAGAAGGAAGAGGTGCGGGTTCGAATGTCTTTGTTTACTCGGCTATTGTCTTACTTGCTGACTGTGACGAGGAGTGCAGTTACATGAGAGGGGGTTGGCTGATGTACTAGCTTTGAGTGCATCCCGCGATGATGGGCTTGGGTCCCCGTTTCACAACCGTTGCCTGCGCCTTAGCTGTATAGTTTCATTGGATCTTGGCCTCTCGAAGGTGTTTCCGACTGCTTAACACTGCTATTTCTAAGAAAAAGCGCTCGAAAATGGCAAAGTTGTCTTTTTTCTCTGAGGTGGTCACGCTGTGGAAAAAAAAAAAAACAAGACGCGACAGAAGTGCAATCCACGGCCCGATGCGGATCAGCATATACAGTCTCAAATCCCCCTCCTCACCACTAACGAATTTTTTTTTTGGCAGATCCACCCTATACGGTCGTCAAATCTATCATCAAAATCGAGACAGGCTTTGCAGTAGGTATTGTAAACGATGAACGATGAACGATTAACGAAACTTCAGCTATTTACCTCACGCGTTTACTATTCCGCCATGGTGCCCTTGCCGAGCTTCACAAATCAGCCAGAAGCGCGACACGCTCAGCTTCCCTGGCCTCGAAAACCATTCGAACACGGACAAGTTGCCTATCGTCAAGGCAGGTCACTTCTCTCCCTCGACATTTCCTGGCTGTGTCGGTTTGCCTGTCATGTAGTCTGACGAGAAGAAAGCAGAATCTCGATACCCAAGATCTCGACGACCATCCCGTCAGTCTTCTCAGCAGGCGTGGGTTTGGAACTGCGTAAGTTCTCTATCGCGAAAAGAAACACCCGAGTGATTTAAGCTAACGGAATATCTAGTGTAGTTGCGCTAAAGTTGTCAACATACCAAGCACGTCCCAAATTTGTCCATCCTGCTCCGTTAGTCTCTGCCGTTTGTGCCACCAACACTCCTTACGAGCCGTACGAGATCGATTATCACATTAATATACTGGTATTCTTGAGGAAACTTGAAGAAGGAGCTGTTATATTTATGAGGAGTAGATCAGCACCAACCGAAGGATGTGGCTTTTAGGTCCAGCGAGAATCCTGTCAGTTAAAATCTCATAAAAGGATAGGCCTAAATTTCGAGATTCGCCTCGAGGAGCTGGATATATCTGTGAGCCCGCTGTCAACATGTGATACACTGCTTCCCTATCTGCTATTGAGCATGACACTTCAGTGTCGGTCGACATCATTCACTGGAAGATATGGGTGACAATAAAGAGGTCTTTGACAGGTGCAGAAATGGAAAATAAAGACTCTTATTTCCTGGCAGTATGTACTAAACTCTAGATATTGCAGAATACCATTTATTTCTAGGTTAAAAAAAAAAACAAGCGATTGGCTTAACCGGGTGATCCAGGAGCCAGGCCACAGAGGTGGTATACAAATAGTGTTCAATAATATATTTGGTCGTGAAAATCTTATTGCCCTAACCAAATAACAATCAACTTAAATCCCCTTTGGGGCCTAAAAGGCCATACAAGCTTTGCCCTTGTAAGTTAGAGATAAAGTTCACCCCTTATTACTTAAGATGACTTCCCTTGCCAAGACCAATCGGCTCCAATGCACGGCATATACTATCCAAGATCATAGTGCCTTCTCATACTATATCACAGCACTCTCAGCCAGCAAGATAAACACTTTATCTAGTAGCAAAGCAATGCCTTGGAAGCAATCATTGCCCTTATCAACACCGGTAAACTTGAAATCAGAGGAACAAGGATATAGCAGGAGTTTGCTTAAGAGATCTGTAAGCTGCAGTAAAACCCATGGATAAATAGCATCAGATGCAGGATCAAGACCGTATATAGGATAGAGGCACGGATAGATGAGAGGAGGCAGAGGCAGTAGCCGCTGCTTATGGCAATGAAAAGTCTCAAAAAGTAATAAGCTAGATTCCTTAATCAACAAATTAAAAGCACGTTTAAATATAATATATGTGTGTGTAATAATTAGTATGTAACAATCGGGGGGATTGCAGAATACCATGTCGCTGTATTGAAGAGTCGCAGCTGGTTAATTCGACTCTTGCTCCTTGCCACCGACATCGTAGGAACCAGCGTCACTCCCGATTGCTTCCAAGTCAAGGATATGTTCCATTCCATGCTCCAGAATCCATGGACAACGACACAGCCCCTCTCGAGTGTTACTTAGTGGTGTTTCCTCCGTTGTACTATCAGGTGATGGCCACGGTAGGTCATCAAGATATGGGCAGTGTGACTCCCGACCCTCCCAAAGTCGGGTAAAGTCTGCTCGATTGTATCCCCCACAGTAGTTCGCCCGCCTCTGACAGTTCTGTCGAAATCGTAGGATATCGTAGCCGCAAGATTCAAGAATAGCATCCCAAAGATCACCGAAATACGAGCCCGATTCGCGAGCGCAGTGATCATCGAACGCATTGCCATAAGCGAGGTCAGATACTGACCATCCTTGATGATTCGTAGCGTACGGGTTTGCTCCACGACGAATTAAAAATATGAGCACTTGCTTCCAATTGTACTTCAATGCCACCGATGGAGAAGACAAAAAGAACATGTGCAGACAATTTGAGCCGTCGTTGGCCGTATCTTGGACACTGCACCCTCTGTCCAGCAAGAATGAGAGTTTCTCAATGTGAAATTTAGGTTCCAGATGATCCCGATCTACATGCGGGTTGTTAAGGAAGCAGGCATTCAGGAATGCACTGGATCCAGCCTGCGAATCTCTTGCACTTGCAACACAGTAATGATCGCCAATCATGAAAATTCGGCGGAGAATAGCATATGCCTGGTTCCAAAAGATTTAGCGAAAGACAAATTTTGCAAGGTTTTAGAGATCAATTTTTTGAGTTACTTTGAGAATAGGAACAGCTCAACACGGTTACCCGTGGAACAGATATTGCAAGGTTTTAGAATATGACGTACGGAAAAGATTTGACGGGCTGGCGCAAGATGCAGGACGCTCTGCCAAGACGGCACCTCCAATGTCGGATCTGCGCCATACTTTAAGAGGACCTCGGCTGTTTCAGGGAGGTCAAGAAAGTAAGCCATATGCAGAGGTGTCATTAATCTGTCTCCAGTTAGAAATTTGCCTCTGAAGGTAAAAGGCAGACCACCGACGCGGCTGAACAAGGCCCGGACAATGTTTCAGCAAAGGGTCCCATTTCATCCACATCTAACCCTTTTCTTATCAAAAGCTGACATAAGGAAGGATAAGGTAAGGCATACTGAGGGCATCGTTAGAGATACAGAAATACAAATCGGCTTTCAATAAGTTTTCTGGAGCGCATACATGGAGTAGTGACAAACCACGACTATCGTGATCGCGGAGGCTGGCTGTGCCTTGAGATATCAAGTCCATTAAATCAAGCACCTTACCACTTGATGCCAACTGAAAGACGAGAGAGTCAATTGGGCGGATGTTAATGATAGAAATTCGTGGTGGTATGCAAAGGAAACCGCCAGAGGTAGGTGTACCCTGGTACGCGCAAATCTCCATCATGCGGTGCGAGCTTGCCACTTTGAACATAAGAACTGCCGAAAACTCGCAGGAAACAGTCTCATTTTGATCTTGTATTGCCTTTTGTGTTTCGTTGCTTGTCGTATCATTGTGTGGGTAAGATTTGGAGTATCTTATTTGACGCCATGTGCTTGAAATGGTCAAGATCACCTCGCCTAGATCTATGGTTTTGCGCGTTCGATGCTGCAGCATAATAGTTCCTTTGGGAACATTGTTGCAGCCCTCTGGAACATCTAATACAATTAGTCTATGCAGTTTTAGCTCAATATTATTATCAATAACCTTGCCTTTTTGACTGATATTAATGAATGGGGCTGATAGAATTAGATTGGTGATGAGCCTCAAGTCCTTTTGGACATTTGATTGTGATCTAGGGCCATACTGTGGCATTTTTCCAAGTCTTCTGAGTCTTTCATCACACTGCGTGTATTCGAGAAGAATTTCCAGGTTATCGGCCAGCTGTGGTGAATCGTCCAGGTAAACAATACCATCTTTTTGTGTCGTCAGTTGCATTATTGTGCCAAGTGCACCTTCGAATGTCAAGTTGGTCTTTCTTGGCGGCTTCAGCAATTCTCTGTTGACTAGAACTGGGTTTGTATTTATAAGATCGCCCGTCGAAGTTCTACAAGAATTGGACTTGGCAGGAGGTTGCGTGTGCTTCTGAGACGACATGTTGATCTGAGATGACTTTATTGTGTATCTTACTTTGAGTATATCGAGTTGAAACTCAAACTTTGAGACATGTCTATTGATAAGCATTTGCATTTCCATCAGGTTCTTCTCTAAGCCCTGGGCGTTGAACGTCCTCCAGAGCCGGCTGACCCGATTCTTAGGTCTAGAGATAGCGAGTTGATCCAGTTGTGAACTGAGCTGGACAATATCAGCAGCGCATTTCTTTATAAGATTATCCATTACTCGTGTTTCTAATGCATCTTCTATAGATAACCTGGAAAGCTGCTCCAGAAAATGGCGTAGATCTTCCACTTCATTGATGAGCAGCTGGGCGGCTCGGTCACCACATCTGGCTGTGGATAATGAATCGTGAAGAGTCTTTGCTGATTTCAACGCAACGCCAAGTAGCTTGACCAAACTGGAAATGGCACTGATGGCTTCCATAGTCAGAATGCCCAGAAAACTTGTTTCGTGGTGGTACGAATGTTGAAGAACGTGAACGGAGATAGAAAGGGAGATCAGGAGTAAGGAGGATCAAAGGAGCGATTTAAATACGCAAAATAGAAGTACTGGAATCGAGATTCATCTGTACACCTCGTTTAGTCAGGCTGCTGCGCCGCTCTGTGACTCAACTCACCGTGCACACCGCTTGAGGCGTTCGTCTCTTCATTGGTGAGGAGTGTAAAAAATTGGTGTTCTGACTGCGCATTAAATGTAACATTGCACAAAATTAACCCGTGAACTCTGGAGAAGTGAAAATTAGCACTGTAACCTAAGTACCAAGTATTGGGTGTAGCTTCTTCTCAGATATTGCCCAGAAGGGACAGCCGAGATGTGAAAGCCGAGTTTCAAGATGTCCCCATCACCATTTGTCATGTCAGTCATTGGGAGTAGAGTTAAGTATTCTTGCATCTAGAATTAAAATAAATGAAAAGTAAATGGTCTTTTTTTCATCAAATATTTATCAGGTCATCTCGGTTAAAATATGACCAAGAATGGATGGGTAGCAATGGTTAATGTAACAGTCTGTATGAAGTTGGTCTGCCAATGAGACTGCATTGCTACACACCCCTTCCAAACGCCATTTATACGCACGAATGAGTTGGCACATCTCAATTCGATAAAATTGTACCAAGCCAAACCGCTAGTGTCTCAGATCAGGCATCGCAGTGGTGAATCGAATGCACAGCAGAGAAGGTGAAGAGTTAAGGCTTGCACATGATGCAGACACTCTTAGTAGCCTTGAATAACTTGAGTATGGTATGTCTACCTGTGTTTACTCCACATGATCTACATAGGCAACCATTTTTGTCCTCTCAACGGCATTATACGGCATTCCTAGACAGGTACCCAATGAATCTAGCAATGTAATATCCAACAACGAACACTATGGCACTCGGTTCGCGGCATCTTTCTGAATCACAATTATTCTGCCAACGGCTCGAGCTTTCTTGCTATATTTGAAGGCTGCTCAGAGAAATCCACGCTGAATTCTAAGGAAATCGCCATTCTAGATCCTGAAAACGAGTTGTAACTTGCCCTCCGCCTACGGTCGGCCCTCGTGGAAGACATTCCAATGGTTGAATTGCACATCGCAGCCCATGGCCGAGTTCGTTTCGACCTATTCTTTCAAGGATTGCAATATGGGCAGCACTACTGTTTATAGGTGAGAATTCTGGATCATTCTTAGTAGGCAATTGGCCCCAAGGATTTGAAATGGCGCTGTCGGCTGTGAAGGAAAGCTCGGATACGTGATTCCTCGCAATACCTCAATCAGCCATTTTAGTATTTGGCTTAAACTTACAGCAGTATATGCGAGTTAGATTCTCACCATGGATTGGTTTGATGACGCGGGGCGTCCGTCATCGTAGCCCTGGCTCGCCATCTCATGATGTCGCAACGACCAGCGTACCCCACAAATTGCGCGGCACCACATGCCGCATTTGGGATAGATCGCAATGCGATAAGGTGCCGTTTTACGGCTGGACCTACCAGCTGTCGAGTTTACAATGATGGCCCACTGGTCTTCTCCATCTAGCTTCCAGATCAGGATGGAGGTGCCGCCTTGTATTCAATCGGGGCCTGCACCATTGTTTGGACTGCGCAGCGACAGCCGATGCTTATCATTCAGGAGAAAATATTCTAGCTTGCGGCCGTTGATTCAGTGACATTGATGAAATAGTACCCTCACAGCATAGGTTTCCGAGGACTTAACGTCTTCAGCCCACACCGTGTCGAGCTTGAATTGGTCTCGGAGAAGTGGCGATTTACTGAGTACTTCATGCCGTCAATAGCTCAAATTATAAAATCCATCTCCCACTTACAAACTACCGAACACGCACCAAACACGGAGACATGGATGGGTGGGGTCATAGCTTAAACGGGGTCATTATCGGGGCTTACCAGCTTCTCCTCTTGCACAGCCCTCGGTTATCTCCACCTGAGACTGAAAAGGCAATAGGTTACTCTTCCCAGATCCAACTTTCCCAAGACACTCTCGCAGACATATCGGCTGTTTTTAGACAGATCCACATTGGGCAAACCAGATACTCACTCCCACGGACGCAATCGCTGCCATGGTCAAGAGATCTCGAGGAGGGTTCGTAGTCGCTTTTCCCAGCCACTTGCTTTCAATTTCACAATGCAACCAAGCTAACCAACTGCAGATGCTGGACCTGTAAAAGGCGCCATAAGAAATGTGATGAAGCGAGACCGATTTGTAAGCGGTGCATACAGGCCGGCATGCTCTGCGAGGGTTATGACGTCCGATTAACCTGGGGGTCTTCCGGTGAAGACACGGAGAAAACTGGGACCTTCTCCCGGCCCGTCCGTCAATCCAGATCACAGAGAAATGGCATTTCTCAATGCAAAGCAAATCTCGCGTCTAGTACAAATAATGCCCATCGTCAAGCCACCCAATCTTATTCCCCGGGTACCTCGGATCTCCTCCAACTCATTTGGGGAACCAGCAGCTTGATTGGAATAGAAGACCTGCCAAGTCCCGAGATAGAAGCTGAACTCCTCCAGGAGTGTGAGACGGCCTCCCTCAAGTCTTTGAGCATCACTAACAGTGGGACAGTTGTGAGTCAAGGTTTTCTCACTCTCATAGGAAGGACAAAACACGTGAGCTTGATCCAGTCAGATATTATACCCCTTCTCGACATTTGCATCCCCTTGAGGCACACTTGTTTGGCGTACCAGGCAAGCATCTCCAAAAATAGGAGCGATGTGGCACCAATATATCTGCAGGCGGCTCTTTCTGCTCACTTGGACAACCTGACGAGACCCGAAGCACTTGGCCTGGATACTACGCTTGCGACAGGTGTCCTGCTCTGTAGCGCTAGCGTAAACATGAGCCCTATTCAAATCCCTGGAAACCACCTACTGACCAAGTAGCAGATAACATCTCTGTACATTTGGACACCTCTCCTAACAGGACTACATGGGCTTCTGGAACATAGAGGTCTTCTAAATACCGAACCGCGACCAAAACTTGTTAACCACCTAGTTGAGGTGATTGGCATTTTGGACATGGAATGCTTCACTTTAAATAGGCTGAGCGCTCCCATGAATTTGTGGAAGAAGTATATCGCCCCGGTCAGACAATCTGGCATCGAAGAAAGCTCAGGCTTGCCCTACACACTTGTCAACCTGCTGGCCGATTTAGAGTCACCACAAACCGAAGGTAAGCTCATCACGTGGATGGGCGAGACGGCAGACGACTTTTTACAAATCCACCTATGGGAGGCAACTCGTGCAGCCGCCATACTCCAGTGCCGCGCACTTCGTTCCAGCAGCCCAAGTCCAGACCGCCAACAAAGTGGACCGTCCAATCGACCTGCAGAGGATTATTTGCAAATGAAGGTCTTTGCATCCATCAAAGCGCTGATCGACTCTGGTACATTTCACGAGGAACATCCGATGGCGGTGTTGATGCTCTATCCTTTGTTCATTGCATGCATCTTCACAAGGGACAACACTCCGGAACGGGACCTAGCCCCCGTCATATTTCAGACCTTGATAGGCAATTCAGAGTGGCAGAATCATCAGGTAATATGGGACATCATCGTTGAAGTATGGGAAAGAGGGAAAAGCCGACCAAATGAGTCGAAACTTGCTTTGGCAAACGAATTTGCGGGAGAGTTGAATATCGAGATATATCTGTGCTGAATATTGGAAGAAGAGGTCAAATCTACTTGCGATTAGCGAACGCAGGGGTAACGAAACAGTGGATCATTGCATGGATTTTCTATCACGTGAAGACAATACAGGCTTATCTACGTATCTCTAGCGCAACCATTTTTGAGGAGTGCTGTAAAATGGACTAGGATTGACTTGTTGGATGGAGTACAGCAACATTTACAGGGCGCTTGGCCAGTGTGGTTGAGATCCAAGGAGGTTACCGCGGCCAAACCATTGTTTTTCACTTCAGTGTGCATTTTAGGGGAGTATGTTAGGTATCCTGAAATTACAATTATGATGAAATTAAGTCGTATATCCCTTATCCCGCCCACACCCATGGTTCCAGACCACCCTACCAAGCCCGGGCCTGGTTAACCCAGGGAGTAATGCCGCTCACTGGCAATGATCGTCCGCCTGGCACGGTCATCTCACTAACTGGCTGAGTCCCAGAATTGAAGTCGATAAGGCATATCAATCACCTTGCAATCCTTGAGCCGATGGATCTGGTAGGTCTGAGTCGATAGCTTGGAAGCACCTGCTCTTTTCGTGGATGAAGGGAATCACGAAATTCAATGCTTGCTCCCTTTCTCTCACTCGTCCATGCAACTGTCCATACAGGACGACGCAACATATAGGACCGTAGCAATAGTTTGTATGCCTCCCGAAACAAGCCACGCTTTCGGCACGATGGATTCTTGGCTCCAGCCCTTCCAGTCATACAAAATGACAAACGTATTCCACATGGTCAAAACCTGCAAGACCAAGATGCCCCAAAAGTTCCACGCATCGCTCCTGCTGGTACCTTCGTCGAGGTTGTCGTCCCTTTTCAGACCTAGGCGATGTTTCAGTTACAGGCTGCACAGTGGTTTGGAGATAAATACGAACCCTGACCGTGGTTGTTATCCGAGTTGAGGAGCGGTCTTTCCTCGTCCAGCATGGTGAAGCGCTGAAAGGGACGACGATGTCAGTTGAGGAGACTGACGATGGTTACGTTTCGGGCTGAGGTTGGGCGGTGAGCTGGAAACCCAAGCGATGGTGGCCAAAAATTGGCGAGATTACGTAGACGGGACGGCAGGTTTCTTAGACACCCCCACTGTAGGCAGCCGCTATTCGATGCAGTTATTTGCTTCTGTTGATGATTCGGATGCTCATTTGATGGAGTTAGGCCGAAGGCGTCCGCCATGCAGCCTAGTGCGTGCTAGGACTTCGATGCCGACGATCCTAATGGTTAGAAGAGTGATAACCCCATTTAGTCCATCAGAAACATGTTGCGATTGGATATATAGGCAGGCGGACTTGTATATGGCTTGGGGGACTTCCCGCATCTTTCTATCGTGCAGGCTATACGGCATTCTCAAAATTGCCGGCTTCTTCTTTTAAGCAATTGACTTCAAGTACATTTGACCCGGTAGATGTCCATTATTGGATCAATGCAGCCCAACAGGTGGCACAAGTAGTGCTAGACGTATCTCAATAGGAGCGTGTGCTACATAAGAAAGAAAGGTTCAATTTAAACACGACCATGATACAAATTTAGATTTGCTTTCTCTAATCGGTTATTTGGCACGCGCAAAACAGGAACAACGTCTCGCCACCCAGCACTGTATTTTTACCCGGAGCTAACTGGCACGCGACCTCCTGTTCCGGATGGAATTGGATCTAGCCTGATTCGCCGCCTCTCATTTCGACTCATAGCGGCAGGCAAGCACACAGCGCCACGCGGACCCACTGAAGGCCGCCAAGCGAAGGCGATTGGAGCGCTGCTGGTTCTCGACTTCGCGCTCGCCGGCTCTGATCGAGAATGACTTCGGCGCCCGTCAGACTCATGAATCATATGGGACCGATTCAATCGCCGGAACTTGATCATTTATTTCATTTATTTAACCAGATTGCACTTCCATCTAAAATAAAAAAAAATCATCAAGACAATCACCTCGCCACTCATGATAAGCGATCTAACGGCACAAAACACCACGACCATAACAAATACCACTGACATGACCGACACCAGCACAGACCAGCCCTCGCTAAGCGTTGCGCAAACGCCATCCTTCTGTAGGCTCTGCAATGTGGAATTTCGGGGCATGCAAACATGGCGAGCCCATCTCAAAAGCGATGAGCAGTAAGTTTTTTGTTTATTTCCTTGCTCTCTCAAAATAAGTTTTAACCCAACATTTTAATTGTAGTGTATACAAACTTCGATTGAAGGTGGCTGAGCCGGGAAGCCTCACATCGCCACCAACCCCTCCACCCTCAGCAAATGAGAATGCAGCCAAAAGTCCACCGCCATCACGTACTCGAAAGACTCAAAAGACTGGCGATGGCGCAGACCAAGATCAAGAAGCTGACAGCGACACGGAGGAGGAATCATCGGCATTGGAATTTATTCCTGGCAGATGCCACTTCTGCCCGCAAGAATCCGATTCATTAGACAACAGCATGACACACATGACCGCCGCACACGGCTTCAGCGTACCGTTCCAGGAGTTCCTAGCTGTCGAACTGGAGACAGTAATTTGGTACTTGCAGTTTGTCATTTACAGCTATCGAGAATGCATATCGTGTGGTGTGCGGCGGAGCACCGTCGAGGGTATCCAGCATCACATGGTGGCTAAAAGCCATTGCCGCTTCGACATATCCCCAGACACTGAGGGATTTTACGAAATCCCACAGTCTAAAAACATCCTGGTTGAACAAGCGCAGCGTGACACCAGTGTGCCGGTGCGTCTGCCGTCGGGAAAACTCATCTCAAACCGGAAGAATCTCGATACTCAGGAGCCTCGACGCCCTCGCCGAACAACGCCAGACCGAGATCCGAGCTCATCTGCCTTGCCTCCCAGCTCATCAAAAACCTCAAAAGCCTCAAAGCCCTCGACTCCGGGCCTCGAGGTTGCTCGACGACAGGGAGACAGCGGGGACGAAATCGTGCAGCACAGCCAGGCTTTGCTTGCCGCGCAGCTCTCCAAACTAGTGGTTGCGAGTGTCAGGGTACAGCAAAAGGAAGAGGCGCGAAAGCGAGGGAGACTGGAGTCAAAGAATAACATTATCTTGATGAAGAACTTCAGATTGGACAGTGGTGATGCTCGGATAGATCGGAGACTCTGAAGCTGAGCTTACTTCGATCATACTCCACTGGCAGTTTTGGTAGTAGAGTATTCACCATGGGAGAAATGGAAGCCCAAAACTTTCGTTGCGGCTCCATTCCGCCCAAACTACCTTCAGCTACTGTATCTATAGTCGATTTAATGGTGCTGAAATACAACATTCCTTTTATCCTTGAGAATTAATATTTAATTTAGTACAGTGCCATTGTTGTCGTGCCGACAAATAACTCATCCTCTTTCTACCACATCATACACGTTTTCCAACACAACATTTCCTCCCGTTATGCGATCAGGGTCGAAAATTAGCCATAATTTCCCAACTTCAGCAGCGTCTAATGCAGCAGCACTTTCTATTTCTTCTAAAATAGCAGCCACATTTTCTCGAAAATGAACCAGTAGGTCAGTTGTTTCACCCGTGCCAATGTCGAATATTGTAGTCTTCAGTGCCTTCTTTGCGACAGAAATTTCATGGCCTCGACGATCAAAAATAAACATCGTCGCTCGATCCCGAACTTTTCTTGGCCCTGTGTCTTTTGTTACGTTGCTGATAGTCGTAAACTCGCGTTGTCGAAGCTCTATCACATCTTTTCCGCCTTCGTATGCAGCAGTCCTCTTGGCCTGCTGTGTCAGCTCTGCTCCCATGTCAAGCATTACAGAAACGACGTTTGGAAATCCCGATTTCATCGCACATTGTAGCGGTGTTTGCATCGAGTCATCTATGTAGTTGAACAAGTCAACTGACTTTGTGTCTTTGTGATCTTGATGATATGGGCGCAAAGTATGGGTGACAAGAGCTGGTACCCCCCACTGCGCAGCTACATGTAAAATGGATGGTGTTTGTTGGATCTCCCCAGTTCCAGCAATCCCTAGACGCGACTTGAGCCAATATTCTCGGCTGGGTGAATCGATAGCGAAGAATTCTTCTTGCAAAGGCATAATCTCGAACCTTGATCCAGCCATGCGAGCGTGGTTGCCCCAATGCACATTCGCATATTTTGAGAAGCCAACAAAGCATTCGTTTTCGCGGTATTGGTTTATGAGAACGTCGATGCAGCGGTATGCAAGTTTGGCATGCGTTTCAAGCTCGTCAATGAAATGATCAGTTCCGGGCCCACCAAAAAGTCCTTGACAGACTGATGCAAGAAGAAAACCTTTTGGTCTTCGGTAATAATCATCAGGCGGTAGGCTGCAATTTCGTCAAGTGTGAACTGAATCCGAGTGTCAACATCCTCTTCATCCTGGTGTAGCTGGCAGGCATCAGCAAGTTCTATGATGCTGAATGGCTGCAGACATATGGCCAAAAAGCTCAAGACGCGCTGGAACTGCATTCTGCGTGCCGAGTCCATTTCTTGAAGAATTTCATCCAGGGTCCGCTTGTATAGCGAACGAAGGCCTTCGGGCAAGTTCTGCAAGACGCTGACCGCGTCTTTTGAAAGGACCTTTTCCAGCTCTGTACAGGCGAATCCAACCCAGAGAAATGTATTTTCGGCTTTGCCTCTCAAGATTTTGCTGATTTTCTCTTCGACCTTCGCCGTATAGCTTTTTCTCTTCACAAAATCGGCCATCTTTTCTTGGATATATAGCTCAATGTCCTGCTGGACCTGTGGAAATGAAGCCAGATCTTTCTTGGGGAATCCGTTCAGGGCTTCACGAATCTCGATATGTGGCCGAGTTGTAATTAATAATTGTATGTTTGGTGGTGGACTTTGGCCCAGGAAGGTTTTCCGCAGTTGATAGAATAGCATCCTTTGCGCCTCTTGATCGCATTCGTCGAGGGCATCAATAATGAAGTATTTTTTACCGGTAGTCTGGTCTGATGACATTTTTATGAAAATGTCCCAGAGACCATCAAATGATCTAAATATCTCCGCCTCGCGAACTCGATACTGCGGCAAAAGGTAGTCGAGGAGCTTTGGGTGCTTCTCAGTGAGCTGATGCATCAGCCCTCTAAGAATTGATGTGGCAGTTTTCCTTGCATCAGAACTGGAGTCGCAAAAAAAGGACGCTATGGTTTTGTCTTTGGTTGTAGTGAAAGATGTTAACAAGTTCTGTGTCAGGAAATTAGCCATGGTTGACTTTCCAGTCCCATGGTTTCCGTAAAGGCAAAGAAGCCGCTTCTCGAAGTCAAACCAGGCCCTAAGCTCGGGTGTGTTGAAGATCCACTCGCATGTGTCGCGAGCATGCTCTTCCCCCCTGTATTTGAATGCTTCCTTATTGTCAAATCGGTCTATCATATAGAGATTTCGGCGACAGGCTTGGGCTAGATTTTTATAGGCAGTCGTGCCAGTTCCGTAGAAGTTGTTTTTGATTCTCGCGTTGTTTGACGCTTGTTGACTTGCGACAACGTTGTTGCCATTGACCGCACGGTTGAAAGTCGCCATGGCACCTGTTGCGGTCATTTTCCCAAATGGTTACGTCCGAAATAAAGCGGTTAGCAAGCTGTTGCATCAAACAGCTCCCAATCAGGAGGACAAAGAAACCATTTGGATACTTTTCTATCCACCAAGATGATTGTGGGTGGGAAGCTGTTCACTCTAATGTTGAGGATGCTTCAATGGTCTCCCCTTGATCTTTCTTCATTTCGTTCCCCAATTGTCTGTTTTCTCCATCCTATCCTCCCTACAGCCAATTACGATCAGGGACACAGACAAGGTATCCATGCTTGTGTTCGAGCTTGATTCTCGAGCATGCCTCAGACTTCAGCCAAATCGTCATTAGAGACAAACAAGGGACCCATGTTTGTATTCTGGCTGATCCGACTCTATCATTGGATGAAAACCAATCTTGAGGATGCCTCAGGCTATCGAAATTGCTATCAGGGACACAAACAAGGGACCCATGCTTGTTTTCGGGCTCATCCAACTCTATTATTGGATGAAACCAATCTCGAGGATCCCTCAGGCTTATATCCTAACCGCTATCAAAGACCCAGGCAGGCAGGGAACCCATGCTTGTATTCGAGGTCAATCCGACTTCTCATTGGACGAAAACTGATACAAGATGAAGTCCACGTACGCGAGGAGAGCCCATGATAGCGTCCCCAGATGGCCGCCAGACGTAAAAGTCGTCGGCAGGCCCATTCTCCCATTAGCACCGGGCTCGCCCGGGTCGCGCGATTGGCCGGAGCATAGGACTTTTTGGACATTTCCCCCCGAGCACTCACTCACATACTCCGCATACCCCCCAAAAACGGGCATATTGTCGGTTTTTTGTGTCTTGTTAACCGAGCTGTGTTCAGCTGTAGGGTTGTGGAACCCTGTTCTAATCAAGAGCGTGTGGCCACCTCCATGGCCGGGCCAAACGTGAACGCTGCAACCTATTACTAACTTCTTCGACGATTATATTGAAATGAAAGAAAACTAGAATCACTGATATTGGATTTATGAGGCGCCCTCTCGCCCATCTGGGAGATTTTATCAGGGTCAGCAGACATATCACCACTGGTGATTTGGCTGTGATTTTCAAAGGCGACACTACCCTGTAGTCCTGAGGGTATGCAGAGCAATTCGTCCTCTACGTTATGACTGCCACGGGCGATTTTTTTGTTTTTTTTTGAAGAGGCTCATCTGAAGATATCCCTTGAGATAATGAAATATAAAGACCGAAATAAAACAAGAGAAATTGAAATGCTCGTCGGGATTATTCTACATTCGCAAATGGCCCGGCAGAAGGGCAGAGCGTGAGCCACCGCCATACAACGGAAAATGGGAGCACTGGGCCTCGAAATATCAAGGTTGTACCTCCATGTGCAGGTGAACCATCTATCGAGAACATAGGTCCACCTGTCTCAATCTGGGAATCTACTGCTACTTTATATCATGCAGCCTTCGGTTTTCGCAGCCATATGTGTCTCTTTAAAGATTTTCAGCTAGGCCGCGGCAAAACCTGGGGATGAAGCTATATGGCACTAACTGACCGACGCTACTTATGCACATCACCTTGAGATCGACGACGACAGCAATCTAATGCACCGTCAAAATATATCGAAAGTCATGTTTGACAATAAATTACATCGATCTCTTAAGATTGGCGCGAAAGCTTGTGCTGCGCAGAGCATTTAAGTTTGCTGTTTCTTTTAGTCAGGGCGAGAAGATTTGCCCGATGAAGGTTAGTTGTTCAGCACTATTTGGGTGCCATACATATGACCTGTCTCCTCACTATTCGGTCAAGGCCCCGCTCATTCTTGGCCTGCAAATAGGCAAGTGGATAAAAAAATACCTCATAGTCATTCAGTAGCAGCTCGGTTATGTATCGTATATGCAGCTTCCTATGCTGTATCACTTGGCTTGTGTGTCCACGTATCCTTTAGGGCACGCAGATCAGCCAGCTGAAAACTGATCACGTTCGCTGAAATCAAATTCAAATATCGTCTCTATTGGTATTAGCGAGTCTCTGCTGATGATGAAAACTGGAGCCAGTTGGACTGCTGGTGAGAGGATTCGTTGACCCATCACTTGGCTCGCCTCACCGGTCGCATTTTCGCTGGCCTGTGCACCACAGATGCACAGGAGTGCATGGGAATGCTTGGAACGGTTATCCCCCACTTCGTCGGCGAGGAAAAGCCTAGATATAGATCAAGGAATCGAAATTGGTGTAACTTGCCGTACACGAGGCTTCCCATGTCGCCCAGGGTTTCTACGCGCACATACTCTGGCTGCCAAACCCTTCGTCTTAAATACTGGGCAAATTAGAGTTTCCCCTCAACCTCGGGGCAATTTAATGCGGAGCCGTCGGTATACCCCGTGCTTTCCGATAGAAGTGCGGAGATAGTTTTCCTTAATGCGGGTCCGCATCCGCAAGCGATCGTCGACGTGCCACGGGATGCTTCTTTGCGGAAGCGCACAGCGTGTGGCTGCTGATAGATAGTATTGCGGAGAGATCTATGTGGAGTCTCCGCAAAGATGCGCAGTAGGGAGCCCGGTTGGCTGCCACATTCCCACCGTGCGGATGCCTATCGATGCTTTGAGCGTTTCCGCGACGGAATGATACCCCAGGTTTGGCCAGATGCATCGTCGCACTATCAATTTTATGCAAGGTCTATGCCGGTATTGTAACAATGGACTGTCTATAAATACTGGATGAACTACTCCGAGAAAATACCCCTCATTTTTATCAAGCATCCAACAATTCAACATTACCAACAATACTTATACCACTACAATACCTTTTATACTTCAACATGGGCGAGCCAATTCCTATTCCTAAGAAGTTCAACACTGAACTCACGGATTACTCCGTCTCTCACAGCGAAAAGACTGGCCCCTATGCCGATAACCTCGAGGTCGATGCCTTGATCGTCGGTGCTGGTTTTGGTACGTCTTCTGTCCTCCCCGCCTTCCTCTAGTTCTTGGATCTAACTGAAACACTCTAGCCGGCATCTTTATGCTGAAGACCCTCAGAGACCGTGGCTTGAAGGCTGTCATCTTTGAAGCTGGCAATGATACCGGTGGCACCTGGCGATGGAACTGCTACCCCGGAGCCGGTGTTGACTCCGAAGTACCCGAGTATGAGTATTCTTGGCCCGAAGTATGGAAGACATGGAACTGGTCTAGCAACTACCCGACCTACAAGGAATTGCGAGAGTACTTTGACCACGTCGACAAGGTCATTAATGTTAAGAAGGATTGTGCCTTCAACACGGTCGTGGTAGGGGCTCATTTTGACACTACCGAAGGCAAATGGAAGATTAAGACAGAGGACGGCTGCACTACCACAGCCAAATACCTAGTGCTAGGAACAGGATTTGTCAATTCCGCCTTTACTCGCAGTATGCTGACTCCTGCTAACCCTTGCTAGGCCGCCCGAAGATATATCCCTGACTGGCCCGGTATTGATAAGTTCAAGGGCATCGTCCACCACTCCTCATTCTGGCCCGATGAGAAGATTGATGTCAAGGGCAAGCACTGCGCCGTTATTGGCACCGGTGCATCCGGTGTCCAGATCGTCCAAGCCTGGGGTCCCGAGGCCGGCGAGCTCAAGGTTTTCCAGCGCACACCCAACCTGGCGGTTCCCATGCGCCGAAAGAAGTTCACCGTTGAGGAACAGGAGAGGGGGAAGAAGTTCTATCCCGAGCTCTTCGCCTTGCGCGAAAAGAACTTTGCCGGCTTCCACTACGGCTGGTATGAGAAGAACACATTTGATGATACCCCTGAGGAGCGAGAGGCCTTTTATGAGAGCGTTTGGGCTGATGGTGGCTTCCGATACTGGGTCGGCGTCTATAAGGATACTCTGATTGATCCCAAGGCCAACCAGGAAGCCTACAACTTCTGGGTGAAGAAGACCCGCAACCGTATCGGAGACCCCAGGAAGCGCGATCTCCTAGCTCCTTTGGATATGCCTCACTACTTTGGCATCAAGAGACCTTGCCTAGAGTACAACTACTACGAACAGTTTAACCGACCCTCGGTCGATCTCGTCGATATTAGCAAGAACGGTATTAAGAGCTTCAACGAGACTGGTATCACACTCGAAGACGGAACCCACCACGAGTTCGACGTCATCGCCATCGCCACAGGATTTGTAAGTTCTCAGCAACACTTTCTCTCGAATTATGCTAACATGTAACAAATAGGACGTCGTCACTGGAGGTAAATCAGCCACACGAATCCAATACTCCTTGTACCGAATGCTAACTTGTACATAGTCATGACCCAACTGGGACTTGAGAGCATCAACAAGACCAAACTGCAAGAAGAGTGGGTGAGCGGCGCCAAGACCTACCTCGGGACCACTGTCAGCGGCTACCCCAACATGTTCCACATCTACGGTGTGCATGGCCCTACTCTTCTTAGCAACGGTCCCACCACAGTCGAGCTCCAGGGACGCTGGATTGCGGACTTCATTGCGAAGATTGAGAACAACAAGATCAAATACATTAACCCCAAGCCCGAAGCGGCTGATGCATGGAAGAAGCGCGTGCTCGATCTCAACAACGCGCTACTTTTTCCCACAACTAGATCGACTTACATGGGCGGAAGCATTCCCGGCAAGGTGGTTGAGCCTGTTTGCTTTTCCGGTGGCATCCCTCTTTACGCCGAAGAAATTAGAAAGGCTCTGGATGACATGGGAGGATTCGAAGTGGTCAAGAACTAAGGGCTTAGAACCATGGCTCCCTAGATGCTTAGAGAGTACATCTATAAATCTTCAATTGATACCGAGTTTAAAATTACCGCAAGAATCGAATGTGCATGCTTTCCTGGGGATGTGACAGCCACTTTGCAGTCAGCAAGGAGATCGAAATCTGGCTAAGGATACAATAGTCTACCAAACTTGTGTTAAATCTGCAGCTAGACTCACGACTAAACCAATTGAAGCTGACTTGAGGCGCTTTCCTAGCCAAATTTGAAGGAGGCGCCCCGCTTCGAAGCAGATCTATTGAAATACTATCCTGAGACTTTTCCCAAAAGGGAATCCCGCCACCATTTGTGCTCAGTTCAGCTGAATAGCATCGGCCACGTATTAAAATCGCCCAGTCTAGCCTTCATCAACTACCTATATATTGGTAGGTTCTTTTGAATTATTCGGTCGTGATTGCACTGTTCCTAAACTCCCAGCTTGAATTGAGCCATTTGAAGCCAGGGCTTTTTCCACCCGCCTACCCACTCTTAGATCGACCATCCGCCGATTCCTTCTAGGCTTACAGATGGCGCCTACTTATGAAATTACTGTGGAAAACAGAACCGGTGTGGTACAGAACTACACCCTCTTTTCTGGACCTCCAGTTGTGTCCGGTGGTGCCAGCGGCAGCATCTGGAGTACCGTTATGAGCTCCGGGGTGCACGTTCCTCCCAAAGGCGCTGCCAAGTTTCAGTTCACGGGCGAGTACCACGCAGTGTGCGGCCATTTTGAAGGGACACCTGAAGAAAACATTGGAACTACTATCGTCAAGACGATACCAGTCACACTTGGCTCAAGAAGACCAGATGGCAGCATCTCCCTAGGGTCGACTGTTCCACTCATTGTCAATGATCGATTGGCATGTGATCTTGGAGAAGCCTCCACACCTGGAGCGGGCAGAATCGGCAACTTCCATGTAAACACTACCCCTCAGCCTGGTCATGAGTTCGCTATTCCAGATGCTCATCGCAGTAAGTCGCTTCACTATGCAGCGAGAAGTCAACTAGACTAACATGAGCCATCTAGACAACCTACTGCTCGGCGTTGGTCTCAAGAAAAGAGATGGAGTAGTCCCAGTTGGAGGATTCATACCTTACCCAAACACAAGATACCAAATTTCGCCCCCGACTTTTTTCAACATTGCCTCTGGTGATAGATATGAAGAAGGTCAGCTAATAAAATCTGAGTCTGTCAACAACATTGCCATCGACTTTGGGGTGCGTGCCACTCTCGATATTCATATCGTCCACAATAACGAAAACGCCTTCGTTTTCAGAGACTGAGAAACTGCAGTGGCATTGATCTATAGATAGATTGCCTGAAATTAATTATACCGCCTTTCATCTATAGCTAATCTCAAAAAGAATTCGGATCAGTATTTTATAATACCAGCTAGGGCTTCTCTGGCCATTTTCTGAATCATTATGTCTGGCACTGACTGCCGCTGTGTCTGCTTATTCTTGGATCGAAATCGGATAAAGTCAGTGAAGAAGAAAAAAGCCTATCAGAAGAGATGATTTCAAAAATAAACCGCTGGTGATTCTTTCCTGTAGACCTCGTGAGGGCTATATTTGGATGTCGCTCGGTAAACGAAATATTTTTATCCCACCGTCCAGTTCCATAACTTAATCTGTGCATCCGATCCAATCTATCGTTTTCAACAAGTAAACAATCAAAAAGCGGAATTTTGGAAAGAACCATCTCGAAGGGAAGTTGGATGTGGATAAAATCAGGCCTTAGGACTACCGGATGTTTGAAAACATGTTTCTGACAATGAGGAGCTGGGGCGATCAAAATCTGCATCACGTTATCCAAATATGGCCCCCAGTGAAAGGATTTGGGCGCCGGTTCATACGGTAAACATCCGTTGGAAATGCTATTCATACCCCTATCACTGGTCTTAATATCTCCATCGTTATCGGAAGTCGCCTATAGGGTTAGCATGCGTACCAACTTGTGTTGCGTGGAAAGTGAGCGAGTTAAATGACCAGTATAGGAAATTAGCCACCAAAATATAACGCATTTATACAATTAAAACATGAATTGCATAGGAGCATAGAAGTACCTTAGCTACGCAGCTGCCAGTCTCCAATCGGGAGCGCAATCCATAGGAGTCCATTCTAGGCTTGACGCAGGCTCGACTGCACCAGGTCTAGGTCGTTAAAAGAAAGATCATCTCACGCGTGAAATATTCTAATTGGAAAGAGCTGACGTTGCAGAGTTGCATTTCTCTTTCGGCATTCCCGAGATTTCGCGGCGACATGCGGCGCACTCTTGCCTGATGCCGGCCCCACCCGGTGCCGATTCCGACCGTCACGTCATTCCGCGCGTGCAGCCTTTTTAGCGCTTCGATTTACTCAGCCACTTCGGAAATCACGCAACATGATACATTATTAAGCCATGAGCCTTTCTGCTCTGCGAAATTGCGGGTGTTTATAAGGCTCGGGTAGCGCCCTGCTGTATCGCGGCACTCGGGTCGGCTCAGTCGCGAAAAAAAGATCATCCGCCCCCGCGCGCACACACCTTCGTCAGCCTCAACCCACACACACACACGCGTACACGAGCGCACTCAAAATAATTACTCCAGGATGGCTGGTCGGCGCATATCTGCGTATCCCTCCCCACTAATTGGATATGAGAACGCGCCGCCTCTCCCCGAGGAGAGGGCTGCTGACGGCAAGAGCTTTGTGAACCCACCAGCCGAGAAGCTGAGCGAGGCCTATGACAAGTTTATCGACCCGCTCGACCGGGGGAGACGGGGTGGTTTGTGAGTGGCCTCTGCTTCGGCGCAGTGTAAAAAAAAAAAAAGTCGTGAGACGTACGGGGATTGCAGGTGTTAATTTATGCTTCTTCCCGATAGCGACGTTCACATCTACTACCTACAGACAAAGGAAGACCAGAAGAAGTATGCCTACGAGCTGTGGCAGCGCATCCGGAGAGAGTGTGAGTACATACCATTAGCCCGGCACACAGACGCAACAAAAACGCACCCCCATGCACAACATGATCCTTGACGCGAGAGAGAGAGGGGTGTGTGGCTTACAAAAACTAATTTTTCATCGGCAGTTCCCGAGCTTCGCATCTACACGTTTTGGGATCGACCAATTGGACCGCACCCAGTCGCCATGTTCGAGGTCAACATCTTTACGCCCGCACAGTTTGGCGCCTTCATCTCGTGGCTTGCCGTCTGGCGGGGGCCTTTGTCGGCACTGATCCACCCCAACTTTGTGCCCGAGGAGGGCGAGCACCCGGATGCTGTCGGCAAGCTGGACCACTCGGAGAGGGCCATCTGGATGGGAGAAAGGTATCCGTTGAATTTGACACTATTTGATCGACACCTGGGCTGAGCCCGTGGGTCGTGGGTTTGGGGGAGAGAGGGGAGCGGAACGTAAGACAAACAAAGAGTATATGAGCTTCCCATAGGCTGCAAGCATCTGAAACAATAACATCCTAATGCCTCGTCATGCCATTCGCAAAAAGTTCTGCAGGACCCAGCCTCGTGGGAGGGATCAACTTAGTGCGTGGACGGGTGTGGTGGTGGTGGGGGGACTTGCTCCGTCTGCCCCACGGCCATGGTTCCATGGACTCACGGTGCCGATTATCAGATGGAAGCGGATCGTCCTAATAAAGCACCTGTGGCACGAAACAGGCATCGCATTCGCGAATTAACCTTTAGCGGCTTGGGGCCATGCCTCGGTGCCCTCCCTCCCCCCCGTCCCCTTCCCATCCCATCCCTCCGAGCCCTACGTCCCGTTAGTGCCTCGGCATGCAGACCCAACGGACCCCCATGCCTACTAAACCCAATTGATCCGCCGCAGCATCACTTAGTCAGGTAGAGTGGTTCGTTTCTGTCCTAGGCCTGTCCTGCCTGAAACCCGAGAGAGGATCCTTGGCTCCGAGGCCGAGGGGGCGCATTGCGCAAGAAGGAAAGAAAAAAAAAAAAGACGGCTCGACGCTATGCTTAGAAAAATTACGCAACGGATTAGTTCCTTGTCCCATCACTCGGAGATGAAACCCCACCCCGAGCCGGCAGTTGATTAGTACACGTTAGGGAGCCCCACTGCGTCTTTGCCAGGTTTAATCTTATCAGATCGCCAAGAGAGAGAGGGTAGAATCAAGACGTCCAAGCACGTTAGACGCGTACCTGTGAGGTGTTTTGGGGGAAATTTTCTCAGTTCCGCCACTAACGCCGGCGTATGACAGCTGATTTCTTGGGTCTGGGTGGGGGAAGGTGTTGAGTAGAGAGAAGAAGGTGCTGGCCCTTTGTATATAACCCTCGTGGGAGAACCCCAACTTTTTCCTTGCCCTGTTTTTTGTGTCTCCCCCCTCAGGATTTCATCACCAAGGCTTCAGGGCCAAGACAAGATGGAATCGGCCAAGCTCAAGGGGATCCAGTCCCTCGTGACTGAGATCGGTCCCCTCCAGAAACTCGCCTTTTTGGGTATTTTCTTCGGCATCGTTTTTGTTTCCTACTGGTCTCGCTTCGTTGTCCGCTACCCCCGAAATCTCCTGCGTCTCGGCGCCGAGCAGGGTCTCGCTTGGAAGGACGTGAGGAAGAAGTTCCTCACTGACTCTGTGTCAGTGTTTGAGGAAATTTACGAGAACGTGGGGATTCCCTTTTTTTTCTTTTTGGTGCAATTGAACCACTGCTAACGTATGGACGCATTAGTACTCCAAGCATGGACGATCGGTCCTGGTCCCCGTTTTTGGTCCCCACGACGAGGTCATTCTGCCCCCCTCTGCGCTCCAGTGGCTCACGAAGCAGCCCGACAGTGTGCTCAGCTCTCTGCACGCCCAGATCGATTCCATCCAGCTCGACTACAGCCTCGGCCCCAAGTTCGCCCACGATGCGTGGGGCGGCCTACTCATCAAGTCGGACCTCAACAGCGCGCTGGAGACGGTGTGCAACGTCATGAACGAGGAGCTCAAGGCGGCCTTCGAGGCCACCTTTGGCAACGACACCGAAAACTGGAAGGAGATTGAGCTTTTTCCCGTGTGTCGCATAATTGCGGGTCGCGCCACTCTGCGATTTACGCTGGGAGACTCGCCCATGGGACGACAGCTATGTGAGTGAATTTTTTTTCTTTGTTAGAGCCGGCCAGCAGAGACACTAACGGAGCAATCCCCAAACAGGCGCCGACGAGGAATTCCTCAAGACGTGCTACAGCGTGCTGGATGCCATGCTGGACACGGCCGGTGACATGGCCCAAACCCGTAAAATGTGGAGACCGTTCCTGGGCTGGTGGGTAAGCCGGGCCATGCCGGCACGGCTCAAGGCGCTGAAGAAGGGCTTTGAGCCGCTGTACCGCGAAAGGATGGAAATCATCAGGAAGCAGGAGGCCGGCGAGGTCGTCACGGTGCCGCGCGATCTCATGCAGATGATGCTGGTGTGGGCTGTCAAGGAGCGCCCCGAGGAGGCCTACAACCTGGACGACATGACCAAGCGCCTGGCCGTGTCCAACTTCGGCACCATGCACCAGACGGTTATTACTCTGCACAACCTGTTCCTCAACATCCTCGACTCGGACAAGCACTTCAACACGATTCAGGTGCTCCGCGATGAAGTTACCAAGGTTCTTGGTGAGGGCGGCGACACCATCTCCAAGCAGTGGACCCGAGCCAAGGTGTCGTCCATGACCCGCGCCGACAGCGTGGCCCGCGAAACGCTCCGCCTCAACACCTTTGTCGGGCGCACCGTGCAGCGTCTTGTCATTGCGCCCGAGGGTGTCGTGACCGAGGACGGCGTGCGCCTGCCCAAGGGCACCATGGTTTCCCTCCTCGCCCACCAGTCCCAGACCGACGCCACCAACTACAAGGACCCCCAGCGCTACGACCCCTTCCGCTTCTCTCGCGAGCGCGAGGCCGCCGCCGACCCTGTGACGGGGCGCCCCGGCCTGAGCCAGATGAGCTTCGTATCCACCTCTGCCGACTTCCTGCCCTGGAGCCACGGCCGCCACGCCTGCCCCGGACGATTCCTCGTCGACTTTGAGATGAAGATGATCATGGCCTACGCCGTCTCCAACTACGACATTGAGTTTCCCGAGTCCTACAACGGCAAGAGACCTCCGATTTCCTGGTTCGTCGGCTTCGGCGTCCCGCCCCTGGATGCCAAGCTCCGGGTGAAAAGAAGAGCTGCATGAACGAAAAAAACAAAAAACAAAGAGACACAAAAACGAGACAATGAACAAATGACAATAATGGGAGGAAGGAAAAGAGCGGGAGCGTAGACTGTACAGTACTGAGTGCCCCTAGTCTGTCGTTTGTGCCCGCCACCCGTTCATACACGGATAGCGGACCTGCTACGGCCGGGGCTAGCCATTATCTGATCTGATTGATTACACGTAGACCATGGAAAATACAAAAGCTTGTTCAAAGGCCTTTCCTGTCCCCCGTAGCGGTCTCCCTAGCGGCCCTCTTTAGGCGTGGGGTGCCCGCGGTGAAATTTGTCATGGGATGTCGCCCAACCCCCACCAAGAGAATGGGGGGAGTAAGCCCAGCTAAACAGGGCGTTGACGAGGGCTCTTCAGGGCGCGCACAAACAATGCCGCCGTAGGAAAAAAAAACAAGAAAAGAAAACTCGGCTGTTGTCCCTTGTCTTCGCGGCCCATGTGGGATGGATCTCTCCCACTCGTCTCCGCGACCGGAATGGAGCAGTGCGTGGGATGCAGAAGTGGAGAAAACGCCAAGGAGGTCGCCTGCATTGGTCTTGGTCTAATGAGAGGCACTTTTTTATCAATCGCGCATCCGATTTACCCGACGGGGGGTGCCATCCCAATCCCAATTGACATTTTGCCAAGTCAACTGATCTCTGCCAAGTCAAGCGATCAACCTGCCAAGTACACAGTTGCACGCGCTGCCAACCACCTTGAGGGGCAGGTACCCCATATAATAATTTTTCTTGTCCCGCGAGCTGCATTTGTGACATCGCTTGGCAATATGCGCATGTTCAACGACGTGTCTTGGCGGGGTGATGTGGGAAGCGTTGGGTCGTATTTGGCGTGGGTTTGCCACCAAAATGCCCGGCTTTGCATAGACGGGACTTTTTTTTTTTTGGTCCATGCCGGAGTCCAAGCCGTATTCGAAATCGGTTTCCACCTAAATAGGCGGGCTCCGCACGGTCGCGGGTGGGCGAGGCGATGTTACCCCGAAACCATGTTTCCAGCGTGACACATTTTTTAGGTTGGGGCTGGGCGTAAATACCCTCACCTTTGATGGGGTATAGTGTCTGGTGGCAGGATCAGATAAGATCAAAATCATGCACGGTGGCATTGACACGCCATTTTGAGAAGGGATGCCGCCTGTTGAAAAAGTGAGTGAGGTGAGGCAATTAAGCACTGATCCCATGGCAAACTAGCTCTAGAACCGAGAATCCGGAGATTGGGTTTGATCGGGTTGACTAGACCACACTCGCAACCTTTGATCCAGAGGGATACCCTTGTCCTGATTTGTTGATGATTTAGATCGATCCAGCGTTGTCGACCCCGCGAGAAGGCGACAGAGTAGACCAAACCAACAACGCCCAGAGTGATGCAACCAACTTTTCCTCTATTTTAGGATCATACCAGCTGCAATGCTACCGTAATTTCGATATCTCGTAGCCTTAACCCCTCGGGCCTGTCCTGTCATTGTGATCTACGGAGAATATCACTGTTACTCGGTAGTGGCACCCATTGGTTCCTCTCTGGCGGTAGCTGTCAAGCGAGGGAAATCATCCATCCATCTTACCACGAAGCCGGGGTTCTTCCATGCTAGCAGTAGCCCATAAATTGAATTCTTCATTCATCGCGTTTAGATCAATTTTTAGTGTGACCTACAAGCAAACATGACAGAGTCGGAGCACACCAGGCTGTCAAACCTTCAAGATTTGATGAGGTACACTGCACCCAGTTACCATGTTTTATTTAGCAAACACTCCCCAATGGTGCATTTGGTCCAGTAGCCTCTTGAGCAAACACTAAGATGCAATGAGACAAGGAGCGAGCACTGCTTTACGAATCTCAGGCAAATGCGATGCTGATTGATCAATCCCAACCATCACGCCAGAGATCTCATTGCTTCAAACCGGCTAGTTCGTGAATAAATTGTCCCTGATTTCGTCGTATCAGCGTCGTCTCATTGCCAATTGCAGACACCTCACAGCCATATCGATCAGTATGATGCCAGCGCTAAATTTCAGCTCCCAACATCCCGCGACACGACGCGGCAGCTCCCGCGCAGGCCACAAATACCCACTTCATCCACCCGCTGACTCTTTGAACACACTCGACAGTCCATCCCACTGTCTAGAGTCTTTGGCTGAGCAAAGGATCAGCGATCGACGCTGCATTTCTTCATTTAGTTCGCACAGGCGGGCGAGCTAAGTCCATGCAGTGCCATCCCACGTGGGAGACGTTGGGCGCGCGCAAAAAAACAACGCACCGTTGACAAATTGCCAGCTCCCAACTAAGACACGCACTACAAGGCGACCTCGGAGAGTCTTCATTTTGTGCTGCACAATTTTTCGTCACAATTTTCCCAAGCACACATTTGTGCACACTCGTGATGGTTCGCTCTAAGAATTAGCGGCCGATTAAGCTTATCGAGTGGGTTGTCTGTGCCTGCGGCTGTCGTGAAGAGAACCAACAATGGCTCGATCAAAGGGCTGATGAGGATTTTGCCGACACACCATCTGCTGACCATTGAGCGGAATTGAGGCCGCACGCCAACTGGAAATGCCAAGACGTCCCAACATCGACAGGGCTACCCTATGGCTGAATACGAAAAGAGGTATGCGATGGGATTCGACACATTCGAGCCTAATTACTTTGATCGTAATTAAACTGAAGGAATGCGTAAATTTACTTCTCACCCTTTTGCCTTAGCTCATCTTATCAATATCACAATGCTTCATGTAGAGGTTCCTCCTGATGGTACACGCGCCGGTGTTCATAAAGCTACGAGAACATCTCAGGCTCGAAATAGCACATTAAAATTTGCAATTTTTACAACGCTATAAAGCCTCTAATTCTCGCCTGAATATTTTCTTGAAGAGGACATTTAAATGACCATATTGTATCAACTTGTGACTATTACTATATCACTAGTATTTATTGGAGGACTAATGCTCACTGAGCCACTTACACGCAAGATCAAAAATACATGATAGAGCAGGAGGGGTGCCTGGGTGTATGTGTCTATACTCCAGTGATGTTCCCTGCGGCTGAGAAGTTTGCCAAATTTGTGACACGCAGAAGAAACAACAGACGCTTCTTCCGACCTTTTCAACATATTTATTACTTGCCAGTAAAAAGACAGAAAATAAGCACAGAATTATGCCCCTCGACGCACAAAACTATTTGTTGGTAGACTGTCAGCCCTATGTTCAATCCTCAATTTGTCCAGGCAACAAGATGTTCATAATGCTTATCCACGGTTACGATCCGTTTACCACATAATGAGAATTACCAAAACAATACAGGAGGCATTATAAATACAGTTTTGGTGAAATTCAAGGTATATAGAGCTCATTATGGTGGTCCAATCCAATATGAACAAAACCACGCGATATTCGGTTGGTCGAAAGATGTGTGACATGAGTGCAATACACACAGACAACTGCTTTTACCCAAAAACGTTTATAATTCGACCATGAAAGCGATATAGGTGTTTAAATGTGATAAAATAGATATATTTGGTTTGGTTGAAGAATCAGAAATGTCAGACACGCCAAAAGGATCAGGTTTATGGATGGCAATGACGAACTTGGCCATTAATATGAAGATGACCCGGCACTTGTTCGTTTCTAGTAAAACTATCTTATCAAAAAAGCCAAAGTCACCTGAGACCTCACGGGAAAACCTCGCAGCTTGAAACCTAGAGCCATAAAAAGAGTCATTAATCCAATGAATTGTTTCTCATCTGCACCATATGTTGACTGAGCCTTTATCCATCCCATTTTTCCTGTTCGCATCGCATTTTCATGCCTAATTCAAGATAAATTTCCTTCAAAACCCTTTGGTTGCCCTGTATTACTCCATATATCTCGCCGCTTAAGGCTTGTCTACCTCACTCAGGTCTATGGCATGCCCAGTGATTTGCGATGGCCAAATGCTATCTCGGCCAAGCCTCATCCCAAATTCACCTGAACAAGACCACTGCGAAGCCTGGAATATTATTATAGACGAGCTGATAAGTAAATGATAGGCTCGATGCTGGAATAGAATGCTAATATGCTCTAATTCAGATCTTGTTCGTGACAGTGGCGAGTCCGGTTCCATTGTCATCGATGAAGCAAGTAACGCCGCGTATCCGTACATGGGAGAACGGCAACTTGTATGCCATGTGCACGTTGTTTTCTTGACGCATGTCTTGTATCATGAGAATCACCTCTCATGCAGGTATTTTGCCATTGCGTGTTCAAGCAAGGCAAACAAGAAAATCGACTTGGTATCACCAACTCAGTCAGTTGACCCGTAAGCATCAGGTAGGGCGTTTATTATTCAGAAAAGGCTGTGCCATATACCATGCCACAGCAGTGAAAAGTTGTGATTGTGAGTTCAATAGATAAGATGTTGCTATCAAGGATACCGATGATGGTATCACGTAGCCAAGCTTCAAGGATATGCGGTTAGTTCAATGCGGTTTTATCTATCCTTCTGACATGGAACTGATTGACTGCTTCTTTCGAAGAAATTGGTTTGAAGTCACTTGCACGGCTACGTTCTCGAATATGGAGAACTCGACACAGCGCCCTGTCATCCTGGTATCGCCGGCAAATAGATGAGGCGGCAAAAGAGACCCTTGCAAATATTTGAATGAAATACTTGAGCTCATTCAAGTGTAATGACTTATTTTTATGTTCAAATGAATTAAATTGGTAACAAACCTCTAGGATCGTTATCCTGCTCGGCTGTTATATCATTATGGTACTACTCGCACGTCGAAATATGTCATTGCTGCGGATTTACTCATAATCAGATTCCGACCACAATTAATGATGGATTTTATATCTCATTCGGAAAGATTTCTTTTTTGCTGCAAGTTACATCCACCCCTTCTTCATGTATCGCAGTGTTGCATGGCTGTAACGCAAGATAGGACAAATCGGGGCACAAGCATTGATATCGTCCCTGATCGACCTCTTATCATCCTCCGATGAGAAATGCCAAGAATATGTCCAACTTCAGTTCTCGGTTGGATCCTTGGCAAAAGCTTGAGGCTCTCCAATCTAGAAGACCTCCAGATTGTCACGTTGTGACCCCACACCACTGCGGAAATGGCTTTTGCCCCAACGTTTGGACACGAAGAAGAAGGCGAGTGTCAGAATTAAGATATTATTAAACCTATTATTCACATTTAAATTTTTCCCAATACAAATGATAATATCTGAGAGTAACACACTTTTTCTTGGCTAACTAGTCGCATTGTGCTAGTGGGTTACCCTAAAGACCCGCAAGTCCAAGTCATATTCTGCTGCTCCACACAGATGCATACAGAAACAATCAAAACGGAATAGGGGCCATACCATAATTTAAGTTCTAACTCAAGTTTAAATCCTTCATTCATCGTATTGTAGGGCTTTACGCGGTCTCACGTCTGATCGCTTGGGGTGGCTGCTAGATCAAAAGCTGGATAACCTCATTTTGCAAAAGTCAGGAATTAGGCTAAAGACACTTTCCCGGGCCACCTTTTTCCCATTTGTCGCGGAAAAGACAAGGTGTGCGCACGCTTGTTTTCTCACTGTGCCTTTTCGACAAGCCTCAACGCGCGCCCTCATGCGGCTTCAAACGACTTTCCTGAACGGGTCGACCGAACAAAGATAAAAATATCCACGATTACTATTCAATTTGTAAGGCGAGAACTACGTGTCCTTCCTAATGTACATTGCATCCGAAAGACTGGAGTCACATGCGCGACGGTGATGGGGGAAGCGCCAATGCTGACTGAGACAATGCATCGAGCAGGGAAGCCTGTGCAGCGAATGGGTGTTCGGCTCGTCTTGGCATGAAGCCCGGCAGATGGCCACAATCCCGGGCGAGGGCAACAGGCTTTAATAGGTGGTTTTAGCGATATATGAGCCAGGTAGAAGTCCCCCCGGATTCGTTCTCTCGGCGTAGATTAGCGAAGCATTGGAGTGGGTTCAGTGGAGTTGATGCGGCCGCCTCCGCCGCACGATTGCTACGAAGCGGCCAGTGAAAGCCTGTTCGTGGTTGTGACACCAGCTGATGACAAGAAGAGATGAAGTGCCGCTTAGCCGACCTAGCCCTCCATCGGTGGCGACGCGGTCTTCGGGAAGACCTATCGCATACCGAATACCCGAGCACACCAACTTCTCTGGCCTGCGCCATCTCGATTCGACAGAAGCCCATCATCGCTTTGGCGACGGGCACTAGCTTGCGACGAGCATGGGGGGACGAAGCCAGGGCTTGCGAGCAGACGAAGCGCTGTCAATGGCTGGGCGTAGAAAAAATAGTGTTGCGTCCAACACCCTGGTCCTGAAGGATGCGCGTAAGACAGAAACCCGCCGGGGATAGGCCGCTGGTCTCTCCCAGGGCGCGTCCAAAGGTCATCATCACATCTCGAGCTAAGGAAGCGGGGTCGCGGGGAAAGAGGAGAAAGCAAGAACGGGCCCAGAACCACGACCATAGGACGGACTAGGCCGTTCTGGCTTGGGACCAGTGCGAGTTTCTTGTTGGGTTTGCCGTTAAGCATAATTCTGAGTTGCGCGTTATCCCGTCGTGCGTCCGCAATCTGGGGCCAATTGATCAAATGTCGAGTGTGCCATTGCTGACCGCCCTTGAAGGTTTAATCATCACGTCTGACTCCGAAACGAGAAATTGATAAGCTAGATCCGAGAATAGAAACAATCACACTTTTTACCTTTTCTTTTCTTTTCTTTTCTTTTTCTACCCAATGCTTGCCACACTGCATGCTGTGTGACCGAAGAAGCTTTCCCCTAATCACACGGCGTGTTTCGTTCGGAAGCGCAGTGCCGGGCGTCTCGCCTGTGTAAATGCTGCCAATTACGTGGACTTTTACGCGTTGTCCTTGTGTAGCTAGATCCAGACTGCATCCAGTGCTCGCTACAGGGGCAAGGGCAAGGATACGGTCACGGTGTGATGTGATGCGAAATCTAGCAAGGAACAGGTAAATTACTACACAAACGTATCGACCTGCATTTCTTGAACTGATCTCATAGACTCATACACTTCTGAATTGGAAAAGACGTTCAATCTTTTTTTGTCCCTCTCCACCTCCTCCACCCTCCACCTTCCCCCTGTTTACCCCACCGGTGGCGGCTCCATCCATGTTCCTTCACAGCTCCTCGCTCATCCCGGCGGGGGTTCGAACAAAGTCGGGCTTGGTAATGACATTGTTGTCGGCGTCCTTGATCTTGTCGAGGAAGCGCTTGCCGTTTTCCGGGTCGTCTGCGAAGAGCGTGTCAATGACCTGCTTCTGCGGGGTCTCGCCCATCCACTTGAAGAGCGAGACATCCCTGAACTCGTCAGAGCGGAAGATTTCCAGCATCTCGACGGGCTCGTCACCGATGTTCTCCACAAAGTGGCCCATGTTGCGCGGGACAATGCCGACGTCCCCCGGCAGGTAGTCAAAGGTCCTGGCATTGCCCTCGGACGCAAAGATGGTGACCCTGGCGCGCCCGCGGATGAAGAAGGACCACTCGTCTGCCGAAGGGTGCCAGTGCATCTCGCGGATGGCCCCGGGCTCGATGATGGCGTGCGCCGCTGCTACCGTCTTGGAGATGGGGAAGTTGCGCGAGTCGGTGATGCGGACGTGCCCGCCCCCATTGGTGCTGTTAATCGGCTCCTGGTCTAGCATCTTGTGCGTGAAGTTGTACTTGGACTTCTTCACCTGCTTGCCCCTGGGCTCCTCGTCGCTGATTGAGTCTGGCACTCGGCCCTGGAAGATGTACTTTTCCCCCTTGGGAATGTGTGCAAAGACCTCGGGCGCGAGGTTGAAGTTTTTGGAAATGACCGACTTGGGCGTGTGCGCTGCTCCAGTTAGCAACTGGGATTCGAGAAGTCAGAGGAAACTTACCAAGCCAGTCTGTCAGGATGAAGGTGGACTCTTCGGAAAAGTGACCGTCATCGAAAATGAGAAGGAACTCGGTTCCATTCTCGCTGAGGCCCTGCAGGGAATGAGGCACGCCACTGGGGAAGTACTGCAATTCTCGTCAGCTTTCGAGCTCAATTTGCCATCATGGCCATCCATGGTGAGTTTTACCCAAAGATCTCCCTTCTTCAGGTCGTCGATGAAGTTGCCACCCTCGTAGTCGATTGCGGTAACCCGGACCTCGCCGTCGAGGACGTAGGCCCACTCAGCCTCCTTGTGCCAGTGGAGCTCACGGATAACACCCTCGCCGAGCCGCATGTTAACGCCGGCTAGCTCAACGCTGGTTGGTAATTCCCGGATTGTGGTTTGTCTGGTCCACCCTCCTTCCTGTCGAGAGTTAGCATTGGTTCGATAAAAACCCCGACGTGTCGTTTCAGTCTTGTTTCGTTTCAACTCACCTCAATGCGAATGTGGGAGTCAGCAAAGCTCCAGCGCATGTTGGCCAGATTGCCGTGATCGGTGCTTGGAGGGCGCACGAGATCTGGGCTCTGTCTAGAGCGCTCCTTGTTCCAGGGGCCCAAGACGGAGTTTCCCAGGCCATTGCGCCAGGGCAAGGGGTCAAGCTCGTCCCCGACAGAGTCGACGGGGCTATCATAGGGATCTCGGTGGCCAGGAGTGAATGGCAGTTTTCCACCGCCACTCACACTGCGATAGTTTTCAGGAAGTCCGAGTCCATCAAGAAGGCGCTGTCGAGGACTGTCTTGAACAGGCACGGCGTTGCAGAGATTTGCAACGAGAGTCGCACCAACGAGGAGTTTGGAGTACATTGTAAACAGAAGTTGGACCCCGCAAAAGGGCCAGTAGATTCCTAAAACAGATCAAGTGTGTGTGTGTCTTATGTGATAAAGTGTGGTAGAGCAAATGATGGGGCGCATTGGAGATGGCTTCGAGAGCCCAGAGAAGCCCGGTCTATAAAGTCGAATTGAGAAATGTCTTGACAAATCCCCTCAGCTTCTCCTCAGGGCACGACACCGAACCAAGACCGAATATTCTCCATCAGGATAATCAGCCGTTAGGCGACGGTCGTACAAGATACCAGTCGTTGTCATCATGCAGTGTGCGGGGTTGCTGGCTGGCAAATAGTATCGGCTCATCACGGTTCGGGAGACCGGGGGGTTTGCCACGGCGCATCCCCCTTGCCTCCGCAGGCTTGGCTCGTCATCTATAGCAGATCTCCAAAGTTAATCACTCATCGGAGATAGCTTGGTAAAATGAGGGGTCACTTATAGCGACTGAAACATGGCGAACTTGCCCCGTAGTCGGCGCTTGGCAGCCGGTACAGCTCCGATATGGGGAGTATAAGGGCCAACGTGAGTTGGACTGCCTCCCCTCTTTTGCTCATGTCAAACTGCCGCCCTTCACATCCCCAAAGTAATACTGCCCATTTCCCCACATTTGACCCCCTCTTTACATCCTCCTCCTGCGTTTCCAAGGATGTCTGAACTCCCTCCGCCAGCATCCTATGGGACCGTGAGCGATCCAGCATTGCCCCAGAGCAACGGGAATGGAGCAAACAACGGACCGGAAGATCCGTTGCTCGGTCCAAAGCCCGTCTCAGATTCGTGGCTACGAAGAAAGCTGGCGGTCGATGTTCGTCGCGATTGGGCCGACGTAGTCCTCCTTGCCTGTTACGTGATTACAGGGATTCTTGATAGCGCGTCCATTTCCACTTGGGGAGCCTTCGTATCTATGCAAACAGGTAAGCTGTCACAGAGTGCCTATGGTGCAAGCTGTAGGCACAGAACTGACACGTGAAATCAGGCAACACCGTCTATGTCGGCTTGGGTCCAACGGCCGGCAACAACCGGTGGAAGAAATCCGGCATCTCTATTCTGGCCTTTTGCACCGGATCCTTCTTCTTCAGTCGTCTCCACAGGGCATTCTCACCTTCTCCAAAGCGGAGGTGGGTTCTGTGTTTGTCATTCCTTATTCAAATGACCTTTATCGTGGTTGCAGCTTCCATTTTGACATGGGGTCCCAAGGGCGCAGGACCAGACGACGTGCCCTGGTATGTTCTCGTACCCATTGGACTAGTGGCCCTGCAGAGTTGCGGCCAAGCTGTTGCAAGCCGAGCGTTGAAGTACAACGCCCTTACTAGCGTGGTTTTGACGAGCATCTACTGCGATCTATTCTCCGATGCCGAGCTTTTTGAAAGCATTTTTATCAACGTGGAGAGAAACCAAAGAGTGGCTGCGCCGACGTTACTTCTCCTGGGAGCTTTGCTGGGCGGATTCATCGCCAAAAGCTCGTTGGGAGCAGCTGGTGCATTGTGGGTGGCGGCGGGTCTGAAACTTTTGATAGTTTTCTCCTGGGGTTTTTGGCCTGCTGCTGAATGACGCGCAAGTTTCAAAAGAGCGGTGATATATGCGAAGGCAAGGGGTTGAGGCTGGATTATGGATACTGTGGGTTACGTTGCAATAATCTTTGCAATAGAATACGACCGCTAAAGTTTTCTGGCATGCAATACCTTGTTTGTTTATTCTCTTCATCGGGCGCGGAATTCGCGAGAACCGAAATGGTTGAGTTTTGTGATAAGATATCAAACGCCCGTCGAAACGACCGAATGAGGCTCTGCATTGATGAAATAGGACTCCAATGTCGACATGTCGTGTGTCAGGTCTTGATTACGCTGCATGTTTGCGGCGATACTATCGGTGATACGCCCGAAGCGATGACTTCTCGGAATACGGAAGGTGGACTTTTGCCAATTAGCCGTTCATGACGGCCATAGGTCCAGATTGTTCCCAGATCGATGACCTCCAACAGGTTAGTCCGCAGCCCCTGCCTCCATCAGATGCAGCCAGCACGTCGTCTCCTTCCCCGCAAGCGTGCGTGTGATCACAATGCAACACTGGCAACCCCACTGCAACCATAGTTGAAGCCACGAGGTTGAGGCTATTGGTAGTCCTAAGCCTCTTAACCAAACAGAGAGAGATCAGCTACGCATCTGATGGAGGCCGAGAGTAAGACGCTTTCGCCACGGATTACTCGAATATGTGTGGTTGAAACTACCTTCGCTGGCACAGAGCGCATGTCATGCCCACCAGTCGCCCTACACCATCACGGCATGGAAGTGCCTTGATCGGTCACAAAAGGGAGGTGAGCAGACACCATCAGCGCTCGCTTCAAGGGTCTCCCGACTTCACTATCGCTGTCAACCCCTCACGGTGAGGGGACGAGCGATCCCGAAGTCCGAGAAAGAGTCGAGCAGACTCGGGGATAGAGCTTTGGTGAACGAGATTGGTGGTTTTCGCATGCTGAGGGTTGTACTCTTTGCTACCCCTCATGATGACCAAAGCGCGTATGCAATGCGGGCCGCCATAGTCTCCCGTTAGTCTAGCCGTTACTAAAGTTGGATCATGGCTGATTACCTATAAAGGCCTCATTGGACGTGTTTCTACTTCTACTTGGAACCAACATTCCCTAACATCTTTTCTCATATACTCCATCAACTTGTTCATATCATTATGAAGATTGTGGAAAGGATTACCTCTGATGTCAAGAATGACGTGACCTGGAACCGAGTCGCAAAACTCGGGGTCAAGGGTGCGAAGGCACTCCCATCCGGGTCCGTGAGATACGCTCTTGACAAGTTCCCAATTATTGGGTGGCTGCCAAGATACAACCCAAGATGGTTTCTCAACGACTTGATTGCTGGGTTGACCATTGGTCTCATGCTGATTCCCCAAGGTTTATCCTATGCCAAGATTGCGGAAATTCCTGTCGAATATGGACTCATGTCTAGCTGGTTGCCCGCCGCACTCTACGCCTTTATGGGAACGACAAAAGGTAATTTCGTCTGACAGCGATTGAATCACTTGGTGACAAGATATTGACATGCAAATCCAGATGTGTCATCAGGACCGACTTCCCTCATCGGACTGCTCACATCCGAAAACGTTCACGCGCTCAGTGATCGATGGACCCCTTCCGAAATCGCCTCTGCTACGGCTTTCATGATGGGAGTATACGGCATGGCACTTGGATTTCTCAAATTGGGTTTCTTGCTGGAGTTCATCTCGCTGCCAGTTCTCAGTGGCTTCATCACCGCAATTGCCATTACCATCATCCTGAACCAGATGGACAGTCTTTTGGGAGAAGACAACGTTGGCGACGGAACTGCCACCCAGATCCACGATATCTTCAACGAACTTCCCAACGCCAATGGTTGGGCGTGTTTGATTGGATTTACTGGAATCCTTTTCCTTACCATTTTGGAAAAGTCAGGCGCGAGGTGGGGTAAGAAGTACAAGTTTGTTTGGCTCTTGTCAATCACTCGAGCTTTCTTGACCCTTTTGCTCTTCACTGGAGTGAGCTATGCCGTCAACAAGAATCGGAATCCAGACAACTATCTTTTCGCCGTCGTCAAAGTCAAAGCGAACGGTCAAGAGGCACCCAAGATGCCCAGGACTGATCTGATTCCCGAGGTGGCTGGCCGAAGTATAGCTGTCTTCATTGGTGCTGCCGTCGAGCATACAGCTATTTGTCGCGCCTTTGCTGTCAAGAACGGCTATATTACAGATCAGAGCCAAGAGCTTTGTTATTACGGGGTTACAAACTTCTTCAACAGCTTCTTCCATGCCATGGGAGTCGGCGGTGCCATGTCTCGAACTGCAGTAAACTCCGCTTGCAACGTCAAATCCCCTCTGTCTGGACTCATCACCATGGCTGTTGTGCTTGTTTGCGTGTACGAGTTGGTAGGGACCCTCTACTGGATCCCGAAGGCGACTCTGGCTGCTATTATCATCACCGCTGTGTGGGGCTTGATATCGTCGCCGACGACTTTTTACCGATACTGGAAGACTTCCCTCGCGGACTTTATCTCATCCATGATTGCCCTTTGGGTCACTCTATTCGTGTCTAGTGAGGTTGGAATTGGCTGTGCTGTTGGCTTCAACATTGCCTATGTCTTGCTCAGACAGGTGTTTTGTCGGTTAACCTCGGCCAGTGGTGGTCCCCGGTCGCAATCAGAGCTTGCCATTGCGTTGGAGGCATCTCGATCCATACCCTCCAATATTCCAGAAGACGTCCGCATCTTCCGCTTCAACGAGTCTCTCTTCTTCCCAAATGCATTTAGTAACACGACGAAAGCCATGGACGACATCCAAACATTCCACAGTCCGATCTACAATGGCAGTCACGGACCCGAGACAGAACGGAACTGGTCTGTCGTGGGAGAGAAACGGGTTGCCCGGCTCCGAAAGGAGGCTGGGATCACGGATCCTTCAGCCTTGCCAGCTATTGGCGTTGTGATTCTGGACTTTGGTCGAGTCAATCATATTGACAGCACCGCAGTGACCCACCTAAAAAATCTTGTGGCCGGTGTCAAGAAGTATGGAGGCAAGGATGTGGAAATACGATTTGTAGGAATGTCTCCTTATGTTCGGGAACGATTTGAGCGAGCTCAGTGGCACATCACAGAAACTGGGTCCGATTCTTCCGATGACGAGGACGATGATCCAACGATGCACTATCACGACTTGGTTAGTGCTCTGAATGCCCCTCGGCGGGCGAATTCAATCATGGGCGAGGAAGTTTTGAAGGGAAATACTGCTCATCATGAAAAGGCTGAAGCCTAGTCTGGGGACTTGGCTTCCGAGACTAGCAAGGCAGTCCCATGTCCATGTCGCTTTCAGGCGATCTAATGCGGAGAATTTGAATGGACGACTCTATAAGAGGCCAGTATGTAGTAATATAGCCTCACAATCTCTTAGTTCATGGAAAATATCTGGTTCTTCCTTGCCACTCAATATTGATTCACGTCATGACCGTGTTGTCCATCCAGACGACCCTCTCACCAAGGCATGTGAAGGACTCAACACATTGTCTGTTTACTGTTACTAGAATAGACAATAGTAACAAGAATATTTAAGGAAGGTGTTTTATTTTGCCTAAACTATCCCATGAACAGCTTCCCGCTAGTTTGAGGCATCATGTGATTAGGTTACATCTCGGTACAAAAGCAACATCGGATGGTAATCTCCACGGATATGCGGCACGACAACAACAATCAGGATGGTATCAATATAAATCAAATTTAACCTAACTCCATATTATAATCCTATTTCAACTCATTATTGTTTTCCTCTATCTTCTGCTTCTTCTCCTCCTCCGACAACTTGTCGAACTCTGCCACATTTTCATCCCACCGACGAACACACTCAGCCTCCCAATTACAATCCTCCACTTGGCCATATGCGGGATGTCTAAATCTTGCGTGTCTGCTCGGCCAATTCGATGCATGGTAATGATGCTTGACCAGTGCGCCACGTGAATCGTGGTTGCCCGAGTCAGAGTGGCCTTGTCCGGCGCAGAAGGCCTCGACATTCAGAACCAGGATCCGACCCACAACCTTGGACTCGTACAGGTTGTGGAATGCGTCCCAAGTTACCTTAGGCCCACGAACCCGTTTGTTCATCTCCTCTATGAGTGCGCTCGTAAAGGCTGACGGACCTGTACCAGTGATGACTTGGTCAAAGTCGAGTTGCACCTCACTTAGGGATACACCCTGTGCCTTTGCCACACCCTTGAGCCACGACATGATGTTCTCAATCAGCTTTAGCATAACTGGTTGATGTGGTCGAGCAATAAAGGTCCATTGACAGAACGACATTGACTTCTTGCCAAGGATTGGGTGGTCCTTGAACTCGGGCTGGTCAATCTCGATACCAACAATGATGTCAATGTCCTTTTCGTCATAGCGCTCAGGAATAAAGCGCGTCACAGGTCTGAGCGCCTCGACATCAATGTCTGCATAGACACCGCCCTCTGCGTACATGACCATGTACCGCAAAAGATCAGCCTTGATTATGGGCAAGTTGATGGTGTGGTAGAATTGCACAATGTCGGGACGGTTCAAGCCCTTGGGTCCGAAGTGCTCTTGGACGTATGCCATCTCATTGGCATCTGTCAGCACTTCATAGCGCATCTCTGGGTTCTTCTCCAACCAAGTTCGGGCGGTTGTCGAGTCACGCTCCTCAAAACTATAAGGATTCGTTTTCCACGTCTGCCAAATCTTTTGTGGAAACGAATTGGTCTTCAGGTGTTGCTGTGGTGCATCCTCTCCCCAAATCATATCCCATGGAGTAGGTATGGCCCAAAGGATGTCGGTATTCAGGATGAGCAAAACGATGCAGACAAACACCAAGTAGATCCGCAGGTACCTCATCATCTGAGTGGGCACCTTGTTCCGGAACTTGGCAGTGGACGCCGCCAAAGTTGGCGAGCCAAGAGGAGAATTCATCTCAACAGCCTGGTCCTCGAGGAATTTCTTCTCTGAGACCGGAGTATTGGCAGATGGAATGAAGATGTTGGCTGGAGCACTATACCGAGTGCGAGGTTTCATATCGAGAGTCTGTCGAGAAGAGACGGAAATTCACTTTTGAGAAATTGGGAAATTGGAACGGATCAAGCACTCGGCAACCAACAGGTCGCAGGCGGTGACAGACCATACATACAGCTGATCTAACGCCTGTCAAGGATCTGCGGTGACTGCCGTCAGAAGCGACAAGATAAACCTCACCAGAGTTAATCACATCCCATGTCACCCCCTCATGGCAGTCTGCATCACAGTGACGGATGACATGGGTTCGGCATGCGATGCCATGTGAAGCCGAGTAAGTACAAGGATTCATGCCTCTGGGCGTGATTTCGGCCCAAGGGCCGTGGTGTTTCCCGGGGAGGTTTCCAAGTACGGCATTCAATTCCAGATGGCGACGAGATGCATGAATGGGACAAGACGGCAGTCAGCCACTTTGCCCTGCTCACCAGTCTCTAGTGCATGCGGGGAATGCGGGTGATAGCGGATTCGTCTGAACGCAGGAATACGAGCCAAGAAACCCCGCGATCACCCAGCTTGGCTTTTTATTTGGACCTGCGGATGGCCCGCGACTGTCAGAATCCATTGGCGGACTAGAGCGCTAAGCTTTCCGAGCGCCTTGCCATCTACGATGGAATAGCGTGCATAGGACTCTCTGCCGCAAACCAACACGTCGCGTGAGGGCATCACAATCGGGCGAGTTGCCTCTTCCGGAAGCCGTCTGACAGGGGCGCCTCGGGAGCGTGTGCCGCCCCCAAAAGGCGATTCAGCATCCCAATTCGCCCAAGCACGTCATTGAGCCCCGCTGGTCTCTTCTAATAAGCTTGTCACCCCTGGCGGTCGATACGAGATCTGCGGGCGAAATGCCCCTGCGGTGGCGCTGGCCAACAGGACAAGGCTGGCTGCAGGCGGACCGATCAATGCTGCCCCCGTGGGCCGACGGATCTTTTGCAAGCCTTTTCGTCTATCAAATGGCCTCGCTACCCCAGTACCCCGGACCCCGCGAATGACCAAGGCTTAGCGTCAATTTCCACTGTCGACCTCGGGATTGCCCAATTTCGTATTGTCTGATTTGAGCTTGTGAAAGTCGAATCGAGTCGTCGCATTCCCGGCAATTCCCATTGGGTACGTCATGCTCAGTGGCCACAAAACATGGTCCTTTTCTATCTGGGATGCTGGAGCTATCTTTCTAATCTGGAGCATAGGAGTGACTCTATGATTCTTTCAACTCATATCGCTGTTTCAAAATGCCTTCACCACAAGACGGCATCCTCAATGGCAAGGATTGGCAGGAAATCGACTTCAACCGAGACTGGACGTTTGCCAACGGTTGGAAACCTGCGAGATCTTTGCGCAAAACCCAATCAACATTAGGGTGGAAGCGTTGGACTTCATGGGCCAAAGCTGCGCCTAAAGCTCAAAAGCTGCGGCCAACAGCCTATCTTGACGGGCTGCGAGGTTTTGCAGCACTTCTTGTTTACTTGCACCACCATGGACTATGGGTTCATGATGAAGGCGACACAAAGGGTGCTTTCGAAAACGGCTTTGGCTATGAGGGAAAGTATTATTTGGCCGCTTTCCCGGGTATTCGCCTCATCTTCACTGGCGGCCATTTTGCCGTCTCGACATTTTTCGTCATCTCCGGTTACGTGCTGGCATTGTCGCCATTGACGGCCATACACGCAAGCGATCATGTCAAATTGGCCGAAAAAATCTCTTCAGCTTTGTTCAGACGCTGGATTCGTCTTTTCTTACCACTGATTGCGACCGTTGTCCTGTTTATAACCATATGGCACACCCTGGGATTATGGGTCCGTCCAGTCATGCGACAGGCAAGCCTGTGGGATGAGCTCTGGGTGTTTTATCTCGAGTTTAAAAACTTCAGCTTTGTTTTCAAAGAAGGCGGTCAACCTTGGCTCACTTGGAACCATCACCTATGGTCTATTCCTGTCGAATTCAGAGGATCTATTGTCATTTACACCTCACTGATGGCCTTTTCTCATTGCACTCGCAATGCACGACTCTGGTGCCAAGTTGGCCTCATGTACTACTTCATGTACATCTGCGACGGTTGGTACTGCGCCATGTTCGTGGCAGGAATGCTGCTCTGTGATCTGGATCTACTCGCCAAGAAGGGAGAGCTTCCGCGGTTCCTGGCGTATCTTGAACCCATCAAAGAGTTCCTCTATTATCACCTCTTCATTTTTAGCATTCTTTTGGGCGGCATACCCAGTCAAACCAACCAGGTTGAGAATCTTGCCAAAAACCGCGGCTGGTACTATCTGTCCCTTCTCAAACCCCAGGCAGTCTTTGACTACAAGTGGTTCTATCTTTTCTGGGCAGCCGTTTGGCTGGTCGCAGCGATACCGCGCATTCCATGGCTGAAGAGCTTCTTTGAGACGAGAATCTGCCAATATCTTGGTAAAACCTCGTTTGCGTTGTACATGGTTCACGGGCCGGTGCTTTGGACACTTGGAGACAGGTTGTATGTGGCGACAGGATGGCACACCGACGAGCATATGCAGAACATTGCGCATTGGGCTGACAAAGTGCCATTGCCAAGGAAGGGGCCGGCGGGAATGGAACTGTCTTACATCGTCCCACAGTTGGTGCTTATTCCCGTTACATACGCTTTAGCGGATATTGTGACCAGGGCAATTGATACGCCGACCGTCAAATTTGCGTCCTGGCTCCATCGAAAAACGTTGGGTGCGCCGGTCAGCACAGGGCGTTTGAAGGGTTGAAATTGCCTGTAATTAAATTGTAATCAAGTGAAATACATGGAATCGGCAGCCTATGCAGCATGCTTATTCTTCTCTTCTTCTTCTTTCTCTCCTATTTTTAGCCAAGAAACATGTTCTCAATGTGTGGGAATCTAGCCTCCGACACTGCAATTTTAGCCCACCGAAAGCACATTGAAGGACGCAGGTGGCTGGGCCCCAAGGAAGGAGCTTTCAGTGGCCTAAAATTGCAGTGCAAAGCAAAGGTAATGAGAGTGCGGCCTAAAGGTGGTTCGCCAGCATGGGCATCAGCCCAATCTCTGCTGGTCGAGTGATGGTTGGGCAAGTGAGGCCCCGCTACTACTTCAACCACCAGAGATCGGCGAGCAGCCCCTGGTACCCTTGCACCAGCCCCTGTAGCATTAGGGCCATCACGATAGGTGTGGAAGAGGCGGGGTACCTGGTCCAACATGCCCAACGCCGAGCCTCGGCTTGCATATGATGAAGCTTGTTTGGACAATGTGAAGGTCAAGCCAAGCCAATTGATGATGCCATGTGAGGAATGAAAGATGATGATCATCTGTGATGATGGTCTTGCGCCTGTTTCGCCGTCCATTCGCTCATCGGTTCCCCAACCGGTTTCCATTTCTATTTCCTTTTTCTTCAGCTGGTCCCCAAAAGAATTGCACCTCCGGCCCCTGCATACAACAGCCAACATTTAGCCTATAACCTAACCTTGGTATTGTTCGGCTTTTCCAGGTGTGGAAGTTTTTCCGCCATTGCTGGTCATTTGCTCATGGACCGGGCAATCTCATTCAGGTAATGCTTCCGCCTTAATTTAATTTCAATGTCAAGCTGAATAGCATCACTGAAATCAGGTAGAAAACTGCACATGGTCAATCTCTCACCCGACTACCGCCATGATCGTTAGAGATCTCAAACGACTCTCGCTGCTTGTCGGCCTAGTCATTGCTTTGGCCTATCTCGCCGCCAGCTTCTATAGCCATGGGCACTCAATACCCACTTGGGCTCCAGCAAAAGAGGATGTTGATCCCGCGCCGCCATTAATAGTCCACGGCGAAATCGTTCAGGATGATGCATCGCAGCAGGAGCCGATAACCAGCACTTCACCAGATTTGTCGCTCGTCCCAGAAGCTGCAGTCACTACACCGACACCAGACATTGGCGGAGAAAACACTCCAATCGAGCAAGGCTTTGTGCTCGCAGACAATGAGGCTTCTCATCAAGAAATCTTTTCGACATCCACTACCGATAGAAAATTCTTTTTCATCGAATTTGGTGACCTGCAAGCCATGAATCCAAACATCATTCCGCATCCCACTTTGGACAACACCTGGATTATTGTCGCTCAACGGATCAAAGAGGATGTATCCTCGCCTTGGTTTACCGAGATTGTCTGCGACGCTGCATTCAGCGACGGCGTCTTGCGCTGTCTTCATCCGCCATATCCCCTTCCCGTGGCAGCAACACCAGGCCAGCGCTGCGAAGGAGATTTGTCATATATGAATTTCAACATCGGGCCGCACGATGCGCGTGTTTTTCTGGGCCCCTCATCCCCATACATTGTGTATGGATCCAATTCCGTCTTTACATGCTTCGGCCAGTTTGCGCAGGATTTTCGCACCCTCGCCGATTTTGGCTTCGACATGAGCAGCCCGGCCAATTTCCGCCTTGGCACAGAGCTGCAGCGTCCATGGCCCTGGGGCACCATGGAAAAGAATTGGTTCCTGTTTTGGGACTCGGATGGCCAGATGTATGCGCATTACGACATTGCCCCAAAGCGCGTCTTTGCCCAGCTGAACGCCGACGGATCCGCCGGGCCAGATTTAGGGGTGGCTTCAGCACAAGCAGACGAAAAGTGCTTGGCGAAGTATCTGCCGCAGCTGGCGCCAGAGCTAGAATCCATCCACCAGGCGACCAACTCCCTCCTCATCACAATGTGTTCCCGAGGAGACGCCTTGTGCACCCCAGATGAGACAAATACATTCATCTTCACGATTTATCAGCACAAGACATACTACAATTACCACTCAGTTTACGAGCCGTACGCGATGCTCTTTTATCAGCGTGCACCATTTGAGATTTATGCCATGTCAGAGAAGCCCATCTGGATTCACGGTCGCAAGAGGGACACGACACAAAATACGTCCGAGATGTTTTATGTGACCTCGATGAGCTGGAGAAGTCGGCAGCAGCAGTATCACGGATTTTTAGATGACGAATTACTGATTTCTTTTGGAATTGAAGACCAGAAGGCTGGTGGAATAGACGTGCGAGCCAAGGATTTATTGCAAAACATTGGGCTATGCAATAATGTCCTAAACACCGTCCTTTAATAATATAGCGTGTTAGTTTCTAATTTCAATACAATTTTGAGCCAAGCGCACGGTCAAGGTGGTCAAATGTGAGCTCAAGCCGTTGGCTATCTTCGCAGATGACAAATGCGTCGTCGTGATTCCAAGCCCGATTACGGCCATCCATAACAGAAGCAAAAATGTAAAATTCTGATCAATGTCCTGCAGCTATTTGCCTCATGGACTTTCTTCACATTTGCAGGGCGGATTCGCATGCCCGATGGTGTGACCAAAAGACCATGACCAAAAAAACCTCACTAAAAGAACCAACCAAATCGCCCAGCCAAAAGACCCAGGGCGTGAGGCGACCAAATGTGCATTCATTCTTCCCGCACTAGTTGTTCATGCAAATGCGTGTCTGGATGTCATTGGCTTATCGGATTTTGAATGCACAGCACAATTTCTTTGTCATGTCAGACAAGGCAACGATGGCATGCAGCCTCGAGCGAACCAAGGCTGAAAGTGCACCGCAGAAATGGCGGTATAAGATCAACAATGCCAGTCTACAATTATCATCATTCTAACGCACAAAACTCAACTCTTTAGACCAAATACCCCCATTTTCCCAGATCAGAGAAGTAGCAAAAGACGAATACCCCTTGCAAAACGAAAACGGTGACCTTGTACCTCATTCACATCACGCAGCTGCTTCATCTGTGCTCGGCTCCACTGCTCATCGGCTTAAAACCTGCCCACCATCTTGTCACATTCGAAACGCTCCAAAATGCCTCAAGATTGGTCTCTTTATGAGGCTGATGTCACAAAGCATTATCTCGAGGACGGAAGGAACGCGAGTGATACCATCGGCATTATCAATAGAAAGCATGGCTGCTCAATAACGTGAGTTTAGGATACTGAGCTAATATTGATGAATGCTAATATGATTCCAGTATCAGGCAATTCAAATCCAAATATGGTGGTTTGAAAAAGTTACAAGCCAGGGAATGGAAAGTAGTCGGCGACGAAGTAAAGAAGCGACAGGCTCTAGGGCAAGAATCCTGCGTCTTCCTCCATAATCGCCTCCAAGATCCCGCGCGTGTCAAGAGAGAAATCCGACACTATTCGAATCATGTCCCGGACAAAAATAATGACAAGATCGGTTTGTCTTTTAAACTCCAGCGAGGCTTGCTCTAACCGCAACTTAGACATCGGTATCGAAACCGTCGCAAAACATCGCATTGAGATTCGAAGCCCTGTTACAAGCCATGCAGACCATTTGCCTACTTCAAATGCCAATGTAGTGGCCCTTACAGCAGATGTTTCTGACATCGAGGACAATATTCACTCAAGCCATTCGGCCGAACCTTGTCAACCGACCGTGATTGGTGAATTGAGTCACGAAATATCTATTGAGAGAAATGATATCCTCTGCACTCCGCTGTTGAGCCCTTCTTTTTATCGCATGGCTGGGATTGGAAGCGTGTTTGGAGTGCAGGAATTGAATCCCTCAACGTCACGGGATGCATCAAATCGACATGCGGAATTTAATTTCAATGAACTCTCACAAGTCGAATCGAATCTGTTAATAGGTGATTCGAATGACTTTTGGTCTCGGCCTTGGGACATAGATCTCATAATGTCAGAAAACATCAGTCCAAAACGGATCCATCTGCTCTTCTGGAATGAGCCAGGTATTCTCCGTCATCACAACACCTTCTTTCCTCCACAACTGACAGACTGTCTCAGAATTCATTTCTATATTCTCAAGCTTGACATCTTCATGCATGACCCCCTCTGGTTACACGCCCCCTGCAGTCCCGCAAGGAAATCGAGGCTGGCTTCTCACGCACCTAGCCGACATCACCCCAAACCTACCGGGCATACAATCTTTTGCGGAGCAAATCGAGGAGGTACTTCCAAAAACCCCCAAGGAACGCAAAACTCAGGCAGCGCTTGATAATGCAACGCCCGAATTGCTGCACTGTGCATTTTCTGTTGTGGCTTACCTGGCATCTAACAACCTGCTCGATGATCTGCAGCTCAAAGCCTTTGTTGATTGGGTTATTGATAACCATCATTTTGCTAGTCTTGCGAGATTTGCGCAAATGAAATCAAAAAATGTTAGAGAATTCATTGCAAAAATTCTTCTAGCGGCATGCCCGCCATGGCCCAAAGTCCTTGTGCAATACAGCACTGCGAGTTACCTCCATGATCGGAACATTCATGAGAGGCATTATGATAATGTTTTCGATGTTTATCCTTTAGAGTCAATTCATATGCTGCGCTATATTGATCGAAGAGCCTTGCTTGGTTCTATCGGCACAAAACTTCTAATAGCAGTGTCCAGTTCGGATCATGAACAAGCGGCAAAGTTTTTGATTGATCATGGCGCTAATTTAAACGGAAATAGAGACGGAAACCCATTGATCTTCTCTATAGCTCGAGGATCTGGTGTCATATCGAAACACCTCATCAACGCCGGAGCTGATGTAAATATCGCATTTCACCCTAAGGATGCCCAAATAACCCCACTTTTGGCCGCAGTCGCCTATCAACGACGTGATATTCTTATTGCCTTACTCGAAGCGGGTGCCAAGGTTGATGTAATGGCTAGATTTGGGAATGGGTCTCTTGCATATTCTCAAATTTTAGACCGCACAGCACGGTACTATCCTGAACTTCACGAGCTTCTCGTTAAGCACATGGTCTCGGATGATCTCTCAGAAACTTGGTTGATGGTTGAACAGGCCCACAAGGGAAACAAAGCTCTTGCTGACTTTCTTTTTGCGCGCAAAATCACCGAAAGCGAACAGCTCGAGAGAGGGCTGTACTACGCCGTCAAATGGAGCAATTTGGAGGCTGTAAGGACTTTTCTTTCCAGGGGAGTAGATGCCAACGCTACGCAATTCCGCCTCAAGAACAAACAGTCTGCAAACATTACAAATCTGGATAACGGCGAGCCGGATAGCCACGAGGCTGACAGTTCAAATGATTTTCATCCACTTCTGTTAGCCGTTAAATGTTCCAGTTATGTTATCGCGAGCATAATTCATCTTCTAGTCCAACACGGGGGCAAGATAGACAAACTACCAAACATATACGTCCCCATTAAACATCTGATGGCTTTAATTTATGCGGGACATGACATGTCCGAGCTTGGTCCGTCAATATTAGAAGAAACGAGAACTTTGGATACTAATCTACAGGATATCGGCATAATACTTGATGCTGGGTGCCCAATCAACAACTATGGAACGAAAGGGAGGAGCGCAATTCAGATTGCAGCAAGTTTTGTGTATGGCGGTACGGGCTTGTTAGGCGACAATGTTACAGTGGTGCAATATCTTATCGACCGAGGGGCTAATGTCAACCTCGCTGCGAGTGAGAATGGGGGTCGTACAGCGCTTCAAGCTGCACTCGAACATTGCAACCTTGAAGTCGTCGACTGCCTCCTCAGTGCTGGGGCTGACGTCATGGCGCTGCCGGCAAAAACAAATGGCCTGACAACGCTAGAAGCAGCAGCCCGTGGTTTCAGCGTGTGTATGAACCAGCGATTTGAAAACCAAGTTTTGGAATCTTATCAAATTCGGAAGCTGGAGAAGGCGGTGGAAACTTTCAAGTGGCTGTTTGCTCGTGGCGCGCCCGTTGCTCGCGCTGATGGAGACGGCGGGCAACTGTTTCACATCCTCATCGACGCGCAAAACGCCGAGTGCTTGGAGTTCGTATTGAAAGGAGGCGCCGTCGCTGATGGGCCAAGTATTTCTTTTTGGCCATTCAGGAATCCGAATCAGCTTCTTGAACCAATGACACCTTTACAGTTTGCCGCAGGCAAACTTTGGTTGGATGGCACAGTACTGCTTCTTCAGAATGGGGCTAATGTTAACACTCCTGCAGTCTCTGCACATGGCTTGACCGCTCTTCAAGCAGCATCAGGACCCATCAAGCTGCACAGGATGCAGGATATAGACCGCAAAGCCCAGATTGAAGTGGTGAAACTGCTTCTCCAAAGTAGTGCAGAGGTCAATGCCCCCGCTGCAGATGAGTATGGCCGCACAGCTCTACAGGCAGCTTGTTCTGAACACCGTCCTAATCATCAACTCATACGCCTTCTCTTGGAACACAAAGCAGATGTCAATGCCCAGCCCGCCCGGGTTGGCGGTATAACAGCTTTGCAAGGGGCCGTTATAGTGGGCGATACACCGCTTGTGAAAATTTTGCTCCAAAAAGGAGCTGATATCCATGCGCCAGCTTCAGAGGAAGAAGGCAGGACCGCGGTCGAGGGAGCAGCAGAGCATGGAAGGCTGGACTTGCTACGTCTCTTATTCAATGAAGGGGCCAAGCCGGATGAAGCTACAGGCTTTTCCAAGGCCGTTGAGTTGGCCATGAAAAATGAGAATTGGGCCATTGTAGATTTACTACAAGAAGAGCAGCGTGGGTGGGGTTTGCAGCCTCTGCCATTGAGCAACTAGCCAGAACGCACAACAAATATAGTGCAAGCCAAGATTCTTCGTCCAGCAATTTCTTTTACCCTTCACTTTGTATTTCTCCCCAAGTCTACAGGTAATCTAACAATCTTGTCGTTTCTATTTGTCATGGCTATGACCTGCATCAGATCTTTCCTCGTGCTCATAAAACCAAACTCCCCCACTTTCTCAGGTCCTCCCCCTAAGAAGCTTAGTTTAAAGCACCTCACGAGAGCTGCATTGGCCGGGGATCCGAGCAGACGGTTCCCTGAACCGCACGACAGGATCCGGACGTGATAGGCAGAGCAATCATACGGGTGGATTCGCCATGGAGGCGGCGGGGGCCGCCGAGTGGGAACCCCGGAGACGGATCCTCTTTTGTACGAACTGCTGGAATAATGGGGAATAACGACGCGTCAGGGCAAGGGCAATTGCAATTCCGCATCGTCGATTGGCAAGAATGCGAGCGATCAAAAGGGCGAATCCTTCGACGGGGGGGAGCAAGTGGCTAGGGTTAGTGTCAGGAGATTGCCACTCGGGGACTTTGCGTATAACTAACAAGAAAAGAGAAAGAAGAAAAAAAAGTTCCCTCTATCTTTTATCTTTAGTCCGTGCTCATCCGGCTTATTTCCTCGCATGCCTGCAATTCACACCACTCGCGTGTGGAGGTGGGTGGTTAATCCCTCTCGCTTTCTCCATTATTTTCGCGGTTGGGTTGACAGCTCGTACGACGCTCAGTGGCCAGCTTGTGGTTTCGCGTCGCGGCCAGAGTGGAGATGGCGGGTCGCCACTTGTGGTGATATTCTAGAACTTTTGTTGGAGGTGGTCGAAGGACGAGCCAAGCCATTGGCCAAGACGGGAAGATCCATTTTTAATGCGCTGGGGCGACACACGATAGCTCATCGGCCCGGATGCGAGCGGCTCCCTTCAAAAGGTCCCTCGATAACGCCGGGGCTTCTCTGTTGGGCAAGACGGCGAGCCGACCAGCCGAGCGACACACGCCTGTGGCCTGTGGTGCGGCATCATCTGGGGCTGAAACGTTGCAACCGCCCGCGGCCGCACGCGCACGACGACGATCCTTTTCTGATGCTACTTAAAGCATGTCTGGTGCCCAGACTTTTTGTCTTGGCGATTGCTACGGAACAGACGCAGAGTTTCACACATAATGACGTCAGGAAAAGAGGAAGATGCTGTCAAGTGAGTGCCGTAGTTCCTGTCTTAGTGGAGATGCAACGACGCTAACCCTAACCCACCATAGGCGCGCTTCGTCCGAGGAGCAGCCCGCTCCCGTGATAGACACCAAGACCAAGGTCGAAGATGGCTACGATGTGCAGTACGGCACCGACGTCAAGGATGTGCTGTCCGCCAACATCGACGCAGAGGCTCTCCCCACACCCGATGGTGAAGAGCCCAACGAGTACGAGAAGCAGACGCTGCGCCGCGTCGGTGAAAACCTGCCCTACTCGGCCTACCTCATCGCTGTCGTAGAGCTCACGGAGCGATTCACCTACTACGGTGCCCAGGGCTTGTTCCAGAACTACATCAGCAACAGCAAGGATGGCTCCGACGGTGCAAAGGGTCTGGGAATGGGGCACCAGGCCGCCACTGGTCTGAACCTCTTTTTCCAGTGGTTCTGTTACGGTATTATTACTCTACATTGGTTGACAAGAAGATGACGAAAATAGACGCTAATGTATCATCATAGTGACGCCTATTCTTGGTGCCATCATTGCCGACCAGTACCTCGGCAAGTACAAGACCATCCTCATCTTCTGCGGATTCTACTGGGTTGGTCTGGTGATCCTCTGGACCACGTCGCTGCCGGCCGCGCATGCTGCCAACGCCGGCATGCCTGGCTACATCGTGGCCATCATCGTCATCGGCCTGGGCACGGGCGGCATCAAGTCCAACATTGCGCCCCTCATCGCCGACCAGTATCAGCGCCGCACCATGGCCGTCAAGACGGAGAAGAGCGGCGAGCGCGTCGTCATCGACCCGGCCATCACCTACCAGCGCATCTACATGATCTTCTACTGGTGCATCAATTTGGGTGCCCTGTCGCTCATGGCTACGCCCTTCATGGAGAAGTACGAGGGCTTCTGGACCGCCTTCCTCATGTGCTTCATCATGTTCAACGTCGGCATCTTTGTCCTCGTCTCGCGCCGCAAGACGTACGTCGTCCGACCGCCCCAGGGCTCTGTCATCACGGATGCCTTCAAGGCCCTCGGCATGATGATCATGGCGCGAAACATGGATGCTGCCAAGCCTTCGTGGCGAGAGGCTCATGGCAGGACTCAGGTCGTGCCTTGGAATGATCACTTTATCGATGAGCTTAAGCGTGCTCTACGAGCTTGCAAGGTATTCATCTTTTGTAAGTTGTATGCATAAAAAGAAAATTGTTTTAGTTTGCTGACCAATTTCTAGACCCAATCTTCTGGGTTTGCTACGGCCAGTTCTCCACCAACTTTGTTACGCAAGCCGGACAGATGCAAGGTAAGCAGAACTACTCTCAAATACACCTCACCCTCTAACAGCAATCCAGGCCACGGCATGCCCAACGATTTCATGCAAAACTTTGACCCCGTATCTATCCTGGTCTTCACTCCCATCCTTGAGAGCATCGTCTACCCCATGCTCCGCCGTGCTGGCATCGAGCTCCGCCCCATCATGAGAATCACCATCGGTTTCTGGCTGGGCGCCCTGTGCCTCGCCTACGCCGCCATCGTCCAGCACCTCATCTACAACGCTGGCCCTTGCTACGAGCACCCTGGTGACTGCCCCGCCGGCATCAAGGACGGCTCCACGCTGCCCAACAACGTGCACATTGCCATCCAGACACCTGCCTACGTCTTCATCGGCCTCTCTGAAATCTTCATCTCCGTGACAGGTCTCGAGTACGCCTACACCAAGGCCCCGCCCAGCATGAAGTCATTCGTCCAGAGTATCTACCTCTTCACCAACGCCTTCGGCTCTGCCATTTCCGAGGCCCTGGTTTCTGTCGCCGTCGACCCCAAGTTTGTGTGGATGTACACTGGCGTGGCCATCTTCTCCTTCTTCACCGGCTGCGTCTTCTGGTTCATCTTCCACCACTACGATGCCGAAGAGGAGAAGATGTTTGACCTCGACCGCGATCAGCCAGCGCTTGTGGAAAACGACAAGAAGTTGGATGAATAGAGGATTGGGCAGCTAGTCTGAATAGATAGAATAAATGTTAATACCTAAATATGTATCGGATTTTGCTTTCATGAGACGTGACATCCAATTAATCTGAATTTCACTGCTAACTGGTTCAACTTGTGCTTAGTTAAGGCTACCCTATACTCGTGAGTTATCATCTCTGCTTATCCCCAGCTTTCGTTGTCCATCCTTGTTCTTCAATAGAACCATTTCCTCTTCAGCCATCGTGTGTAACTCGCTTTTTGTCGTAGCCATACCAAGTCTGTTGTGTAGACTGTCCTCAGTGCCGTATCCAAGTAATACAAGAGCTTCCGTCTTCCAGGCAGGAAGACCCTTCCGCGTTGTGTCTATGATACATAGAAGAACGACAATTGATCCCACAATCATGGTGATGGAAGGGAGTATCAAGTATGGCCAAGATACCGTGATAACCACCATGTTTTGCATTGTAAGCCCAGAAGCAATTGAGCCGTTTGATGCCTGATCACGCATCCACTTGGATAAGCTCGAGCCCAAGTTAGCAAACGAAGTATTGATGCTGGCAGCGCTTCCCAAGCTTTGAGCGAATGATGGAGGTTGTATCCATCCCTGGGCAGGGAATGCGATATAGGAGTAATTCTCTCTCTTGGTTACCGAGCCATTCTCGATATTCACATTGCCCTGCCCTATTTTGAAGCCTTCGGAGAATACATCAATCATCCCAGCTATGGTGCTTTGTGTAATGTTGAACTTTTGTCCCGTAATACCTGGGATATCTGGCCGAGAATTTGCTGGGATAAAAAGCTGCAGGTCAGTCCGTTTGTTGTCTGGCAGATCTAACGAGTAGTTTTGGTACGTATTGTACGCGTCGTCATTGGGAAACCCGGATGCAAAGGACCCCGGTGTCCTGTTATTCCATGCTTGGAATTTTTCCTCAAGATTGCCGTTGGAAACTCTTGAATTGTACTCCGCGGCGCAGAACGACAAGCTGCATTCTTGTGCCGATACTTTTGTATTTTGCCACAAGGTTTGGTTGCTCTTCCAGCTATCATCTGCTTTGATGATCTGAAGAGAAAATATCAGCGTTTCCAAGTCCTGAAAGGTAATGGTCAGGCCAGGATTTGTGGTGAAGTTTGCAGTCATGTATGTATCCGGACAATATTGAAGACTAGGAATACAATGGGCCACCCCGTTGTAGTTTGATAAACTCAGCCCGCTATTTGGGAGCGTGTACTTGGTGTATGCCGCCTTTCCAGTGCGCCAGCCCATCGGATTTCGGTAACTGATATCGGGCACATCTTCATCAGCAAATATTGAGACAAAAGTCCCAGTATAGCTCATGCGCCCGCTGAATGAGGTGGTGCCAGATTTCTTGACTAAAAGCGGGGATATGTCATTGCATTTAGCATATACAGCGATGGATGCATATGAATCCCAAGTGCAATTTCCGGTTGAGCAGGCAAAGCTCGGCCACAGGTTAGCTGGGCGAATGCTTTCCGCGAGTCCGGTCCATATGGCCGCCGTCATTCCAAAGTCTGGCTGCACGTCAGAGTATTGGAAGCTGTAGCTGAAGTTTTCGCCGTTTGGTTTGGGAAAAGTCAGCACATATGTCGCCCCCAATTCTGTATACGTTCCAACGTTCAGATATGGGCATCTGCCAATCGTAGCGCCGTCTTCAGCGGAACTCGTAAAATTTCCAGCGGTTCCTGTCAAATCGCTTTCCGGCAACCAGGAACCGTTCCCATTTTCAACGAATGTTTTGTTTTCGAAATGAACAAGAGCTTGCAAAAAGGGACCGTAAGCGGGGAAAACGATGGAAGCAAATATTCCTAGCATAATCCAGTGCCTACAGATACTTAGTACAGAAAGATAAGCAATGAATAGGTTAACCTACGGCCGACGAATCATGGTTCGGATAAGTCGAAAACTGCCCCAAGGACCTCTACTCGCACCGTCAAAGCGATCAAAGTCAATAAGCGGCGCCTCCTCTCCGCTAAACCAGTTCCATTTAACCTGCGCAATGCAAGTGCTTACTGCTGCTGTAAGAGCTGTCCTTGAGATTGCTGAAAGAATGGATATTATCGTGTTGATAGAGACCGCATCCCACTTCCATTCCGATAGTCGGTCGCCGTTAAACCTGATGAGTATAATGATCAACCCAGCAAAAGATGCCACGGATAATGCTAAACAAAATATCTCAAGGAGCCACGAGCCCTCTGCAAACTTGGGCTTTTCTGGGCGAGTCTCTGACCCATGGTCTTTCGAGGGGCGGTTGCGATCGGCCTGAAGCTTCGTTGACGGCGGATCCGAGGTGGACAATGAGACATTGGGAGGAGCCTTGGAATCAGACTGCTCCATCTTTGCTAATGCATACGACACTGTTTAGAAGTGTGTTTGTCAAGCAGGAGATTATTGTTGCCGTGCTGGCACGGTGGCCATGCAAAATGAACTATCTGGGTGCTCTGGGAAGCGGGGGAAAATAAGATTGTAAGAACATGACGATAGTAATCGGTCGAGGTACAATGCAATCTCTTCAGCCTGACCCCCATCTGCCGGTGCTTGCCAGCACCCAGTCTAGCGCAGAAACCTGCAGGTTCAGCCAAGGCACATTTCAGGCCATATGACCATTTTTGCCAGCCGCAGCTGGGGCTGTGGCGTGAGCCACATCGGTGCAAGCTTGCAGATACCCAATTCGAGTGCGTTAGTATCCTGAGAACAAGCACGCACATATTTTTGACATTTCAGGAATTAATTCCTCAGATCTCTGATGCATATCTCGTAATCATTGTCCCGTATCTTTAGAATCTGGCTGGCGCCATGCTAGGGCAAGGGAGCTGAACAACCACATCATTTTCATAGACAAGACAATACCGCATGCCGTATCACGCATTGGCTTGGCCTGCACCACCACTAGCTGAAGATGGCGCCCAAACGATAAAAGCTAACAACGACAAGCCAAACCCAAACAAGTCAAGTCGCCATTTCGACCAATAAAACAGAGGGAAGTGGTAGGTATCCCATACCACTGAAGAAAAATATCAAGTTATGCTGTTCTATTGAGAACAAGAGAATTACTATTGGTTGCTAAGATGATATAAATTTGAGATAAGAGACTCAACTTAACTTGACTCAGGCTCTGCTGTGTTTGACCAAATCAAGGCGGTCTTATCGCGACTTCGGTATCGGATTTATCCTGATTCATTAAGCAGACCACATTTTCAGCTGCCATTGTGGCTTGTTTAGGTTCCCATGATCCTAGCCATGGATGCATGGGGCTCTGGGATTGATTGGTCCTCTCATTTTCTATCCCACATGGCGTCAAATGATGGCTAAAAGCTACATGGATGGCTATTTTTCACCAAGACATGATCCGATGAGCCCCCGCCCGCCCAAGTTGCGTAATTGGCAGCTGTACCGCAAAAGATGGCAGATTTCACTCCAAGTCCCGACGAGTTCTTGAGGAGGAAAGTAGTTGTTGGCCTGGATAACGTATCGATGCGCACTAAATTTACCAATCCTAATTGGCGGTATTTTTCACTTCAAACCCCCGCTAGTCTTTCATACCAGAGTTTCGTCTTGCTGTGACAGAGTCCTCCAGCCCTGAGGGTTTGAAATGATCTGCTTCTAGTCCGAGGTGGTCCGCTCGCACCATGGTAAAGCAGGGGGATTGCTTAGCAAATGGAGGCGAAGATGTAGTGTCTCATGCGTGTGTACTGGGGATAAAGTGCGGATGGCAAGTTGAATCGCGGAAGCCTCTTGTATGCACATGTCGGTTGTATTGCAAATGGCATTGTTTCGAGCTCTTGATTTACCATTTTTCACCTAAGTCTGTCGGTAAATTTGTCAGACGAAGACTTGTTTCACCAGTGCGAGTCGCACATACTCGCGCTCAGGCCGCAGTGCCTCGTCAACAAGCTATACTGGACATCGGACTAGCAGTAGAACCAACGGTAGCTCCTTCACTTCTGTCAATGTAGACACAACCACTACTGGTATTACTGCTAGTGGCGCAACGCACTCCACCACCTCTACCGCTGCAGGAACCACTGCAACAAATTTCATTACCTGTTCAGTTACTACAATGGACTCTATCACCTCGTCAACCACCTCTTCTACTACTTTATTGGCATCCATAATTAGCATCTCTTGGTCGCTAGCTCCATTAAAGACCCTGTTTTAATGATCAAAGTTCATGAATTGAAGGGATAGTCGATGCAATATTGCTAAATCTCTGCTCTCAAATACAAAACTGCCAATTTGGACAGTTTTTTCTTGAAGAGAACACCAATCACTTGGTAATGGATACCTTCTACGCTGCTGTTCATTGAGAATCCCATGTCGTACAGAGGGTCGGTTCCAGGGACGTCTGTTGTGGTTATACTCGTTCATCAAGTGCGATCCTGTCGTCCTCGGCGCGGCTATATCATGCTACGTGGTCTCAAATCCTTCACTATAGCAAGTCTTTACTCATGATGTTGCAGGGAAAGCTCACTTGGAAATTTACATAGTACCTCGTGCTCTTCTCGATAACGCAGGAATAGTATGCCTAGATTTGTACTGCGACTCAGTACCGTTGTAGATTAATGAATTCGGTTAGCTTAGCGAAGGGTTGCATACGTATTCTATACATTTTGGCACGAATTTGCTGTGAGAAACTTAGTCCACATATAGGATGAAATTTCTTGGGAAATTCAATGCGGATGAAGATTTTGATAGGATGGAACTCGGCCAGTTGACTTAAGACACGCCAAACTCACAGCAATCTCCATCGGCTCCCCAGCATCTTCCCTTCTCTCCGAGATGGTGCTCAAGTATGAATCAGGTTGAAAATTTGTGTCCTGTCATAAGGTTACTTGTCATCATTTCTTTTTTTCATCTTTCGCCATTCAGGCGTCAAGTGGCCGATTAAAATCGTCGCTTATAAATCACGACATCGCTCGCACGGCTACGGAGCTTGGGAGTAAATCAACAGTCGTATACCTTGTTGCCGTGTCAGTATAAAGTCTGTTTGTTTCCTCACCGGTTCATTGCTCGTTTTCTTAGAAGATACAAACACCGTGAGGGCATCACCATTAAAGGATTCCACAAACATATGACACACTCGCATACTTGTTCCTTGCGACTTGTATCCTCTGCAAGTTCTCTCCATATCTAGTGGTTACAGTACTTTGGTTGAGCTACTTCGATAGCCGTTTACATGACAGCCCGACTGAAGCAATAACTTTCACATGGACAATGATCTTTGCCAGGAGCCCGATTCAAGATCTGGGAGAGGCTTCCCGACTGGCTTACTGCATTATGGTACGGCCATTTGGATGCTTGACCTTACACTACGTAACAATAACATCTGTACCCATGGTGTATTGCGCAGAGTACACATGCGTTCAGGGAATGGTCCGAAGCCATAATACCTGTGAGGGGTCAGCCGACGGGTCTGAATCGCGAAAAGAGGGTCAAATGAAGGAATGAGGCGTGTAGAGGTTGATTCAGCAGTATCCGACAACTATCTAGTTCCAGAGGACTCTCTACGGGTGATCGTAGGTCGTCTTTCTTGGAGTTGTAGAAGTCTGACCCCTCCTCCATTGGCTGCCTGGTGGGGCAGCCTTTGGAGGTGTGGGGTCATGTGACCTGACAATACCAGCTCTGGCAAGTACAGAAAGCAAGTCACGACACGTGGGTTCATCACTATAGCAGTGGCGATTTCGTTTGCCCCAGACTTTTTCACTAACAGATGAATCAGTGCGCAATCTACTAACTGGGACGGCTGACACTGATTTAGCCGAAAAGTCATCAAAGTTGCAGAGGTGTGCAATCAAAAAAACATCTCGTGGCTAGTCCAAACGAGATCACTATGCAAGCTGAAGAAATTTCTTTGTAAATGAATAGTCTCCAATGTCTCAGACCTCGCGGACGGTACGACAATCCCACCATGGCCTAAATTATTGCGGTTAGTCTAAAGGCTATCGTTACGCGAGCTGAAGAAGTTTCTTTGTAAACCGAGATGTCTCAAACATGGCATTGTTCCCATCCATGGCTTTCCTGCCGGCGCAAATGCATGAATGGAATTCAGTTGTGGCTGGTGGGGACGGCTGCCCCCGCATGCGCCCTTGTCCCTGCTCACTTAGCCCGTGGCTTGCACGCAACTACCGATGGTGCGTAATTTCAGCCGTGACGGGCCAGTCTGCCGAGCCGTCTTTGCCCCATTCCAGTTGGCAACTGGGGCTTGGGGGCTGCATTTCAGCCCTGGCTAGACCGTTCCATGGGAATGTGCTGGTTTACGACGGCAAAAAGAAGCCGATTTCATTTCCGTGTTTACCAAATCGATACCAGAGGGTTGGATATTGTTATACACAGGTTCGTGGGCCTTTTATGTTTTTTCTGTATTATCGTGCAGTTATTTTCCATGTTTATCTGAAAAGGTTGGCGCAACTGTACATATGTAGTTCTTAACCTATTGTGAAGCCTATTTTATTGACTTGGGCCGCGTTAGACCTCAAGGATGATAACTATGTGGTTCTGAATTCACTCTACGCGACTACTCGACTACTTTGAAATGGCCAAGGGCAGCACATTTTATAATAAATAGTCACATTCACATGGCCAGCAATAATTCAGAGACGCAAAAAGTTGAATAAAAGGTCATCCTATAATTGAATCTAATATATACAGAAATTCGTCTCATTCGGTCGGACAATCATATTTACTTAATTAAAATAAAAAACAGCATTACTCAGAAAACTCAGTTTTTCATCTCGCATCAGCCAGACTCTTCGCTTAGTAGCGGGTCTTAATGACGTCGAAGCGGTCAAGGTTCATGACCTTTGTCCAGGCAGCAACAAAGTCCTTGACAAACTTCTCCTTGGCGTAGTCGCTGCCGTACTCCTCGGAGATGGCGCGGAGCTCAGCATGCGAGCCGAAGACGAGGTCGGCGCGGGTGGCGTTCCAGGTAGCCTTGTTGGTGGAGCGCTCGGTACCGGTCCAGGTCTCGTTGTCGGACGAGGTGGCGGACCAGACGTACTTGGGGCTGAGGAGGTTAACGAAGAAGTCGTTGGTGAGCTTGCCCTTGCTGGTGGTGAAGACACCCTTGTCGGAGCCGTCAAAGTTGGCGCCGAGGACGCGGAGACCACCGACGAGAACGGTCAGCTCGGCGGGGGTCAGGGTCAAGAGGGCGGCCTTGTCGACGAGGAGCTCCTCGGTGCGGGCACGGGCGGTGCTGTGGCCGTAGTTGCGGAAGCCGTCGGCCACGGGCTCGAGGTAGCCGAAGGCGCGGATGTCGGTCTGGTTCTGGGTGGCATCGACACGGCCGGCCGTGAAGGGAACGGTGATCTCGAAGCCGGCGTCGCTGGCGGCCTTCTCAACGGCGGCAACACCGCCGAGGACAATCAGATCGGCGAGGGAGACATTCTTGCCGCCCTTGGCGAAGCTGGTCTGGACGGTCTTGAGGGCGGCGAGGACAGTCTTGAGCTGTTCGGGGTTGTTGGCCTTCCAGCTGACCTGGGGCTCGAGGGCGATGCGGGCACCGTTGGCACCACCACGCTTGTCCGAGTGGCGGTAGGTGGAGGCGGCGTTCCAGGCGGTGGAGACGAGCTTGCTGACGTCAAGGCCGGAGGTGGACAGGATCAGGGACTTGAGCGTGCTGACGTCGGAGTCGCTGAGGGACGAGTAAGAGGCCTTGGGGAGGGGGTCCTGCCAGTCAAAGTCGGCCGAGGGGATCTCGGGGCCGAGGTAGCGGGACTTGGGGCCCAGGTCACGGTGCAGCAGCTTGAACCAGGCCTTGGCGAAGGCGTCGGCGAGCTCGTCGGGGTGGTCGACCCAGCGGGTGCAAATCTTCTTGTAGGAGGCGTCGTGGATCAGGGCGAGATCGCTGGTGAGCATGGTGGCGCGGCGGAACTTGGTCGAGTCAAACGGATCCGGGTAGTCGACGGTGCCGTTGACAGCCTCCCACTGCTTGTGGCCGGCAGGGCTCTCGACCAGAGTCCAGTTGTTCTTCAGCAGAGAGTTAAGGTAGCCGTTGCTCCACCTGTAAACGGGTTAGCGCGGGGTTGTTCCCAAAAAAAGATTTAGGATGGTTGTATTATGTGGTGTGGGCGGGACGGAACGGGAAGGGATGGCGGCTCACTTGGTGGGAGTCTTGGTCCAGATGACCTCGAGACCAGACGTCGTGGTGTCGTCGGCGTTGCCGTTGTTGACGCTGTTGTGCCAGCCGAGACCCAACTGGCCAAGAGAGGCAGCCTCAGGCTCGGCTCCAATGTTGGCTGTGAAATTTCAGGTTAGCTTCGCGATCTCACTAATTGGTGGCGCATCTGTGGGGTAGTTCATTACATGAAGGGACGGCGCCGTGTGTCTTGCCGAAGGCGTGGCCACCGGCGATCAGGGCGACGGTCTCCTCGTCGTTCATGCCCATGCGGTCGAAGGCGACGCGGATGTCCAGGGCCGAGGTGGCAGGGTCCGAGTTGCCGTTGGGGCCCTCGGGGTTGACGTAGATCAAGCCCATGTGGGTGGCGCCCAGGGGCTTCTCGAGCTTGTCAGCGCGCTCGGCGTAGTCGGTGCTGCCGTTGTAGCGGACGTCGTTGCCCTCGGGCACAAAGGTAGCCTCAGCACCCCAGTAGACGGACTCATCAGACTGCCAGGTGTCGGGGCGGCCACCGGCAAAGCCAAGGGGAGTGAAGTCCATGGACTCAAGGGCGACGTTGCCCGTGAGGAGGAACAGATCAGCCCATGAGATCTTGTTGCCGTACTTCTGCTTGATGGGCCCTGAGAACCACAGTCAGCCACATTACATGATAGCAAAAACCGCGCGCGGGGTACTCACAGAGAAGGCGGCGAGCCTTGTCCAGGTTCTGGTTGTCAGGCCAGCTGTTGAGGGGAGCGAATCGCTGCTGGCCCATGCCGCCGCCACCGCGGCCGTCAATGGCGCGGTAGGTACCGGCGCTGTGCCAAGCCATACGGATGAACAAACCGCCATAGTGACCGAAGTCGGCGGGCCACCAGTCCTGCGAGTCGGTCATTAACGTGTGCAGATCCTTCTTGAGAGCCTCATCTGTGACAAGTTAGCGCTGATGTGTGACAATTGTGGGGAAGACGGCGGCATGAGAAAAAGAAACGAAAGAACGAATCAAGCAAACGAAAAGGGGAAAAAATGAAAACACCAAAACAGGGGAAAGGGAGCGGTAGAACATACAGTCGAGGGACTCAAAGGCGGCAGTGTAGTCGAAGCTCTCGCCCAGGGGGTTGTACTGCTTGGAGAACTGGCGGAGGACATCGAGCCTCAGCTGGCAGGGCCACCAGTCGTGGCTCCTGGTACCACCACCGGCAGCATTGCTGAGAGTGGCACAACGGCCAAAGTTCTCAGGCACCTCGCGGGTGAAGGTACCGGTAGTGTCCCGCTTGGCGGCGAAGGGGCAGGTACTGGCATCAGCTGCAGCGAGGAGCTGAGCGGCTATCAAGAGCCACCCGGACAGGTTGGCGTGCATGTTGAAGAGGGACTCAAGAAGGGAATGAATGAGTTGGTGATGGAGAATGGAAAACGAAAAGAGGAACCCCAAGTGGAGAGGGGACTCGCGTTGCTTTAATATCTCTTGAACGTCTGTGTAGTAGTAGTCCGGGTAAGGCGACGGCGTTCCGTGGATCCCTTTGGGGTCGGCGTCGGGGGCGGGATGATGACAACTCAGATGGAGATGCTCATGGGTTTGAGGTTAAGCTTTCGTCCCCGTCCGAGTCTAGAAATTCTAGATGGCAGGAGAGACAGTTCAACAAGGCACTCCCCGGTGCGGGCAGACGTCACGTCTTTATTGGGAAGTAGGTCGAGAGATTGTCCGTCGACCGGGATGCGAGGCTTGGCGCAAGGTTCTTTGGTGTTATAAATTGAGCCAACTGCATTGGCTCTCGGGGATTGGCTCTCGGGGATTGGCCTGGCGAATATTGGCCTCCCAGGGGCGTGTGTGAATCAAGAGCCCGGAGGCCGAAGAGATAGGCAGTCTGTCGATTCCGTAATCTGGAGGTCAATTCCGTGCCAATGTTCATTTTTTCCTCGCTGGGCTCTTGGCATCACCCGCATTGACGTCCAATGGGTTTCCCTGCATTACTTAAAATGAGCCACACACCGGCACTGTTCCCTGCCCCCGATCCCCAAGGGCCCAAGCCTCAAGGCCGCACCAAGACACTGCCGGGCCTGTGGTGGGCTCCGTGGCCCGCTACCTTGGACAAAACAGGCCAAGTGGGCGCAACGCTGGGCAGGCCCCCCCTTAATATCACCTGATCTGTGCATCCCCGGTCTGACGCCGTGCATCGCGGGCGTCCCTATCACGTCGCAGCACGATGCTCGATTGAGGCTCGCGGGGCCCTGGCTTGCTTGCTTGGGTCATGGCGAAATGTGGAAATATGGGCCAGGTCCGTCACATGGCATGCTTGTATCACATCATACATTTTTGTTGGGCGAGGTACACAGGTGGGCGTCTTCCTGATTTAGAAGTCCTGATTACTGTACGCCCCTTGTCTTGTCCCATCCCATCCATCTGCTTTCTTTTGTGTTTTCTCGACCGCTGCTGCGGTGTTTTTTCCAACCTGCTTGCTGCGGTTGGGCCGGTCCTCCTCTTGGCGCGATAAAGATAGTTCCAAGACATGCCACGTTCCGCTTATTCGTCTTACAGCGGCCTTCTCAACCGGCGCGCCACCACCCTGGATAAGCTGCCAAGAATCCCAAGGTGAGCAATACGACGAAAAGTGAGTCGACATATGATTACAGTGTGAAAGTTTAAGCATAAGCCCGGCAGTGCGGGGGAGGAGGGCTCTGTAATCCCGGCCACAAGGGACTACGCCACAAAGCCTATCCGTCATAAAATAACGCTTCCCTGGTGCTGCTGGCCGGCCCACTGGTTTCCCAGCGCATAGTGAGTGAGTTAGTGTCCCGCGGGCCAAGGAGTGCGGAGGGGAACAATGCCCTGTACCCTCGGCAATATAGGGCATGCATCACCTGAACAGCACTGCCGGGCTGGGCTGTCCGCCGTAACGAACGACGGACGAAACCCGTTCGCGCCGAATAAATAGGCGGCTCACGCGAGGCTCAATTAGTCAGTGATTGTGAAACCTAGCAAACAGAAGCCAAATCAAACTCTATCTAACTATTGTCCGACATGCTGGATCAGAAGTTCCAGCTTTCCAAAGCACTGGCAATTAGGTTTGCGGCTCAGGTTCAGGGGGGACGCGCGACCCAAGATGTGGCCGCCTGCGCTGCCGAGCCTGGCCTGGTGGTGTCTAGCTTGCTTGCTTGCTTGCTTGCTTGCTTGCTTGGTGCCCAGCCAGCACAATCGGAAAATTAACAAGCCCGCCCACCCAGGACCAGCCAGGCGAGCTAGCCTAGCGCTCCCCCCAGCGAGGCGTGGTTGGTGGATCGTAGGCTAGCGAATGGCAGGGCCCTGAATAGCAATCCCTCACGCCTAATCCCCAGGGCCCTCGAGCCCGGCTGTATCCGCCTGGTGCTACGCTGCGCTGTGCTGTAACTCTCCCGCCACATTCAATCGGGGGGCCTCACCACCATCAAACTTGCTGCTGCTGCTGCGAACCCGTCACCCCCACTACCCGACGTCTCACTCGGGTGTTGGTGAGAGCAGCACAATACAACACAACAACACCTGCCACATCGGCACTCGCTGCGCCGCGCATATCTCGGTGTTATGGGGATGGGGAACCATTGCTCACCGCAGCATCAGCCCGGTCTAGAAGGTGAGATTTAAGCGATTACATAGTCGGCAACTCGTCGTTCCGTAATAGCATGCCATTCAAGAGCCCGGCCATAAGACCAAATCCGTATCCACAGCAAAGCCACCTCAAGCTTCCAAGCTACCCGGGCCGCGTGCACTTGATTGCACGATGCAAAGTTTGGCAAAAAGAAAGGTAGGCGAGAGCCAATGCGTCGGTGAACTCATTGCTGGCATCGCATTTGAGACTGCATTCGATAGTCCAATACACCGCCAGCGTGGCCATTCGCTACCAGCACACCCTGCGGGTCGGCCGCTGTCAAAACAAAACATCAACAAAAAAAAAAAATAGGCGGCTGTCAAAGTCATGTTTACGAGCGACCCAGGTCGGCGAGGTCAGCCTGCAGGTTTGCTTGCTTGCTCCATTAAAAGAGGCGCATGCACAGCTGCAAGCCACTGGGTCCCATGAAAACAAAAGGAAAACAAAACAGTCTCCGATTTAGGATAATCAGACGAGAAGGAACAAAGGAAAAAGAACAAGTGCAATGTAGTAGCCTTACGGGGATGGCGGATGGATCTCCCCTCTCTTTCTCTCTCTCTCCACATGCAGAGAGTCCGCAGGAGCATTGCATTGCGTTATAGGTGGAGTTTGTTGCAAGCAGACGAGAGCCAAGACCCCGTCGCAGTGCCGGGAAACAACAAGGCTCCATGTTCCCGCTCCGTAACAGCGACCAACGGCTGCCGATGGAGCCAGGGTACTGTTCCCCTCGGTAAACTACCTCGACATGTCTATCCACTGTTCAGAAAAATCCACTTCCAAGACGTCTGCCGGGATGCCCAAATGGGTCGGCTGCAGCGGGGAGACGCATCCGCCCTGTGGCCCCGATTAGCTGACGTAACCAAATATCCGTGAGACCTGCCAAGAAAAGGCCAAGCTTGGACTTTTTGTTGGTGGTTCGCCAATCAATAGCTGGTGGTTGATATTCATCAGATTGCTACGTGGTACGCGGCCAACGCTGCCGTTCTTGTAAGAAAAAAAACAAAGAAAAAAAAAAGGGTCGTCGGGATGTGCGCTGCAAACATGGCCAACCCTGGCTTGCAGCCGGTCAGCGAATCGTGAACCCAGGCCCAGCCAGCATGATCTCTGTCTGTCGGACCTTCGAAAGGGTGCGCTACATAAGGTGCACACCAAAGTGCTCTGCTTTGGCAGGGGATGATGCCCTGGTCCCAGCGCACAGACAGCTGGCCAAGCAAAGCACGGTACGCGCGCGCGCTGGGCCCGCGAAGCATGGTGTTCCATGAGCCAGCAATATCCTTGCACGGCGGCCAAGGCTCTGTTGCAAAGCATGTCTCTTCCTCCAGGCAGATCAGCACAGAGACAGGCGAAACCATGCCTAGATATCCAAAGTCAATTCTACGGTAAATTCTTTCCGTTTTTGGTTCCGAAGACCCTAGCAAGGAAAAATAGAGGAAGGGGAAAAAAAGACAAAAAGCCAAGGCGGTCAAAGGGGAGCAGGGGGGGAGTGTCTGATGAAAAAGTAGGTTCATCACGATCTACACGTCACGCTCAACTTTAGTCATGCCGCAGGCCAGCCAATGGCATCATTTGCGTACTGCATGATCTCTCTGCCAGAATAATGTATTCGATTATTATACCGCCCATGTTGCCCGCGTACCTGCGTCTTTTCTTGGCGACGTCCAGGGGGGGTGTTATTGTCCCAGATCTTCCAAGGTTTGCGGGAAAGGAAACAAGGAAAAGGAGGCTTCTTCCTTGGTCATAACGATGAAACAAGAGAATCACGCCGGAGTTAGAGATACGATGCCAGAAATTTCCGACTCAAAGTCAATCCTCTTTTCCATCTCTGCCGGTGCAGGAACCTTGTCTCGTTGGACGTCTCACAGGCTGCTAGGTGCAATGCAAGAGAACGAACTGCTCAATCAAACAGTTCGAATACAGCAGGCAGATTCTGCATCACGGCAGCCTGGTCTCCCTGCCGGATCCTGACAGGATTTCACATGGATTTCTCGTACATGCGCACTTGCTGATCTCGATGGATGTTGAAGCGAGGTGCCGGATATCTACGATCCTGCCGTCTACCGAGTAGCTTGTCTGATATTCCGCAGCTCTGCGGTCCTATAGAATCTGTGATATACCCACATGTTCGCTTGCGTTCCGGATAGTCCTTGTTTAGCTTTGAATACTGCATTAGATGGCCCTCGTGCCCCATCTTGGCGACGTGATCCATTTTTTCCGCCGGGTAGAACGAATCACGGCTCATGCATATGACATTGGGCCAGGCTGTAAATTGAGTCTGTGATTGGCGAATCACATAGGCTGCTTCGTAAAAGGTGCTGGAAGGCTTGGTATGACATGGCCATGCTGCGTTCGACTCGGAATCTGGGGCAATAGATTAGATTACCAATCACCCCGAAGTGAACTAAACTCAAAAGCTGGCGGGAAATCCTATTGGTTCATATCACAACCACCGCAGGCTTGGGTGTGGGTCTATATTTCACCATTGTTAAGGAAATGTTCGGTATGAATAAGAGTCCCGATGTAAACAGGATAGATGGGCGCCAGTAGTCAATGTCAGCATCTGGATACACTAAGGCATGCATGCTAGTAGCATCACTTTTCGTGGCGCAGCCGTCCCGACTCTGTCACAACAAACCCAACGAACTAATTCTGACCACTGCAATCACACCAGAAATCCTCCAGCATGCGAACCATATGCACTCAAATTCATTTTCGTCTTTTTGGTTCCATTAGATCTGCCTTGCCGAATAAGATGCCGGCATCCTACGTAAAGGTGACATCCGCCATGCAACCTACCCTATAGGCACATCTCAAATCCGTGCTCCACTGCCGGGCGGAGGTCTCAATTCTGTAAAATTGCGACCTTCATCGGATTAGCCGCACAGGCTAAAACTCTACAGAAGCACGCTGCCATGTGGGGCAGGCAAGCCTCGCGCCTTACACCCTATAAAGGGATGATTCGTCTTCGGCCAACGCTCTTCACATTCGGGCTTGATCCGGGGGGCAAGATGCACTTGACAGAAACAACAAAAGGAGAGGAGGGGTAACATGTGATGAGGTCTAAAAAAAGATTTGGGTCAACAAATGGCACGACAAGACAATTGTTTCCACGAGGCCCAGAAACAATCACACGCGCAGGGATTTGATCTGCGGGGGCAATCACATTCCTTGGCCTCTTGGCACTACCCATCTTGCATTCTGTTGGTCAACCACGCGCGTGCAAGGTGATTGATTCCATAATTAGAGAGAGCACTACTACGGTCCCATGGTTGCATGGTACCAGAGAGAGAACAAGAAGAGTAAAAAAAATCCTTCTGCCTCGTGATTTCGCTTGCATGAATTGGTTTCAGAAAACCATATCCAAGGCCATTTTACCTTCCCCGTTTTTACTGATAGGCCCGAGCCCATGAAAAAGAGCATGGGTCTTAGCCCCAGAGGACCTGCATCGCATCATCCTTTCCGGTTCTGGCAGTTGGTATCCAGTATTTTCAGGCTAAAGTCCTGACAAACGTGCCACCTTGTCCAGTAACGGACACCATGATTCCAAAAACCTATTTTTCGCATTTCCATACAACTCCGCCGGACTATTCCCACAACAAAAAAAAACACGTGCCCCATACCATGTTTCCCTCATATGACATCACTCCGCCAAGTCGAATCCCCAACCACGTCGACGGAACATCTTTGCCTCCGTTTAGGCTTAATGCAAAATGCGGTGAGCTTAGTCGGCGTGTTTTTTTCGGTGCTTTTTTCCCCCCAAAATGTGGCACGAATCGAGGAACGGGTGCGGGGAGCCCTCATGTAGAAACAAATAAAGCAAAATTCTTCTCTCCGGTTTCCTCTTTTACTCACTCTTGGCGCGGAGGGGCTTGGTAGATGTTCCACGAGTAGCAGAACTTGTATTCCAGGTTTTCGTAGTATAAAATGTCATCGTAGAACCTCGTCGTCAGATCGTCGCCTTGCTAAAGCTAGCCATGAAAAATCTTCTATTTTTGGGGCTTGCCTCTGGGGCCGTGGCGAGCCCAATTGCCAGCTCACCGTCATATTTGCAATGGATGGCCGACACCTTCATCCGAAACGGTGTCTCACCGAAGAAGAACTACGGCGAATCAACGCTGTACAAAGGGTTCGAGTTCGCCTACGAATTCACACAAAATGAAACATACCTCGACTGGTACAAAGGGCAGATTGATGACAATGTGGTATTGGAGAATGGATCGATTAAAGATTGGGATGCTTCGTACTCGCTCGATCACTACCGGATCGGCAACAATTTTCTGTACTGGTACCAGCGCACGAAAGAAGACAAGTATAAAATCGCGGCCGCCACGGTTCGGGAAATTTTGAACAGCCATCCTCGTACTCCTTCCGGCGGCTTCTGGCATCGTAAACCTGTTTATCCTGATCAAATGTGGCTTGACGGAATCTTTATGGCCGACTCGTTTTATGCAAAATGGACTCATCTCTTTGACGTTGACAACACCACAGCCTGGGATGATATTGTACTTCAGTATGATCTCATCGAGTCTCACTGCCGAAACAAGACATCGGGACTTTTGACACATGGATATGACGAGAGCAAAACCGCTGTCTGGGCAGACCCCCTAACTGGATCCGCGCCTTTGGTTTGGGATCGTGCGGTGGGCTGGTATTTCATGTCTTTGATTGAAGCACTTGAAGTCTTCCCTCAGAGTCATGCCGGATACGAGAGACTACTCGATTACTTTACCTCGCTCGCTGCAGCGCTCAAAAAAGCACAGGATACTGGAGGTGGCTGGTGGCTAATCATGTCTGAACCCTACCCTGGAATGGAAGGAAATTATATTGAAAGCAGCGGGTCGGCCATGTTCACTTGGGGCTGGTTGAGGGGTATCCGGGCGGGATATCTGGACAAGAGTGAGTACCTCGACGTAGCGACGAAAGCGTATCATACTCTTGTCGACGATTTCATTTATCATGAACCTAACGGCACGATTACCATGATGGGAACCGTTGATGTGGGATCACTGGGGTCTAACGGAACTTACGAGGTGAGTAAGCTCTACTGTTCAATCTGTGAATTAACATTGATAAGTGCATGTGAATAGTACTACATTTCAGTAAAAACCACTCCCAACGACTATAAAGGAACAGGCCCTTTCATGTATGCCTCTTATGAATGGGAAGCATGGGCAAGCAAAGAATAGACATCTTAGACATGTCAATAGACAGGAATATGCTCATATTACCCAACGGAGATGATTACGTATTTAAACACCAGAGAAATTTAATTCAGGGATTGTGTTTCGATGCGAGTCGTTCGGCCCATTTCCGATGATCTTTTGCCATTCAGGGGGTTTCTGAAGCTTCTGCAAGTTGAGATGAGCGGAGGAGATCGTTGACATACGCGATATACATCCAAGGCAAACTTGATCGCTTTGCTGTTCGAAGCTTAGTTCTCACTCTAGCGCCCGCATTCTTTGCCTTTAGAGTACCCAGCGTAGCAATGAGCAATACCTAAATGGACTTGAATGGTCAAAACTTCTCCATAACCGTCCATAAAAAAACGATGAGCCGATATTGGGGCCTGGAATCCACCCTCTGACTGTCACAGGTCGATTTGCTAAACCCCGGCTGGTAATATGGGCATGCAGCATTCAAGAATGGAGCTGGTTGATACAACCAGATATCATGTCAAGATATCTAGTAGAAACGAAGAGTTCGAACTCTTACTTCTCAGAAATATTTTCGTAAATCATTATTGACCTCATCCAAGTGGCGGTGGATTCTCTTGGCAGTCTGGTCAAGAATGAGGTCGACTGAGCTGCAACGTGCAGGGGACTGTTTGACGTGATAATAATATTATCGGAGTTCATAATCATGCATTTTGGGGAGCGTGCCGCAGAGATGTATTTAAGCTTCTTATGGAAAATTTCCGTACGTGGTTAGGCCCCTAGTATTTATCCAGTGCTTGTCACTGTTGATATAGACAGGGTTCGGATCTCTATTGCATATTATGTCATGGGTCGCATGAATGCATAAAGAATTACTGGCAGCCTCATTTAAGCTACTCATAGTGATGGATTTGGATATTTAGTGCTTATGAGCTGTAGTTTAGTGCATCGAGGATGCATACGACAGATGTGTCGCCATCTATTTCGATCTCAAGATTGGAATGCGATGCGCGAGAAGCAGTGATGCAAAGATAAGGATAAGAGAGTGGATGAAAATGCAACATTCGGCATACCATTCGTACAAAACCCACTGTTGAATAAAATGAGGCACGTCTGTATGTCCTCAAGCATATCTCGACGAGGTGGTTCGAAAAATAATCAACCAACTACCGATCCAAACTAACGCAATGCCGATCTGATGATGTTTGATACTGCCCCCAGCCCGCGCGTTCCCTTGTCGTTTAGGATACCGCAACAGACTCGTTTACATCCAATGGGCTGTTGACTGACCCAAAGACAGTTGAAATTTGTTCATATTTTCCGTTCAAAATTGCTTTTACAATTGTTAACGCAGTCTCTCAAATTTGTGCGGGCCACATGGACATATTGACACCACTTTTTTGGATCCTGAAATCTGGGATCAATGTGCGTAGCCGACAAGCCGACTCTTGGCGCAATGCGTATTAAATGAGCAACTTTGGAACACGTGCTTTTCGGAGTCGCACTCGAGGTAATTTCTGCATTGGGTTTGATAGCTTACGAGTCGGTCCATCGAACTGGAGATTGGATATGGCAGAAACCAAATTCCACCAATGACGGCCAAGCTAGATATTGCACCAGGAGGCCAATACATTGGTGGATAGTCTACCACCGTGAGCTATTTCTTGGACACTAGTTGACCGATCTTCTGATAAAAAAAGAGCAAGATATCTCGATAATATTCAGACCTATTCTCTACCCACGTGCTTTCTGCTAGACTTGGTATTGCATCGGCCTCGATGGTCGATATTCATTCGGTAGCCCGATGGAGCAGTGGTGTCCGATCTACCAACTGCGCCGTGACATCGCGCCTGTGCCCCTTGCAGCTTGGCAAGGATGGGCACACCCGTGGCCGCACCCGACCCAGCTTAATGCCCCTCAACAGGAAGCCTCCCCCGCTGCGGGTCGTCCTTTGTCGAGGCGATTGTGCCTCTTTCGTCCCGTGTCATCACGAGTTCTCGATCGCGGAATAATAATGGTTCAGATAATACTTCAGGGTCTTCAATATAAGACTGATAGAATTGCGCCTTAATTTCCTAGGATAGACGCGAAACTTTCAGGAGCACCAAAATGAGTCCCTACAGCGCAGCAATCTGTTCCTTTGTCTTGGCGGCAGCCGGTTGCGCGGCCGCCGCGGACAGCGGCACATTCACCACGCTGAGCATGAATGTTGCAGGCATCCCGGCCATCTTCCAGTCTAACGACGTCCCTGGGGACAAGACGGAGAACTCGCTCCTGATTGGCACGTATTTCGCCGAGTATGGATACGATATCATCAACGTTCAGGAGGTAGGTGCCTAGATGACGCCCTTTAGAAATAAAAATAAGCATAGTAAGAAGCATCGCCGCTGACCCAACGCCAGGATTTTAACTACCACGCTTATATTTACCAGACGGACAACCACACCTACCGCACAGCCACATCTGGCGGAGTGGTTTTTGGTTCTGGCCTCAACACGCTTGCCAATTTTGGCTGGATCGATTTCACCCGCACCAAGTGGGATGAGTGCTCCAATGCTTCAGGCTCTGACTGTCTGACGCCCAAGGGCTTTACCTTTATGCGCGTCCAGGTCACCGACGGCGTCTACATTGACACGTACAACCTTCACGCTGACGCCGGCACTGAGGATGCCGACGAGACGGCCCGAAACAGCAACTTGAAGCAAGTCGCCGATTACATTGACACATGGAGCGTCGGCAACGCCGTGCTTGTGTTTGGCGACACCAACAGCCGGTACACGCGCACAGCCGACAACATTACCATCTTCAGGAAGCAGAACGGCCTGACGGACCCGTGGGTCGAGCTTATCCGCGATGGCGTCGAGCCCACCGTGGAGACTCTCTGCGACAACCCTAGCACGACAAACTACTGCGAGACGGTAGACAAGTTCTTTTACCGCGGCAACTCCATTGTGAACCTTAGCGCTACTTCCTTCAACTACGAGAGCAGCAAGTTCTTGCAGGCCAACGGAAGCATCCTGTCTGACCACAACCCCGTTGGCGTCCACTTCTCCTGGTCGCTGTCTGGCTCATTCCGCCAGTCGAACTATGCCGGAGGCCCACACGGCGATTGGTTCAGCGACCTGCCAACGCTTTCTAGCCTTTCTTCCTCATCGCTGAAGCCCACCAAGCTGACCTTCAGCGGTGGCTCGCGCCTCGACTCTGTCGGAATCACTCTTTCCGATGGAACGACATTTACCCATGGCGGCACCGGCGGTACTGCTGTCTCTTTGACGCTGGGCGATAACGAGTACTGGACCAGCGCCAAGTTGTGCCAGGGGCAGAAGGACTCGCACACTCGCGTCTTCTACATCCTGGCCACCACCAGTGCAGGCAACACGCTGGCATCTGGTGGTTCCACGAGTGACTGCATTACTGTGACGGCGCCAACTGGCTGGCAAATTGTGGGATACCTTGGTCAGGACGGTGATGAGATTGACCAGCTGGCGCTTATTTTTGCCAAGCAGTAAGCAGAGACGGAGAATACCAATGTTCCCTTTTTAACGACTTTGAAATTTATTTTGTTTATTTTTAGTTACTGTAAGCTTCACTTCTATGTATCTACTTAGTCAGGATGATACGCGGTTTGAACCCAATTTTTACGGCTCAACGAAAGTACTATATGTCTATTGATGTTTGAATCGAGATGAATCTTCCCCACCAAATTACGCGCAGGTCCTAGATTTGAAGCGTGACTCCTTTAGGTCATGAACCGTAACATGTCGGCAATGGACAAAAGAGAGAGCCAAATTTAAATTTAATATGTTGAGAATGGAAATAAGTGCTCATTATTAAAATTGCTCGTATTAACATTAGGTTGAAATTTTATGTCCAAGGCAGCTTTTTATGCCACCTTCATGCTTTGACCTATGAATCGTACTCGATAAACATCTGGTCAAACCCAATATTCGTCCAGTTCTTGGTCTCCGTGTTGTAGGTCAAGTTACTGGGGAACCACTCCTTCTCCTGCGTAGCTCCAGAGTACACACTGCCTCCGGCAATCGGGCGCGACAACTTATTGGCGCCCGACTTGACGGTAAAGTTGGCCAAGCTGACCTCGTACGCATTTCGCGACGCAACCGTCGGGCAGCCGTAGTACTTTGCCTCTGCGCTGTCCTTGCTGAGGTGCAGCTCAAAGTAGCCGCGGTAGTAGCCCTCGGACCACTGCAGCTCTTCGTTGTCGCGGATCATTAGGCCGGACTCGTTGTTGGCCGACTGGATGGTGCCGCCGAAGCCAGTGGACGAGACTGCGGTGCCGGCAAATTCGACACCAATGGAGCCAGAGCCAGTGCTGGGGTCATAGGCCTCCTCGTCCAGCCACACAAGGTCCGAGACCCAGTTTGCGTGGCTGTCCCCAGCGAGCATAATGTTGTTCCCAATCTCGTTGGAGTACATGTGCTTCAGAGTTCGGTTCTTGTTTGCCATGTATCCCTGGCAGTCTCAGCGTGCATCTTTCAAAATAGGGTTTTGTGCACTTACATCCCAAGCATCTCCATTGATGACTTCGCTGTAGAGGGTAGTGATGTTAAGGCGGGAAAAGACAATTTGGTTTCCGATGACGCGCCAGGTGGCGCCGCGCTCCGAGGACTCGGAAAGCTGGCGGTAGAACCAGTTTTCCTGGTGAGATCCCATCAACGTGCGTCCAGAATCGTCGTGGATATCGTAAATGTAGTCATCGTTGATGTAGGCTAGAGATTGTCAGCAGAAGAAAGGCTTCCGAAATCAAAGGAATAACCTCACAGGTGGTAATGCTGCGGTCATAATTGCGCGTGTCGAGCATAATGAGGTCAAAGAGGTTTCCAATCTGGAATGATCTCCAGATGCGTAAGTTGTCGTCCTAGATCCATTAATTCCATGACTCTCTTCCTTTGGCTTGTTTTACCCACCATGTCGACTTGACGGATTGGCATCCACTCAAAGTAGGCGCGCACAGCATTCATCTTTCGCTGATCAACGCTCACGCCACCGTGGGACTTGAACGACGCCTCGGTATTTTGCAGACTGACAGAGCCATCGCGATAGACGTTGTCCGAAACCTCTTTTGGCGGTGTTAGCTTTGCGCAGAAAAGTGAGAAATGGGAGAGAAAGCCGCTGACCGTGATCGTCCCAAACAGTGATCCAAGCAAACTTCTGATGCGCCAACAGCAGGTCTGAGTCCGTTCGGTACTGGGCAAGACGGGTACGATAGTCGTAGAGGCTCAGCAATTCGGTCGACGGATTCGTCGCTCTGGCATCCTTGCTTGCGTTGCCGACGCCATACTCGTAAATGTAGTCGCCAATGTGAACAAAGTAATCGACGTTATCCTTGCGCGCCGCATTCCCGTAGGCGTTAAAGTAGCCGTTGGCTAAACAGTATTAATCACTTGGATTTTTCAGAAATATCGTCGTAATTGGCTTACGAAAGTTGCTGCAGGAAAATACTGCAATGCTGGCGTTGGAGATGTCTTGGTTGGCAGAGGGCGTAGTCTTGGTGCGGCCTACGGGACTCTTGTTCGAGGAGTCGCAAACGTTGAACTGGTAGTAGTAGGCAGTCCATGGCTCGAGCCCAGTGGCTTCAACCTGTACTTGTGTGAGCAGCCGGGTTGATCGTGGAAGAAATATCGAACCTACCTTGATTGTGAAATCAATATCCGACGTGGTATACGCCGTGCCTTTGGTGACGACATCCTGGAGCTTCTCGTCGGTGGCAACCTTGTACTCAACGCAAACGCGCTTGGACGCTGCCTTGATATAAGTCTCGGTGTCATGATTGAAAAGGGCCACAGGCCCCTCCACAGTTACGTTGCTCTTGTCGTTCTGAAGCGTGGGCGAAACCCTGGTCCAAAGAATGACCGAGTCAGGGTACGGATCGCCAGACGCGACACCATGCGTAAATTTGAGCTCCTTTGCATCCCAGGATGAGGTGCCGGGATGATATTGAGAGCTTGAGGATCTCCTGAACAAGCCAGAGCTCCGTTTGAGGACCTTGGGCATGTCGACACCAAGCACATCGTGTCGCTTGGACGGGCTCAGGTAATTGAGATTGCCATCCCAGCTCGCCACGACGCAGCTGGCCAGGAGCAAAAGGGAACCTACAGATGTATGCATGACTCTCAGAAAATACGCGCTTGCAGAAGGATGAGAGTACGACTAGTCGCGAACGCGCCCTGGGAGCGGGCTCAGACGGCAACCTCGATATTTATCACCACCGAGCCTCGCCCTTGCATGCGGAAGCTGCGGGCACCAATTCAAGGTCTTAAGCATACATCGGCCACTAGACCAATTGACCAATGAGACATGCGGCAGTTCGGATTATGGCCTTGTTTTATCTGTCCCCGGCGGGGTCGCTGTCCTGCAATGGCACATTGTGATGAACCAGGATGCGCATGTCGATTTCCTCGTGGCTCGTGGTGGCGGCGGGATTGGCCCGGGCTGAAGATGCGCGGCATGGGTCAGACCAAAGTGCCTACCGAAGCGTGCATGAATACGCGTTACCTCGAGTCTTGCTGTTATAAGGTTGGCAAGGCCTTTGCCGTCATTGCCGACCGGTGGGTGTATCCAGGTCGGGATCCTTGATCAATGACGATAAACGGTCGTGGTGAATTGTTAAACATTGCGATGCGACCGGTCGGAATGCAGGCAGGGCAATACCACCGTCTCAGCCTAATGCGGGGACGCAATGATAGCTCACGTGTGAATTACTTCCGTCAATTATTATTTCTCAATTCAAGAATCTGTCCGTGTGGGCATAAGGGTGCAGTAATTGCAGATTGTCCAATTTTTTTCTTCGTCGCGGCGCTGTCGGCGGATGAAACTCCTCCACCTTCCGGTTCCTAAGTTTTGGCCGCCTCCCTATCTATATTTGGCGGCAGCCGAACAGTCGCTGTGACCATCAGCACTTCACCTTAAACGATAGGGCAAATGATGCACTGGAATAACCTAAAATTGATGCCAATTTCGATAAGTGGGATCCCGCCAACAATGCCGGCTCCAGCTCGCCCACATTCCGGCCGGATGACAGGGTTTGATGGTATCACGACTTAACTCACGTTGAAGATGGATGCCAAGTCCAACTGAGCTCATATCTGTGAAATTTTCACGGCATTGGGTTGGAGATGCAGAGCTTCATGTGCTGATCGCGTGTCTCGATAACGACTCTTTGCCGGGCGCAGGTTCATGAGACCAGGTCATCACCCCCGCTGACATCATCTACATATTTTGAGCTTACAAGTCACATTCAATTCTATTGCATGCCTTTGCACACTGATCTTCTATCACCGTCACGTGTGCATCTCGGTTTGCGAGCGGCTTGTGGGGTTAACGGTGGACTTCATCCCATCAGACGTTTCAGCGTGAAACATTTTGGACCCTGCACTGAGCGTGAACGTTTCCATGGATGTTGGCTCAGAAAACGAGCTAATCTTTTTTATTTTATTTTATTTTTATTTACCGAAGGATTTCCCGGTTGCATTTTTAGGGAATGGAGGTGCTGTGAATTTTGCAGTCTGGCATTTGTTCACTGTGAGCAGTGAGTCACGCGGCGTGGAGTGCAGGGTAATTGTGTCGCGGTGTTCCATAAACTGCACACAAATGCGGCGTTCGCTTGCGTTGTGAGGCACAAGATGATAAAGTTCCCAACTCCGTCCAGACCGCGAACATTATACTGGCAAGCGCCATGATTTGGATAAGCTCTGCACTGCATAGTAATTGCGAAGCCGTGGCTTGAAGTTGTGTTCTGTCATGGATTGGATTGCGAAGCTTGTTGAGACCACCCTTTCTGCTATGGCCTCGCAGCCGACAAGGGCTTGTCTCGAGACTGGGTTCATCCCAAGTTTGTCGTATTTTGGAATCTCCTAGGATTTCTTCTTTCTTTTGCGCTGAAGAAATTTTTCTGGAGGCGAAATATGCCACGAAATGAATCAGCTCGGATGATTTGAGTCAAGTTAAAGCTTGTCATGGCGTGGCGCTGGCTAGCGAAATCAAGATCTGCGGGGCGGATTGTTTTTCCATCGAGACGATGCGCTCTACCCTTGCCTCGGCAGCCGCCATTGGGTTGTTATTTAGCTGGATGGGCTTCAGTGGATTCCGGGCAGCCGTGACGTGTGTGGCAGAAATGTCGGTATGGTGATTTGGTTGGCTCAATGGAACAAACCGCCCTGAGACACATTTTTGAGGTATCCGCAGAAACTGCACAAAAGCGAGTCGCCTGCGACGCGGCCACCTCTTTGATTGGCCGGGGACTGCTCCACCGCGTGCCTGAATAATGCCGACCGGGTCACCGAGCAGCCAGCTTCGGGGGTATATAGGAGACTGGCCCGGAGCATTTTACTTATGACTCGCTTGCTGTCGAACCCGTTGGGTTTGGCGTCGGTACATTGGAGAGATAATGGCATCAGACGACCACCCGCAAGATGGCGAACTCCCTCCCGAAGGCGGCGGCAGCAGCAGCGGCGAGGATAAGCTGCTCGTGCGACAGGCGCTGTCGTCGTTTGCCAACGTGCGCTTCTCCATCCGGGCCTTCTACCATCACCGTGTAGCCACGTTTCTCGCGAGCATTGACCGAATGTCCAGAGGCTCATTTTGGAAGGCCATCGCCCCGAAGATGGTCAAGACGTACCCCGCCCGCCCCGACCTCTCGGTGCGCATCTTCCTGCCAAAGAACGGCGCCGACGACGAGAAGCTGCCTCTGTACATTATGCTGCACGGAGGCGGCTGGGTTATTGGCGATGCGCAGATGGACGACGAACAGGCCTACCTCCTCGCCAATAAATACAGCTTCTGCGTGGCGAGCCTGGACTACCACCTTGCGCCGCGCCACCAGTTCCCTGTTGCCATTCACGATTGCGCAGCACTGATAAAGGATATTTTAGCCGATGAAACGCTCCCTATTGACCATGGCCGGGTGGTGCTTGGGGGCTTCTCAGTGGGAGGATCAATGGCGCTCGCACTGGCCCAGCTACCAGAGATCTCGCCACTAGTGAGAGGATTGGTCGCTTTTTACCCATTGACGGACTGCGCAGGTGGCATGCGGCCAAAGGGAGAGCTCACGGCCTGGGGGAAACCGAGTAACATTGAGAACAACATACCCCTCTACGACTGGGCATATATTCCGGTCGGCCACAATCTATGCGATCCCCTTCTGAGTCCGATGTACGCCACCAAGGACCAGATTTCTCACCCGGTATTCATCGTCACGGGCGGTGCAGATGTCTTGCGAGTGGAGGCTTGCGCATTGGCTCGGCGGTTGGCTGGCCTACCGCACGATCCAGAGGAATTGAAGCCGGAGGAGTCGTGGGAGGAAGGCGAGGTAAAATATACATGCGTGAGGGATATGCCACACTATTTTACGCACCATTCGGAGCATATTCACGATGCATCGTGGGAGACTCGACGAGTGAAGGGGAATGAAGATATTTGGAAAGAGGTTTATGATTGGACATCGGAATTCCTGACATGAGCCGAGTTTGGGATTATCCACGGGATGGAGTAACAACAAGGATGAACAACAACCACCCTCGCAACTGCTGCATCTTTTTGCGTGCGACTCACGCGAGGCTCTTTGCACTGCCCTGCTTTCGTTAGTGTCGCGACATGCACACATCAAATTTCCTTCATCGATAAAATTTGTCTTCATTTTATGCGACCTTGAACGCTCAGCCAACACACCGATGTTACCTTGGAGCGCGCCGGTCGATTTATACCATGGAAATGGCAAGCAAGGGAGGGGGCCGGTGTCGAAGAATTAAAAAAACTCTTAAGATGCCAAGTCGACGAGAGGAGGATGCCAATACGACGCCTGATGTCAAAGCATGGGTGGCGAAACCAGGGTTGGCCGTTTGCATACAGTTCATCGGATTCGCGATCAAACTTGAGGTTCTGGTGGAAAAAGATGGAACCAAGGTCCGATATATTTTTTAATCGCAAAAGGGCTGCTAGTTATGGATTCTGGACTGCCTCCATTCGCTTCAACGGGACCTCGGTCCGAGTCGGAGATAAATGATGCTGTTTCTGAGTCAGGACCATATTTTGTTACCGACGCAAGATAATTGCGGCCGTATTTGGAAGATGAGTCTTGGCCCTTTCTGGTTGTGCGAGGCCAGCAGTCGACTCGTCTTGGGCCGCGGGGTTGGTTGACTCGGCACTAAGGGGTGGATAAATGTTACGCAGACAAGGTTATCCCAAGTTGCATGATGTGGAGTGACGTCTACGTGATGGAAACTTGAAGTCATTCATCTTGGTATTAGCACGGCCCTATCGCTTCACTATGAATAAAATCAACGGCATCACCCACCTAATTATGCGCCCAGAGTTCATAATTCCTAACAACTTGGCTTCTCTGCATATTCACTGTGATGATGGCTTTTCTTTCGTGCTTAGAAGTGATGACGGCGCAGAGAATCCGGTTCCATGGCCGAACAATTGGTAACAAGAAGGAATTTGAGTTCGAGGTCGCGTGCCAACTCGTACTTCGCCGATCACGATGCAACTTAGGCCAAGGTTATCCGCAAGAATAAGCGGCGGGGAAAAGTATGGACCGTATTCCTAAACGACTAGAACTTGATCCAACTCGATTGACCAATGGACCGCTATTTTGAACTGGCAATATTCGTCCGCCTGAGTTTGGCCGCCCAATATTTCCTCTGATATGACATGTGGGCATGCGCATTGATCAATGAGCACTTTGTGATTGGATGCATATCACACGATGAGAATCACATGCAACAAAGCCTTTTCGTCATATTGTGAGTATGAACAAGTAGTTACGTCAATTGTGGCAATGCCTGTCAGCTGAAAAGTAGACTCTTGGTTTGTACTCAGCCCGGCGGGACAAGCAAACTCATCGGGCGTAGAATAATACGAGGGTACACCGGATGTAATAACGGCCCGATGGAAATACCTTGGCAAGGAAATAAGGCACTATCTTGTTGCACCTTTAAAAATACTCGCGGTGGCCAATTTGGTGAAGAATGTAGCTTTCCGGTCTATCATTTATCGTAAACCCCCATGCTACTTTTGCCAATCGGTTTCGCAAAGTCTAATTGCGCCAAATTCTATCCTGATTAAGAATCTAGTCGGCCGACGGGATAGATTCTCATCTTGGTTCGCGCCAGGGGACTTATCGCCGCTCTTGTCAGCTGACGGTGTGACGAGCATTGGCGTTTCCGTTGGAGCCCCTAAGTGGACCTTGGCGCCTGACATTTCATCAGTCGTGTTGCACTTTTTGAGCCAAATCCAGCTGCGCTTCTCTCCTCGACATGTGATGTCTCGTGACAGTGCTTGGGAGAAAGTGGCTTATGTGACAAAGAATATTTAGTCCACTCAACTCGCATTTTTTCGATCCTTTGTCTTTCACGAAGCCAACTAGCAAGATTTTAGCCGATAATCCGTTCTCTGGCACTCCAAATTGTCCTTGGATCTCATTGAATCCACCATGGCTAGCATCGCCACGAATGGTGCTTCGGACACTAATGGCTTTGGCATAGACGGTTACCATAATTCTCAGAATGATGCTCCCAAGCCGAGAAATGGCGACGCATGGCAAGATGGTTTGGATGGAGATAGAAGTCCTCCCCCGGAAACGATGAGGCCGCCCCGCGCAAAGCCAAATCGCCAGGAGACCCGCCAATTTCCTCGCATCTCACTTCCCGTTGAGCTAATGAGAGATTCATACGATGTTGTCGTCATCGGCACTGGTTATGGTGGCGGTGTTGCTGCCAGTCGAATGGCACGAGGCAAACAGAGAGTCTGCGTGCTAGAGCGCGGAAAGGAGAGGTGGCCTGGAGAATTCCCAGAGACACTCCCAGACTCGGTCAAAGAGATACGTGTCACCGGAGAGTTTGCGCCCGGAGACAGAAGAAGCATCCCTGGTTCGCTTGTTGGCGGCGGCAATCCCACTGGCCTGTACCATTTTGCGGTCGGCGAAGGCCAGAACGTGTACATGGGCAACGGCCTTGGCGGAACCAGCCTTGTAAACGCGAACGTATTTCTGGAAGCCACTCCGGCCATTTTAGAAATGGACATATGGCCACCAGAGCTGCGAGGAGCTGATCTGTGGAGAGAGTGTGAGCGAGCCCTGGTTTAGCCTTGCACGGCGCCTCTAATTGCATTGGTAGACTACGACCGAGCGGCTGAAGTGCTTGAGCCAGTTGAATACCCGGCAAGCTCTCCGGAACTACTAAAAGCCAACCTACTAAAGAGGCAAGCAAGTCTCATGGGTGTAGAAGACAATTTCTACCGTGTCAAACAGACGACCCGCTTTGAAGACGGACCCAACAGCACTGGCGTCTTCATGCGAGGCAGCACCTTGAGCGGGATGGACGCGACAGGCATCAATGACGGGAGCAAGTCAACAACGCTCGTCAACTATCTGAGTGACGCGTGGAACTGGGGAGCCGAGATATTTTGCGAGTGTGAGGTACGATACGTGACCAAAGCCCCGGGCAGAGAAGGTTACATCATCTGGTTTGCATGGCATTCCAGCAAGCGAGGTGCCTTCAAGAATTCATTCTATGACGACTTGATGTGGGTTCATGCCAAAAAGCTTGTGTTTTTCGGAGCCGGCAGTCTTGGGACCACGGAGATTTTGTTACGAAGCAAGGAGCTTGGGCTCAAAATGAGCGACGATGTTGGTACCGGCATGAGTGGGAATGGAGACATGCTCGGCTTTGGGTAAGTTTATAGCTACCACTGGCTAATTCTGAGATTCTGAACTGACCCGTTTGCGTATGATAGATACAACACAGATTTTGATGCCAATTGCATCGCACAACCAGACCCTCCGTCTGGTCGCCCTGTGGGCCCATGCATCACGTCCGTGCTTGACTTGCGCGATACGAAGAACCCACTAGAGGGATTCGTTGTTGAAGACTGTGCTATCCCATTGGCCCTCGGTCCATTCATGTTTCCGCTAATGGAGTATTTGCCTGACGAGGTAAAGCCGACCTATGATGCTATTCGTCGAGTCACGAAGACGGTCGCGCGTCTTGGAAGCAAATATCTCGGGCCATATTTTCCAAATGGTAGTGTTGCTAAGACGCCAGCCTACCTCATCATGTCTCACGACAGTAAATTACAGCATCGATAGCGCGAATGAATAGATGCTTACAGTGTTTCAGGTAGCCAGGGCAGCTTGACGCTGAAGAAGGACCAGCCTGTCTTGACCTACTCCGGGGTTGGGCGGTCGGAATCTGTCAACCGCGTCCATAAGTACCTGGAAAAGATGACAGCCGCAGTTGGAGGAGACTTCATAGCGAACCCGGCCTGGACACTTCTTGGGGCCCAGGAAATTACGGTCCACCCTATGTAGGATATCAGAAGACCTTTGGAAGCATTTTCCTAACGCAGAGACAGTGGCGGAGCACGGGTGAGTCCAGATGGCACAGGATCCGGCGGTGCGACGAACCACATGGGAGAGTTGTTTATCGGTGATGACACGGAAACTCACTCAGGCCTGGTCGTTTGTGATAGCTCTGCTATCCCAGCCGCCGTCGGCGTTAACCCTTTTGCTACCATTACAGCCTTTGCAGAGCGATCTGTTGAGCTGGTTGCAATAAGGCATGGGATTAGTATTGACTACGAGACTCGCAATGGTTAGTGTCGCAAAAAAATAAGACCATGGTATCCATGCTAATAGGTCATAGGTGAGCTTGACATGTTTGGAAGCCCTGCGTACCCCTTGACACAGGACGCATCCATCACCAAGCTCGCAGATGACATTGTAAAGGCGACCAATAATAAAGTCTCCGGCATTGGATTCTCCGAAGTTATGTCGGGCTTTATCCATGCTAACGGGGATGTAGAAGATTTTGATGTCGCGGCTAGGGTTGCCAAAGGACGGTGTGAAGCTGCCAGATTCTTCCTCAGCGTCAAGTCTTTCGACACTGCAGAACGTAAGTGCCAAGAGATTTGACTGAAAGCGCCCGACTAACGACTATTAGTGCTGAACAATACCCTACACCCTGCAAATCTCACCGGTACCTTCTGCAGCGACGCTCTTGGAGGAACCTTCATCGTCCACCGGGGCACTTTTCAGCTGTTTAATGCGGATAATCGACAACCCAATACGTCCAATCTGACGTACAACTTTGACATGGTATCGCCCAAGGGTACATGGCTGCACTTTAATGGTTACAAGGTTGTAAACACGGCGGCTTTTTTGAATCCCCTGGAAATCTGGAGACAGACAAGTACATTATATGTCACCATCACCAATTCGAAGCAGAAGGTTGTTGGGCGTGGAACCCTTCACACCCAACCCACGGATTTTATCCAAGAGCTTCAGACGTTCCAGCCTCAAGGTCACACCCTTTGGTCAAGATTGATGGCGACGACAGGTTTTCTGGTATATTTTACAAAACAGCTTGCCATTCCATTTTTCTCGACCTTGGGCAGTTTGCAATGGCCTAGCGATGGAGTCAATGCTGCGCTGCGTGTTACAAACCCATCGCAAACGATCTCGCTTGAAGCAGCCGATGGGGTCAAAACCAAGATGGTGATGTGGGAGCCCTTTCGCTCTCGCAGCGACGACTCGATTCCACCACCGACCATCCTATTCATACCAGGGGCTGCAGTTGACCACACCATGTTTGCACTGCCGACAATCGAGAAGAACGCCATCACGTACTTCCGAGAAGCTGGCTACCGAGCATACTGCATCACCCACCGAGCTGGCCGCACGCCAATCGCAAAAGAAGGCTGGACTCCGTACGATGCGCGGAGAGACATTTGCGCCGCGCTGGCACACATTCGGAAGGTGAACAGCGCACGCGGCGACCCCCAGAAAATCTACGTCATCGCTCACTGTGCAGGATCTTTGGCCCTTTCTTGTGGTCTTCTAGACGGCACTATCCCTGCTGGTTGGCTTGGCGGAATCACAGCCTCCATGGTGTTCATGAACCCTAAGTTTGGTAAAGTGAATTCCATTCTGTCTCGCCTCCCGCTGGACCAGGTCTACAGCCATCTCATCAGCAACTTTTGGGATTGCAACAGCAGCCGTGACGACTCGTACGTGCAGAGGCTCTTGAACCAAGCTTTACGCTTTTACCCAGTCGGCGATGCCCGCGAGACGTGCCGATCCGTAGTGTGCCACAGGAGCGAACTCGTATTTGGCCGGTAAGTGAATCTTGGCACCTGCAGACCCGAATTCTAATGAAACTAAACTTTGTTTTGCAGGCTCTGGACCCATGAGAATCTGAATGAGGCTACACACAAGAATCTTGATCAATTCCTGGGGGGTACGTCGATGAAATCTCTTGGCTGGCTCATGAACAGCGGCAGGGTTGAGGATGTCACTGCCAATGGACCCGCCTACACGAACCTGGTGACGCCGGAGAACATTGATCGATTGAAGGGGATTCCAATTCTGTTTCTGGCAGGAACTGGAAACATGGTCTTCACTGCCGAAAATACTGATACTTCGTACACGACTCTGTGCAACGCTCATGGAAGACAGTGGTATGAGAGGGAGGTCTTTGCTGGCAAGGGACATTTGGATGCGTGGATGGGCGCCACGGCTTACCAGGACGTGTATCCTCGCGTGAAGCGTCACGTCGATAAAATCATGATGAAATAAGCATAGGCTTTTTCGGGCCGCATCAAGTTGGGTAAGGATTGAATCGGGGACATGTCTGCATGTGTCATGTCGTTGAAAAGTCGCGCCGAGTGGAGAGAGCTAGGCAGATTGGTGACAAAATACGAAACATAGGGCGTGGAAATACATCAAAATAAACTTAATTTATCTATCTGTAACTAAAAAGCTTCTTGTTTATGCTACGGGGCCTTCTTCTAATCTGTAGGCGAAAGCTTTCCTGATTGGGTAGAACCGTGCCGGAAGGTTTTGTGGCTCCTATATCTGGCTGAATAACTTTATAGTGGGTTCAGTAATATCAGAGGGCAGTTTAATCCCGTACTAAAACGCTGCCAGCAGTGTGGTGTCAAACGTTGCCGTGAGTAACCCTCGCTTGGACCGGGGATTCACTAGAGCGTTCCAGTTTCATAGAGCACCTTAGAAGGGCGGAGCAAGGTCTACGGCTATAAATGAAATAAAATGCACACGTTAGAACTAGTCCGTTAGATTTTAGATATTTCGCTATATGCGTGCTGTCATTGTTCATAATCGCCGGGAGGGGATGTGGGCTTGATGCGTAGGGAAAGCAACGACAACGAGAGAACCACTGTAGTATATGGAGCCGGTTTCTCATTTGGTGAATAAATAAAAACTAACTATGCAGACGGCGGAGCAGGTCCCGTCCTGTTGAGTGCCTTGGCAACATGCTCTGTTTTGGCAACCCCAAAGGTGACGGCACCCGTAATTATTGTGTTGCCTATTGGCGCCTTGATACGATCTCAATTAATTGACCCATACTGATCGAAGCAAAAATTTGCTTTCGAAAATAGCTGTGCGGCATCGGGATTGGTCTTTAGGTCTGGGAATACAATGGGTGCCACGGTTGTCTACAGGAACCCGGCCACCTGAATCATTCAGGTATTGGCGATTGAAAATCAGCCAAATCGAGTGATCGGGTTTCAAAACATCAGTAACGAAAATTCAGTTGGTATCTTCAAAATCGCGCTGGTTCAGGCTTCGATCTACCCCAGCGTCGCTGAGTTTATCGATAGGGCGGAGATCGTTGTGTAGGAGTCTCTCAATCGGAGGGACGAGCTTTGGCAGTTGAAGTGGCGCCGACGCCGTTGCCGCTGCCGATTCTTTTGCGGCTACGCTAGACGGGACCCCATTTGGAGACAAAGCGGTGGTAAGAAGGCTGTTGACGACCGCGTTGGAAGATTCATTACTTGAGATACGCCTAACCCCGCAGATTGACCGGACCGGAGACTTGGTGATTTTCCTAATGGAAGTTAATGATTTTCCTAATATGGAAATGGGGTGATAATTTGCCGAAGACCTTCAGCTACCAAATGCCGATTCTTCCTGTCTTCGCTACGGTGCTTGGTTTCTGTTGAAAATGTCTTGGCTGAGGGCCACGGCGGGCAAGCAGTAAAATGACATAAAAGGGCTCCTCATGACCTCTTACTTGCCCCCGCAGGCTTACCACACCTTGACAATCTTTAAAATATTTAAACGACATATCCATGCAATGGCTGCCACTACTCCAGCAACTGGTAGCCCTTTGAACCTGGATGCTGGCTTCCATCGTCAGACCTCAGACCCTCTAGTTCCTCCTGTGCTTTTTGGGAATGACAAGAAGATAGAGAATACCAAATACCTGACGCCTTCCTACCCTGACACGCCAGTAGAAGAGCTTCAAAGGAAGTATCGGGGAGATGGGGTTCTCTGGGTAAGTCATTCTTGGTGCTCTCATTATCCTGCCTAATACGTTCTCAGGTCAAAGGGCTTCTTGATAGGGATATGGTGAATGATTTTCGTGAGCAGTTTTTGGGCATGGTGAATGAAGGTACTGGGATGCTCAAGCCAGGCACGAAAGCCAGAGACGGAATATTTTCTGGTGCAGATTGGCGAGACTTCCTCCTTCCCGGCGCCGTTCGCCTTGCGACTGGAGTCCCTGACGAAGGCAAATTCGTCGAGAACTCAATCAAAGCGCATCAATGCGACGAGTATCGAACTTTCAAGAACCACGTAGGGGAGCTAATGGAACCATTTATGGGTAAGCTGACTGGCTTTGAAAACTCTTACTGCCTACCGCGCTCTATTCTGCGCTGCGCGGTTCCTGGTGGTATGACGACCCCGGTTCACTATGACCAAATCTTTCTCAGACACGGACCACCGACAAGCGTCACCGCATAGGTGCCAATTGGCGATGTTGAAGTCGAAGGTGGCGGCTTGATTTATCTCGACAGAGCTCATGATATCGGCGTCAACTACGAGAATGACTTTTCAAAGATGAACGCCGATCTTTCAGACGAGGAAAGGATGTCTGCCTTCAACAAGAATATGTAGGTTGGTGGCTGGATTGATAAGAACGCAAGTCGCTTCGGTGAGAAGTGATCTCGTTGCTGGTTGGTGGTGAGTCGCATCTCTTTGTTCAAATCTATTTGGATCCAATTGCATCTAAGACATTTTTATTGTTGATTAGGGAAATTATGAAGCTGGGGATGTTGTCTTTCACACACCCTTCACAATTCATGCCGGTGCGAAAAACCAGTCTCCAACAGATCGGATTCGAGTTTCGACAGATTTGCGTTTCGTGGACAAGTCCAAACCATTCGACAAACGCTGGCTGGTGACGGCATACTCTGGGGAAGATAATAATATTCCTCAGAAAATCAAGTCGTAAACATGAATAGTCGATCAACAGAGTCATAGATGATCGGCCCCACTCAATTAATGGTAGCTGTACATTGTGGGAGGCTCTAATCTCCTGGAAACGAGAATTCTGCATTGTGAATGTGGGGTTGATCCTGGCAGAGTCGAATTCTACCTGACTTCAACTCCTCTGTTGAGTAGCGACACTGAGACCATATCGGCATGCTAAATAGTCAATACGATATTCTTGACTAGTTTAATACGAAATATCATACACGTGTTAAACGTCCAAGTTAGCCTTTTCTCATCAATGCGATTTAGCTGCAAGTGTTTGAGTCTGCTCGATGGAGAGAAAAGAGTGCATCTCGAGATCGGCACTACCACTGGAAGTCAGATATGCCAGCATAAAGACAACCGCAAGATAGATCCGTCAAGGTTGGGATGACGAGCATCACCCGTTCATCATCAGCTGCAAACACTACAAAATGAGATGGAGCCTCCTCACAATTCTTGCCGATATTTACGGAACAGCAAAGCTTGAGGGCTTTGCTAGGGGCAGAGATATTCAATTCGGAGAGACGTACGCTGCTGCTGGATGGACTAAATTCCAAACTTTCAGCGACAGTAACGAGATGCCAGCTTCGATTCTGCTCAGCATGAAAGATGGCAGCAACTGGATTCCTAGTATGTCCTCTCTCTTAAATTATGGCCAAGAGCTTCTACATCCACCACTTTACATTCAAATACAATACTGACTAGTCCCCTCGATCAGCTAACATCAGCCCTTACCAACCCTCCCTGGAATGACCACCTTGGCTCTACTTCCCAAGATAATATTGTGGTTCCAGGACGTTGAGGCTTCCACCATGATCGCTCACTTCCGCGGCAAGTCCATCGGCGTTACGCCGACTCCTAGCCAAACCAGTACCATTCAGTTCACCGATGCTGGTGACTGGAAGACTGTTGTTTGAAGAGGGAAATTTCATGGCCAGCCATTGCTCCATCCGTGAGATACACGAGTTTTGAGTAGATATGAATCAATGACATAGGTATATCAAATTTATCGTTTCATCCATTCCATGGGCATTGTTGATTGTAAATGTTAATGAAGCGTATTGACATTGTCTATCTGGAGGTGGCACATTTGGTATCAGAATCATATCATAAAATTTAAATTCAAGATCAAAACTAGAAGCTATCTGGAGATTTGTATTGAATTTATTCAATAACTAAACAAAGGGGGGGTCGTGTGATGGGAACCACCATCATCAAATGCCTTAACGACTGTGATGGGCTGACCTAATAGTCTGCCAGAAATTTAGCACACATGTCTTGTACTCCACGGGACATATATTTAGTAACAAATGCTTAATATTTACTTTTGGTTATTTCTTGCGGCGATAGCTTTGTCCGCCGCTGATTCATCCTCGAAGACAATAGAGCCAAAGCTGCGACTGCGGTTAGTAATGACCTGGACCGCCAGGTTAGAGTGCTTTACGAGCAGGAACAACAGAAGCCAAAGCACAGCGTCTCTGAGATGGTGCCGAATTCTTCAAAACATTGGCGTAGGGTATTGTCATCCACCAGCCGGGGTACCTCTGTTTGATGTCAGCTGTGGGAACCAGTAGCAACCCAAGGCTAATTTAATAACTCGATACAGAGTTTGGTAGGCATAACTAAAGGAATAAGATGAGTAGATGTCAAAAAATGAACAGATTGATAGCGCCTTTAAAGCTTTATTACCAGGGGACTTTGAGGAACAAGACGAGATATGTCGCGCGTGCATGGCGTCACTGCAGGAGCGAGGCTTCATGCTAAATACTAGTTTCTAGGCGGCCAGATTCGGCAGAATACCCAGTATTTGTCTATTAGCCCCTCATATCAGTGTCCATCTTGTCCGTATGTGGGAGGCATAGAGTGGCTACGTTGCGAGATGGAGCAGAAAGTTGACGGCGCAACTAGACTGTAACAGCTGCCATGCCTCTTACAGGAGGCGCCTTCGCACTGGTCAATGTAAGTCAACATCGACCACTTGATTCATGGGCAGATCCCGTTTCGAAGGTTGATAGGCTGTACACTGAGGCCTGCGACTAAAGATATGCCGCCAAGCATTGTAATCCACCTTCAATTGAGCGGCGGCGCAAGCCGTGGATGTGCGTGATTTAAAAGATCCATATGTATGGGGCACTAGGCACGCTTTTTAAATTAAGCGAATTGGAAAGTACGGCCATGGTCTGAAAAGGAAATACACCAAGGGATTTTTTCACTTTACCCCCTTGCATCGCACATCAACACTGATGAGCGGGCTATAAATCTCTCCAACGCAGCTAGTAGATTTGCAAATTACTGCACGGTCGTCAAAAACCAGACGGCCAAATTTCTTTTACTCATACGTGTTACCTCGCGGTGAACAGCGCGTATAAAAGAAGTTTTGACAATGGTCACTGAGCATTTAAGCCGCAGTGCAGACCCACTGTCGAAACCCCGCGCTCTTTTCAGAGGCTTGGCGAAAAGGCTGGAACGCGCGTACAGCGTGACTCTTCCAGTGCCTACCAAGCTTGAAGATTGGGGTTTACAAGATTTGAAGGAGTTTTCGACAGGACTCCTCGAAACCTCGGCCCATCCTTGGGCCACGGCTGTCTCCGGGTTAGGACCCGACAGCCGACTGACAATAGCCGGTTCCCTCTTCCTCTGGAGGAAGGTATTACCAGCTTCTCCGGTATCAGCAGATGACTTTATCCGACGCGTCACCGCCAAGGACCCTGAGTTGCCAGCCGGCTATCTTCACCACGTTCGGAAGATAGCAGAAGAACAATTTAGGAAAGGGTGGGATAAAGACTGTTACCTCGCATCTGTAGAAGGGTACACCCCGACGATAAAGTCGGTCAAAGAGAATGGTAGAGCCAAAGGCGGTTATCGATCGTTGGCTCCCGATAGGTACGAGTTCGGACGTAAGTGTACGGACTTCGAGTACGAGGGAAAGATTGATAATGCTGTAAAGTTTCTAATAGCGCCGTGCGACGGCAAGGACCGAGCCGTGACCATCATGTCCACCAGTGCTCAAGTCCTAGGACCGTTGCATGACGCTCTCTACAAACATATCTCGACAAAGAAATGGCTTTTGCGCGGCAAAGCCAGACCGACTTGTTTCAAGGAGTTTACCCGGAAAGAAGGAGAAGTGTTCGTTTCAGGTGATTATGAAGCGGCCACGGACCACCTACCACTGAGTACCGCAAAGATCTTTCTTGAGGTCGCCTTTAGGAATAGTGTACATATTCCTCCGTTTATTAAAAAGGCTGCCTTTGATCTTTTGTACGCGACCGTTGTGGTAGGAGGAGAGGAACATAAGATTACGCGCCAGCTCATGGGCTCGCTCTTATGTTTCCCGCTCTTGTGCCTACAAAACTACACAGCGTTTCGATTTATATACGATGAGTCTGTACCCGTAAGGGTTAATGGCGATGACATCGTCTTTCGATCCACTCGTGAAGACTACCAAAGGTGGTCGCAATTTGTAGGAAAGGTCGGATTAAAACTCTCCGTTGGAAAGACCATGGTTCATAATTACCACTTTTCTCTAAATTCAACTTTTTTTAAGAGCCGGTGGTTCCGACAACCCAAGCTTATACCTGTGGTTCGATGCACAACGCTGATGAAGTCTTCGGACGCTAACTCATTGGCTAGCTCGCATCACACGTTCCTAGAAGGTTTTGCTAAGGGGTCGTTGGCACGCACCGTGTTTTCTGCGTGGTTTTTGGAGAAAAAGAAAAGGGTAATACAGAAATCTGGAAGGAGTGTTGTGCGGGGCTTGAAGATACGAGCCACGGATGCCGCTTTGAAGGAAGCTCGCTTGTGGCAACGAGAACTCTACTACTTAAATAGCGTACCCAATCAGTCAGAAAAGATTGGAGAGCAGTCAGAGTGCAAGTTGCCGGAGCCTCCCAGTTCAAAGTTCCGGTGGACGACGTGTCCCCGCGGGTGGGAAAGGAGGGAATTAAGAAATAGTACAAAGGAGTTGCTTGAGGAAGAAAAGGAGTTCTACGACATCCTGGTAGAAAATACTTGGGCCGATGTCCCTCTCGTGGTTCGTGAGAGGGAGGCAGAACAAGACTACTGGGATGAATTCCAACTAGGAGGTTTCGAGCCAGCTTGGAACCGCTTCCGCAAAAACAAATACTTTTTTAAAAAAGGTGTAAACCTGGAAAAGAAATTAGAAAAGTGTCAACTCTTGAGGTCCCTTTTACCGGACTATAAGAAAAGGTCAAGGTTAAGATCGAAACCGTTCTACGACCTTCCGGTACCGAAAAGGGTAAAGCTATTTTGGGCAAAGACCAAGGATGATGATGTCGAGCTTTTCGAAGCTGGTGGTGCCCGACTTGAAGAGGGAATGTTCGCTCGCATGCCGTACGACTGCGACGACGGGACTTGCCGTCCCTTCAATTTCTTCCCTCCGCCGGTCGAGGACTCCTTTGTCATCTATCAAGGATGGATGGGTCTAGCGTGAAGCGCCTTGATGAGCAGACGGTCAGGAATGACGTTCGGGACTTTTCCGTTCCGCCCAAAAAGGGAGGATGGATCGAATCCCTTGTCACTACACCATTAATATGAAAACGAATGTAAAAAAAATCTTACGGGGAGCCTCCCAAGCAAGTTGGCCGTGTGGGTATAGTTAACCCTCTCACAGACATTCGATTGGGAAGTTTGAAGTAAGTTGAGATGCACGAAGCCGCGCCGGGATTGCGGTAGCTAGTAACAGGTCCGACCCCATTGCGAGGATGTCGGTAGGGAATCTTCGGAGACCCACCTGCCAAGACTACTTCCGGCCTACGGGATGGAGGTCCGTTTAACGGCAACCCCTCTTCTGATCTCAGACTTCCCCTCAGATTATTAATTTTGTAGAGTCAAGGAAAAAGGTTTGATACATGCTCCCCAAGGGAGGATGAGTTTTCGCCCCAACTGACCTGCAGTGGTTTGATTCAGAGTATGGCTACAGGAAGTACTTGTTTACTTACAGGTGCTCACATATATACGCTCTGGATCGACCGTTATCTCAACTTAGTCCGACATTTTGCAGATATGCACAGACCGGTGAAGAGAATTTGGAAATTACCTGGGTCTTAGACAGGCAATGTAACTATGATGAACATGGCTAAAAGAGAATAGAGGTGAGATTGATGAGAAGAAGGACAATCCAGATGGACCTATTTATTACGAGAGATCTGGGTTTGTGCATTGTCTTGAGTGGCAAGTAGTCCTTTGCCTTGAAAGTTGTGGGATCCGGGGGTTACCCTGTACAACAGTGAATCAGTCTTGAAGTGCGGGTTGGGGCGACACTCGCGCCTTGTTTTCTCCAAGCTTCAACTCCACGACGAAGATCCGAAAATTTCTTACATCTCGGGCGTAGCAGCTGGCTATGGAATAACTCATCATTCACAGCCGCCATGGCCTCTCCCAACAAAGATTTGAACTCTGATACGGATGGCCTCTCAACTTCTTTCAGGTTTCTGCCAGCCGGCCTTGGAGATACTGAGGACCTTGAGCGATACACGGTCGGCGGATTCCATCCTGTGCACCTTGGCGATACGTACGACTCGGGCCGGTATAAGATCTGCCACAAGCTGGGAGCCGGTGGCTTTTCGACAGTATGGTTAGCCCAAGACCAGGCCCAGCACAATTGTGTGGCTCTGAAAATACTACAGGCAGACTTTTCAAAGTCAACCGAGTCTAAAGCAGAGCTCATCAGCAGCACGATTCGGCAAATAGCTTGCAATACTGCAAACGGTTCCCTCATAGTAGAGGAGACAAAATTTACTCTGGAAGGGCCCAACGGCCGCCATCTCTGCCTGGTTCTACCTGTCTTAGGACCATCAGCTTCCCACATTTGTCGTGGTATCGAAAGTCGACTGAGACTAGAGGTGGCAAAGAAAGTCGCGAGGGGTGCTGCGAAAGCTCTAGCAACCTTGCACGATTTGGGTATTTGTCATGGAGGTTCGTGTCGAAACTCTGAGTCAACTATGTTGCATCCAACTAATCTTATCAGACTTCACTACTGCAAATATCCTCTCCCATCTGAAATGTTTGGATCAGTATTCTGAAGACGAGATATATAGCATATTCGGCCCTTCTGAGACAACACCACTGGAAACGGAATCTGGGTATCCCACAGGCCCCGAAGCACCGGGATATATCGTCAAAGCAGTGGACTTTCTGAGCACCAATGTTGATCTGATACAACAAACAGTCGCCCTCACTGATTCTGACCAGGCCTTTCTGGAAGCATCACCGCCAAAGGAGATGTTAGGCACCCCTTTTAGCAACCTCGCACCTGAGGTTGCCATTGGACATCCAGGGGGGCCAGCGACCGATGTTTGGGCACTTGGCTGCTCCATTTTCCGACTACGATCCGGCGAAAACCTTTTTGGCGGTTTCGAAGTGACATCTCCCGCTGATCTCATGAGGTCGATTATAAAAGTGCTTGGAGAGCCCCCAGAGTCTTGGAAGAAGTTGCTTTTTGACCAAGAGGGAAAAGTAAACGGCAACCAGACGACCGGGGAGCCGCTATGGACCCACGAGCAGCCAATACCGCTTCAGAATCTTGGAGCAGCATTAAAGATGAAGCATGTGGCCCTCACCAGGAACTTCAGCCAAATTCTGGCAAAGGTCAGCCTTTTGAAAATGAACGAACGCAACACCCTGGCTGCTTCTCTGATCCCATGAGCGCAGATGTCTTTGAGCGGCCTCCACTGAATTTGGAGCAGTATATATTAGGCAAGATGGTAAAAATACCAGAAAAGGAATCAAGCATGCTCACCGACCTCCTTTCCAAGTTGCTTTGCTACAAGCCATCGGATAGGCTGGACATACATGGTGCCCTCCAACACCCGTATCTGAAGTCTTAAACGGCTAGCGAAATGGATAAGTGAAATAAGCTACACACCAAGCTAGTGAAAGAGGGGTCTAGAGGGGGGTTTCGGATAGGTGAGGGCCTCTCAAAGTGAAGAAACATCAAATTCGGAATCAACAAAACAACGGCTGCAGCGCCTGCGGCCTAAGATATTAAAATACAATCCTAAAACCAATCGATCGAACGCTCGATCAATAGGAAGTCTTCAAAACGAGTCAAAGATAATGAATTGAGACGAAGTCCTTGTCTAAATCTTGGTGTTGAGACCATCGGAGCCTTTTACCGGAAGTTGTATCCATCAGAGACGCACTTTAGATACTCCTATGCCCTCGGTAAATATTGTGTCCATTGTTACTATGAAAAGAATATCAAGAGGTATAGGGTAAAATGCACTTTCTATTCCCGATCCTCGCGCGTCCAGCGAGACCCATTCAAGTCGGGGAGATCATAGGAATCACCATGCCCCGAACTAGCCTCCCTCTCACCACTACTTTGCCCTGTGCTATTTGAACCACCTCGGGCCTTATCAACCTTGCTGTTTCGACTGATACGCGAGTCTATATAGCTGGGGATTCTTTTGACGACGCCAAGCAAGGGTCTCAATGCTGGGAGGGCTACGACAATAATTTGAGTCGCCACTTCAGCTGATCCCAGCATGTCTATAATTCAAGCATCAACAAACCATAGTTCTATGATAGTGAATATGGGATTCCTCACAAGTGTTACCGAGCGGTAGTCTCAATGCCGAATGAGTAAATCGAGCAACGCTAGTAACGATAGAGACGACCCCGATAGCAAAAATGCCAATCATCCCCATTTTCTCTCGACGAGGAGTAGACTTTAGTCTTTGGAGCATTCCGAATGGTAATGCGAATACTACGTTTTTGAGATCTCAGTCATGACTTTGACATGTTCAATATGATATCTTACCGAGTAGTTCTGCTGTAATGCCAATGGACCAATTGATGTAAAGGTTTTTCTTTGCAAGTAACAGCGAGCAGTTTGTATCGTATAACCTTGGAATTTTGATTGAACCGTTAATAAAAGATAGAGAGAAGCTTATACTTCAACCATCCAACTTACCAGTTCTGTGAAAGATCAGAGCCGCACCAAAACAGGTCTCCAAACCCAGTCGCGAAGAACGCAGATGTGGTGTAAACCATGACGGCGTATAGAAGCTTTCTTAAAACCTCTTCGGAGATTGGAAATAATTCATTATAAAACGCAAGCAGGCTAAACCTTGGAAGGTAGAGACTCAGGTCGAATATTATATCGGAGCCGAATAACCACTGTGTTGCTGGTCAACGGTTTATCTTCATGCGACCGATTCTGACATACCTCTTGAAATTTTGATATTGAGTAGCTGTCAAATCCTGCGTGGCTTGTGGTGAATAGGTAAGTGTCCCCAATCACAAGAGTCAGAAATGACAGAACCCCAAGGACGAGAAAGACCTCAGAGACCCAAAACGACCACATTCGCTTCCAGCGGCGGACCGCAAGTCGAGTGCAAGTAACCACTATACATAATGCAGCCAGGAACCACTCCACAGCCTTGAGGAATTAGTAGAGACCAGAGATAGAAGAGCTGTCGAAACATTTGCCATACCAAATAGGTGTTAGGGGCAATTGCCATTTTCTATTGGTTTCTCAAATAGCTTTCGAACACAAAAGGCTAGAGGCAAAGTAGCAGAAGGCAATACAGAGCTAGGTATCAGAGAGTGCGAGTTGTATCCAGAGTTGAACGATGTTGTGACGTCAAATAGCCGTAATGTACTGAAGTGCCAAGTGCCGACTTTGGAAAGATTACAACACCGGACCCCGCAGAAATGTCTTTTTAATGATCACGAGATTAGAGACAGCTCTTTTCGCCGAAAATAGGCGGCCTCAAACTTAGACTACACGCATTTCGAAGTCTGGCCGAGCATCTTTGCCTGCTTCCAGAATAGCTTGACGTGGCGTGAAAGTTACAGAGCGGTGAAGTATTTGGGATGCTGCGCGCAGCTTGAAGAACGACCACGCGGCTCCGCGTTTTAGCTGATTTTTTGAATTTGAAACATCAAAAACGGGGACTTTTATTACGACCTATCATTTATTAACCTGTCAAGGCCCAAGATGTGATTTGATACGTTCAGAGATCTTTTGAGAATTTGAAGTCGCGTGTTTTGACTCACGACCGTACATTCCAGTGAAGAATGAAAGTTTAGACCGCCTTTTTTACCTTCAGGATAGAGGGTGGATTGTTTGAGAACAAGTGTCCTGTTGGTAATCCCACATCTATAGATTAAAGTCATCAGGCTTTGTTAGCCATTTGGATAGGCTATGTCGCACAGAGATTGTAGATTTCCAATTTTTATGAATACTTGATGTGATAGGGAGGGCATAATGGGAATATTACCCGTAAAATAAAGTTCTGATTGAATCGGAGTGCTCAAATACCCTAAGACCCATTCTGATCACTCCCCTCATGCTCCTGCACCGAAGGCTTCTCTTCGCGTGATGACCGTCTCATAGCAATATTTAGCGCCCCTTCAAGACCAATTTCTTGATTTACAGCAACCATTCTTTCGCGGTCTGTATCTACAACCCCCGAGCTTCCAAAAACTACGTCCATCTCCTCGATAGTCAGATCGCTGGTTTCAGGTGTGAAGAACCAGAAGGACCCCAAGACCAGCCGAAGAAGGCAACGAAAAGCCACACGAAAGATAAGCTTGCTGGCTCACAACTCAACATTATTCTCATCACAACGCTGCCTCACAATCATTTCGAGTTCGCACATGTAGCTTTGGTGTCGAAAAAGCACATACTAGTAGATAAGCCATTCGTACCCACTGTAGCAGAGGCAGACGAGCTAGCTGCTCTCACAAGGCATCAGCAAAACTTCATTGCTGTATATCAAAACAGACGATGGGATCTTGAATTCCTAACATTCAGAGAGCTGGTTTGAAAAGGCACCCTTGGCCGAGTGCTCGAGATCAATACTCATTTTGACCGTTACTGACCGAACGCCTCGATCAATTGGACAGGCAGCTTGACAGTGCCATCTGGAGGCAACGCTGTTTTTGAGCTAAGCACTCACCTGGTTGATTAAGTAGACTCTATCTATGGGTTTCCAGCTGCCGTAAGCGGCTATCTGGTCTCTCAATGCAGAGGAGAGATGGACTTGGAAAGGCCCGATTCGGTGTTTGCTGATTTAATCTATGACAATGGGCTGATTGCGCGCGTTCGGACTACCGATGTCAGTGTTGAAAAGAAACAACCCCGTTTCTGGGTTCGAGGCACCAAAGGCAGCTTTCGAAACCTTCGACTTGATCCGCAAGAGGATCACCTGAAGACCAGCATGAGGCCCAGCGGGGTTGATTTGGCCTGGAAAGCTCTGAAAATATGACGCTAACTGTCGTTCGCGACAGCAACCTGGAAGAGATTGATATCCCAAAGCTTCAACCTCAAACATACTTGCAATTCTATGCTCTTTTTGCGGAGGCCATTGAAAGTGGGAGGGAAGAGGATATTCCCGTTAGTGCAAGGGAAGGCAGTGATGTTCTGAGGATTATCCATGGTATTATTGAGAATGCAAGAACAAACAAGATTGTGACGCTGGCTTCTGGCTATTAATTTGGGAACTGTCATGGAAAAATATGAGTGAGCTTTTCTCGATTGTAACAAGTGGGCGGTGGGCGCGGGTGCCGTAGACTTGTAAGGCTGCAAAGATAGTGCTCGCCTAGACTCCAAGGCAAAATTGATTGTCGCCTTTCTTCCTACAGGCTCCAGTAAACATGCTCGCACAGCTCAGAGTGCGCTCTACATTTTGCCAAGAAAAGCGGTCACCTCGTGCCAAGCCGTCCGCCACGTCTCAGATGTTAAGCGTGGCAAGCCTCCACCCGACGACTCCACCCCAGTCACTTGGGCAAAAAGCGATGAGAAAAATATATGGTAGCGCTATATGCATTTAAACCACTATTACTACTAACAGAAATATATAAATTGGCTAGAGAATACTATACTTCAATATGAACCTCCATGGTTATCAATTTACCTTGCCTGGTCCTTGGGTAATGCTGGCCGCACTAAAAAGGATATGCCAACACATCATGCTCCTGCAGCCACTGGCCTCATGTATGTCTCACAATTCCACTGAGGGCGAATAGTACAATTGGCTGTGTGGCGTGTTTTCCGCACACAAGACAGGAGCGATGCTCTCTCGATCGATAGCTTTCCTTACAGGCAGATAGTGCCCACTGGACTCAAATTGTGCAAATCGCACCGGCCCCTTGTGTAAGGCAAAAACTCCAGGCACTCGAGCAGCTAATGCCACGAAGCTTTCATTGATATAGGCGGCATTGTTTCGAGTTTTTGCTTTCGACCCCGCCCTTGGGGAGAGGGAAGCCTGATCTTGACGCAGCCAACCCAGCGATCTCTCCCACTGTGGGGTTCTCATGCGGGAACTAGCGTATCACATCCATGGATTGCGTAGTCGATGCTGAGCAAAAATCCCATGGTCATGAGTATGGCCTTGAGACTGCGGTCCAAAGGCCAAGGGCTCGCGTACAAATAGCTCGCTAGGCCGCCTTCTTTACAGCCTCCTCTGCGATTACAGCTCTTCCTAATCTCCCCCACGCGGCCAAATCCACCATCATGCTGCGCTCCGCCCTCATCACTTTCTCTACCGCGCTGCTCGCCACAGTCGGTATTGCGTCATCTGACCAAAGCGAAGCCAACGGATGCGACACCTGGGACTCCAAGACAATTCACTGCTACGACGGCGAGGGGGATAATGCCCCCCAGGAGCTTCAGACCGACGATATCCTCAGAGCCGCTACGTATCTCAGAGAATACGGCATGGTTGACAGGAATGGCGGCTACTGGACAATGACTGCCAAAGAGGCCCCTGACTGTGCTGAGTGGACCGTCTACAAGTTTAGGAGTGTCCATGTGATAGCCAAGCACATCAACAGCAAGGACTCCAAGGTCCTGTACACGGACATTGCCAATACCATTGATGGCGGCGAAGACGGGGAGGAGCTCAGCATCTATACCGAGTGCGAGGGCAGAATTACCCATAATGGAGGCTCCTTCGGTGTCCAATTCAACCCTTCCGACCCTGCGTACCACACTGAAGAGTTCACCAATGGTACTTTCACACCCAAAGGTATCGTCATCAAGCTTCGTCATAACACCGACGACAAGGAAAAGAAGGAGGAACTGTAAAAGTGCCAGTCAGTCGATGTAGCTGCGCTCCATTGTGGCGTACTGATGAAAAATGGAATACTTGGTGGATGTCGACATTTGCCTTGCTGCTAGTCTTCTTCGCGCCATTGTGGATTGATTGATCCCGAAGTTGCGTTATTTGGCATTTGTGCGCTTGGTGTTCGGTTTCGGGTTTCTGGTGAAATACCGGTTTATGTATATTGGCCTGTTGCTTGAGATTTATAAACCTAATGGTGAGATTTTATTCAGCTTCTCGTATGAACTTGCCCAAAGAAAGGTTTTTCTGGGTTTCAGAAAGCTTCAGGCCGTAAAACCCACCAGTATCTTGTCTCCTTTGTATATACATGAATTGAATACCCGAGTGGGTCGGCTAATAATACTCAGGTAGGGAGAACACTGATCATCAGCCTTGCTGGTATGTGCGAAATTTCACGCCTAATAGCGAGGCCAGTAATGAGTGCTGCTTTTGTTCACTCATCACAAAACAAACCGCATGAGCCTTTTCTAAGTGAGTGGCTGCCACATAAACCATAGTTTGGTCAGAAAGCAGAACTTAAAATGCCCACTTACAAGACGTATCGGCCGCCATCCCATCTAATTGAGAGGTCTCACTTTCGTTCCGCACGGGGCCCAGATCATTCCAACCAGCAACCCACATGGGTGGAGGAATGGACATGATCTCGGTTGCGAAAGTTCCTCCAACGGTATGCCCCACCGAACTCGAAGGGGTAGTATGAGAAAAAAAGAATTTGACGATCGTTTGAAGTCACTCAGGCCAGCGACAGCCTGGAAATTGACCTAGTAGATGAACTTCGTCGCTGATGCAATATCTCCCTATCCTTATATATTTCCAAACTACTTCAATTTCTTTTTTTAGCTTGCAATCGGTCTTTTTATCTCCTGATCTCCGCCGTAGAAAAATAGAGGCGCGACATTGTGTTCGGCTCTTTGTATTGAACACTTACCAACAAGACTTAGCAAGAACAAATTCATCAACACGCAATGTGCGAGGCTGGGTAAAATTCAAACCTCCCTGCATCACATATTAAAATCACGCGATTCGATGGAAAGCGACTTGTCTTTCTGCTCAAATCGATAGGTTGGCCCCGACAACATCGCTGGGACAGTCTTCCCAGTGCGGCCAACTGGGACACGGGCGGTCCATTGACTGCGACAATGCTGTCTCGGCCTGATACCAGCCAACCATTTAGCTTTTGGTCGCGGTGGGTGTCGTAAAAATGGGCCAGAACATTCCTCTACCTTCCCATCTCATTTAACCGTAGGGCTGGCTTTCATATTAAGACGGACATGGTCAAATTTTCCTTCTTCGTCCGTCTTTTATTCCTCGAGCCTAGACCCACTCCTCTCAGCACTTCCCGTGGCAAGCGCAACGCCAAAAATGTCCAGCATCACGGTCCGCGATGCCAAGTCCCTGTCCTTTTCTCGAGAGTCGGACGACGATCGAGATTCCGTCTTCAATTTTGCCGACACTATATTTCCATACGACCGTCACCCAACTACCTTGGCCCAAGCATTGGCGGGATATGTGCCCGAAAGAGAAGAGGATGTGGAAGCCGAAGAACCTCCCCTACCGTTAACAGGGTGGCGAAAAGTCCTCGACGAGGCCGTTATGGTGGTCGGATTCAGCATCCCTTGGATAATATCCGTAATCATTTCATGGCTTCCTTTGAAAAAAGTCCAACTAAGCGAGGCACCCAAAGAAATGTAAATATAGCATATTACCTGATCATCAGTCTTTCTTGTGCCGACACAACTAACAACGACACTGTAGTTTAGTAAGCATTATAGCCAGCACTGTGGAACTGGCCAGTCTCATCATCATGCCTTTCATTGCCGTGTTCTGCTTTCCGCAGCTCTCCAGACCATCCAATCCTGGTTCCATGAGTACCTTCGCAAAGTTCTGGGTATGGTTTCTCTTGCTTGATCCTCCTGCCACCGGTATATATGTTTGGACTCAGTCGAACGAGCTTTCCTGCAAAGGCGACTCCGACAGCCCCCGGTGTCGCATAGGTGAAGACTTTATTCGAGGAATCGGTGGATTTAGAGTACTTGGAGTGTAAGTTTCCATTTCCCGTTCTTTCCATTTCCCGTTCTTTCCATTCACCGGTTGCTGACAGCCGCAGGATTGGCACAATGTTTATAACGATGGCAATATCTGATGCAGTCACCAAGAAGATGCAAAAGCTGCAAAGAAGGGAATTGAAAATTGTTTGAAGGCATTTCATATCGCTTCACGGAATCCTAGACTAGATTGGGTTTAGATAAAGCTCAGTATGCAGGTATATAAGATTCCGTTTCACCAACTCCATCCTTCAGGCGACCAAATCCTTTCAGTCTCATTGATTTAACCCCACCCTACCTACCGTGTCCAAGAACGAAAAAGGCGATAGATTGGCAGCAGTAGTATTCTAATCTTTAGGATAATCCTTTCGAAGTCAATTTAAATTGTAAGTATACCTGAGTGTGCTGCGAGGGAGTGGGTTTCCTTTTGGTCTCGTCCTTAGCTTGCCCGTCCCATATTAAAAGGACTTTGTCGATCGAACATGGCCGACGTGATCAGTTCGGGATATCTCACCCTCCCCCCCTGTTTAAGAACGAAATCTACCGTGTCCATAATGGCAATACTCTCTTCCGCGACATAATTTGACTCTCCTTTTTGCCATCTCTGATACGCCGAGCACATTCATCCGCTTCCCGGAACGTTCCAATGGCCTACTAACTCTTTTCATCTTTTGGAATAGGATGATCAGACACTTGCCTGTAACTCGATACACGGGGATGATCTCATTTCACTGCACAAGACTTTTTATTTCCTTGGAAATGGGGAAGAAGCGCGCCCAAATACCTTCCATTCACAAGAGTAAAGCTTGTACGACTGTTTAGGCCCCAAGGGGACTTAACTTGATTGGTTTTTGGTCAGGCCAATAATACTTTGACGACCAAATGTATTGTTGAACACTATTTATATGCCACCTCTGTGGCCTGGTTCCTGGATCACTCAGTTGAGCCAACCGCTGACTTTTTTAATGTAGAAATAAATCATCAAAATATTGCGCCTTTCAACCAGACCTCTCGTGATACATCTTATTCGGAATTATTCATTTCATTACAATTCCGGGTATTCCAGAGCTGCTATGTGCCGTGGTTCCAACACGAGGTTCGCCCCCCAAGATTAGGGGCTAGCTCGGAGGTTCGGTACCTGATAATCCGAAAGCCCTTTGGACTTTATCCGACTCCTAATGTCTAACTTATGGGCTTAGCTATGATACACAGTTACCAAAATTGAACCTCTGATCTGACATAGTACTGAAAATGCCATTCATTGAGAGAAATTGTGAGAATGTCCATTTATCTAGATTCTAAATCCTATAAGCGGCTTCGATTCTAGTAATTCTAGCCTCCAGTTGTGCCAGCTTGAATCTGCACGCTGTCAGCCTCGAGCATTGTCTTTCATGGCGGGTTTGGATATCTGAGTATCCATTTCTGCACCAGCATACATGGAACACTTATCCACGCCGTCACAATGAAGGCCGAGCTGTTGGATGGGAAATTTTGCCTGATGGTCTGCTTTCTGGGTTGCGTAGCGACCCACTTAGCCAAACTCTGTTCGTAATCCGGAGAGAGATGAACTGAGTCATATCATGCACAGCTTGAGTGACTTTTCAGAGAGGCGCAGTGGCAAGTTCTGAAGTCTGTTGCTCGATCAAAGGGGTAACGACGGAGCTGAGGTGGTGGATCTCTCGGCCGATAGCTGGTGGAGGAAGTGAAGACGCCGGGGTCTTGTTTACTTCTCCACCTCGGGAACTTCTTCATGTCCGACCGAGTATCCCGACGGCTGCATCGCAAGCGCGGTTGCCCGCTCCGCGGAAAATTGGTCTTCCGCCATCTCCTCCATCAAAAACGGAATGATGTGCGGTGGCTCTTTGAGCTTCGCGGCATTGCCGCAGTCAGGTCCAAGACCACCGATACAATTCAGCTAGATCCCTGTCAAGCTGCAGGAATCCCGAAGCATCCCGGACTAGACGGGCGAACCTCACACCAATGGCCACGCCACCACACTCAAAACGCGTGTGTTGCACTGTTAGAAGCGGGTCTCGCTGCACACCTTCGGGGGAAGGATCCCGTGGTGAAAGCAGACAATTCCTCGAACCTGGAAGCTCCGCCATAGCCAATTGACCAGTTGATGGATTGCAAAAGGTGGAAATCGAGACGTCACAGTTGGCTTCGTAAAGTGCAATACCGCTGCCCAATGGATCGATAGACCGGACTCCATCCCAACCGTTGATGGAAAGGCGACCACTCAGCTGCGGATAGTATTCAAGAAGATACGGCAGGGCTTCTTTACACCGTAAACCCGAAACTGGTCCGGGAACACCTGGTGCTGACTCGTAAACCCAAACCGCCACCGCGGGGATAGCAGGAGAGCCTAAGTGGTCCAATTGGCCAAGCCGGTAGGGAGATAGCAGAGTCAACAGCGAATCGGGATCGGCACACTGAACCACATGTGTGGTTGCAGCAGTGATGATGGCACCCTGTTTATTGGCTGGCATGCTGGCAATTACACAAAGATCGTCGAATAATTAAACTCTTTCAGATAATTTCACTTGGTGATGGTGGTGAACGTGAAGCCATTGTCGTCTCTTTAACTATACAATGGATTGGTATTATAAACGCTCAACTGCTTTCTACGAGAGTTCTGTGCATTTTCGTTACAGCGCCAGCTACGTTTGAGATGGAGATTCCTTTTCTCGATTTGACGGAAGCGGAATAATGAGACAATTTCTATCACAATGAGTCATTATCGTCGTGATAATCCCGTGGATTCCGTGGAACAAACACAGACCATCACGCCATATGTGCCAAGACCACTACAATTCCGTCCAAATTGGTTTGTCTTTTGCCATATTGTTCCCGGGTATCCGGAATGCTCCAATAGCACCCAAGTAATAAGATATCATCCGCCATGTTCGTTATTGCTATATTGGTGCATCACCGTGGTCTTAATCAACGCGTCAACACTGTGTGATGCAAATGTGTGAAACCAAAGAAACCGTCGATTAACTTTTCTGGATGCCTAACGCCAATTTAACTGCCGAACCGAACCAAACCAAACCAAACCCTCTAATTACCCCTCTGACCCCCTTATGTCCCTATCCCTCTGACCTCCACCCCTTTGACCTCTGCATATTACCTTCTTCGACCTCCTCCTGCTGCTGCTGCCTCTTAATATTAGACTAAGAGTTGGCCTTGATCTCCCTCTTTACTGTTAAGAGCTAGTAAATCTATAGCTATAAATAGGGCCCTTATAATGCTTAGAGGAATTAGTTTTTATTTAGTATAAGTATTTAATCTATAAGTAGATTATTTTAAAGTATTATAAGTATTTTTTTTATCTTAAATAAATTTATATTTTTAATTAAATAAATTTATTATTAAAAATACTTTATATTTTAGTATAATAAAATTAATTAAATTTATATTATTAAGATAAAGACTTAATATTATATTTAATAGTAATTTATTAAGATTTTCTTAAATAAAGATTTAAAGTCTAATAATAAGCTAAATATTATACTTTAGGTCTTAGTACTTAGAAAAATAAATATTAGTAATATAGATATAATTATTTAGTACTAAGTAAAGGATTTAGTAGCTAAATAAGATTATAGAGATTATAGCTATTATATTTATATATAAGTAGAGGATATATATATAAGGGTAGGTATAATATGTGCTTTATATATGGGTATATAAGCTATTATAATTATGTATAGGGATAAGGGTAAGGGAAAGAGGCTAGGCTAGTCTTAGTAGGTATTTTATATTAGTAGTTATATTAAAGGTTTTTTTTAGAAGATTATCTTTAATATATTATATAAGGCTATTAGAGATACTATATATAAAAAAGGCTATTGGGTATTGTAGCCTAACTATGTGAACCTTGCTGTGTAAAGCTTGTTATGTTGACTTAGGCCATATTGGACCTCAAGGATGATAATAATAATCAACGCGTCAAATGATCGCGTCGTAGTGATGCGTAAACGAACATTCACCTCACCAAAAATTGTGTGACATTAAATGAAACCAGAAACTACTCAAATTCGCGCGTAATTGATTCCTGATATAGCTAAACTCTAAGATCTACACTTTTTGTTATAAGTAGCCTTGAGGCCCACTATGGCCCAAGTCAACACAATAAACTCTGCACAGCAGGGTCAAACAGCTAGGCTACGATGCCCTTATAGCCTTTTGCACACATAGTATCTCCGATAGCCTCACAAAATGCAACGGAGATAGCCTTTAGAAAAAAAACCTCCAGCATGACCACCAGTGTAAAGATCTACACTTTTTTAGTGGTGAATCTGGTTCATGGGTCGCCTCTTTAAAAACTCGCTCTGGGGTCTCTAAAATATGAATACAACTATGCAAAAAGAATCCACATTTAAGGATGAGCGTTGAACTGAGGAATTCTATTATTAAAAAAGAAACTTCACATATTCCACATGAGATATGCGTATTTCTATGCACAAAGTACAGAAAAAAGGAAAGGCGTGCATGTGTTGGACCTACCCTATATCAAAATCATCGAACAAAATGAACACAAACCAAGCACATCGCCACTTGCATCGCCTGCTCGGGAAAGATAGTGTGTTGGAAATGAACAGCCTAAATCCACTTGCAAAGGCGAATGGCTTGGAAACGTTAGTCATAATGGCAAAGTTGATTAGGTTTGTTCTGTTTGCCACTTTTGGTTGGGATGTTTCTTTGTCAGATTTTAGTGTGAGTTAAGCGATTAGAAGATCTAGCTATATCATTGCCTTCACTCACAAAAGCTAGCCCGTCTTAACACAACCCAGTATACATGCTTTATTTTGATACGTTTTTTAGGTTATTTTAGGCATTCGCTTTCAAGCGGCTAGTCAACCAGATGGCTTTGTTGATAATTCTACCATTACTTATCAATCCTCTGATCCAACCTGGGGAAAATTTTGCACTAGGCTACCGACTTCGCGCTTATGCTAGGCACACGGCCGCTGCAATGCGCACGCCGGAAGAGATCGACAAGCGCAGTAACCTAAAAGAACACTCGAGTAGGGCATCTTCTCTTCCAACATACTGGACTGGCTAAACCTAACGTGGGCAAATTGGGGGCTGGGGGCCAAAAAATGGCTACTCTCAGTCTGACAAATATTTCAGCTCAACCAAGTGTGCAAACCCAGTGAGATTCTAGCCGCCTACTCCCCCAACATAGCGGCGTTTTACTTTTTCTCAGCATGCACGCAGGCACTGGTAAGAAGAAAAGGCGCAGATCAATGACCCACTGAGTCAGCTCAGCCCTATCGGAAGCGCTGATGGTGCATCCGTGGGTGTCGCTCTGGGGCCGTACTGGCGTCTCATCGCATGTGGTTTGCACATTCCAGGGCGGACCTCGAAGCCGTTACTGCATTGGGATAACGAGATGGTATTTTTAGAGGTTTATTTATTTGCAGATAGCTATATATTTTCTCGCATTTCTCGTCGCGCATTTTGGTCCAGGCAATGTGTTGAACAATCTTTACATCCTGCCGCCATCACCACCAAACGAGCGACGAGAGCCGACAGACATCTAACCAGAGCCGGCTCCACTATCCTCACGATCATTTCCAGGGAAACTGCGCAACAGGCACGCCAGAGCGGCGTTTGACGTTTTGAATATTGGAGGACATTATCATCTTGCCCCAAAACCCTGGGTATAATTCGCCGCCGCAAGACACGATGCATGCTTCAGTCTTTTCCTACAACATCAGCAGGCCCTACCCTTTCCGATGGTTCACGCCAGCCGTGGTGGTTGGAGGAGTAATAGCAGCCATTCTCATCGCGTTTTGGAGTGTCGCAACCCAAGGATACGAACTGATTTCCATCTCCTCATCCAATCCCAACGCCACGGATACACATCAAACTTTTTTCGGTAAATGGGCTTCCATATTCTCCACGAGTACCAAATCCTTCTGCTCCTCCACCAACCTCTTTATCGGCACTCAATTCTACACAAACAACACGGCGCTTTCGTACACCCTGACGAATATCAAGGAAAATGGAAAGGACGGCAATCTACTTGGCTCGCTGCCGTATTACAACAATCCGATCAACAACTGCACGGTAAACCAAGTGTCAATTACCTTCGAGTCGATTGAGCGCAACGCATTGCAAATTGCTAGGCAGCATTGGGGGGCAGTTCTTGGCGCCCAAATAGACTGCATCATCGACACTTCGCAGGGTTCAAAGTGGATGCAATTGTCGACCAACTACGACTTCAACAACCCAGACCCAGTGTCTGTATCGACTCTAGCCGAGTTTCCAAGTCTAAACGAATCGTCCGCGCTCAGTCTGTGGTGGGGATCAACGCTTTTGCAGTGGTATTCCGCAGCTGCAACCGACGCTGCGTACAAGGCAATCCAAAACTCCAGCGACGCCGGCAAGCCTGTCTACAAAGGCTACACCACTTTTACGCGTGGGAACATCTCCAGCATACCGACTGCTGATGAGATTGAGTCCGAGGACTTTTTTATTGGAAGCGGCTATTTTGTATCGTTCAGTCCGAACAGCTCAGAGAGCATATACTTTACCCATCAGTCAGACTTGGGCAACTCCGGGAGCATTCAAAATTTAACGAACTCAAGCAATCCAGACACAGTTCTCCCGGGGATCTGGCTCCCGGCTGATGATTTAGCAAAGGCCTTTTACTTCACTGTACTGGCTGACCTTGGGCAAGCATCCTCTGGACCAAACATACTTGCCGACCCAGACTTGCTGGCCTACTTTTCTAAGAAGATTACTGGGATACAAAATGGAACGGTCGTTGAGGGTGACAACTTGCTGGTTCAGCTCATGTCAGGCCCGAAATTTCAACCGTTTCAGCCTCGCGATGCATCGGCTTCTCGCCTTGGCATTTCGCCATCTGTCATCTCCATCTCTTATCTGTGCCAGGTTCCGCACCTCAAAAGCACCTCGTCTCTTCTGATATCCGTTATTACCAATGGTTTTGTCATTCTATCAGCTCTGTGGAAGCTGTTTAAGCTGATTATTGATTATATTCTCGTTCGCAAGTATCCCGACCTAAGGTTTTGTGAAAGGTGTTCGGTAGGCATGATGCCTGCTGAAGAGAAGAATAAGGACCCGATGAGTACAGATGCCGGCAATTCCTCAGACACCGAGACTCTGCTACATGCAGAGCCTATGTCACAGGGCGCATATCATCACATGAGACAAACAGAATCCTGAGCTATGTTGGAGGAACTGAGCATCGGATGGCTTCTAGTGGAGTTAATGATTTTTTTTTAGCGAATTAATCAAGACGACAATATTTTCAAATACATCTACGCCATTAGAATTAAGGGCGTCACTATGATACTGGGCTAATGCCTAGAATTGGTGGCGGTGCCCTGCACCTAAATTCACGACTATCAAAAAGCAAAATGGAATTCGCTAACTCTTCTTATTCCATCGAGGCTATGGTTTGCACCACACTGTCATATTTCTTACCGGAACACATTCAACCATAATTTGGGTTCTACTTTTAAACCGCCACGACCCTCAAAAGCGAACATTTGAACTTGTGTAGCTTCGAAGAGCTTGCAGTGTTGAGTTCAAAACATGCCTTCGCATCTGCCTAACCGTGCCGTTATCCGACGTGCACGGGAGGATGTGCACACCTTTGCAGCCGATGGGTTACAGGCGTCATACATTATAAGCACTTACCTTCAGCTTTCCATCCGTGCAGTAGCGCAAGCCAATCAGCGAAACACCATAGCATCCACGTCAGCCCTAGAGATCCCTCCATGCAACACTGCAACACTGCACCGGAAAAGCGGTCAAGGCAGTATCATGGTACTGCTGGTGGCCTCAAAAAGTTCAATTAGCCAATGGGCTTCGTTTGCAATAAAAGGTCACGAGGCGGCGATTCAATCGGATACGACAATGAAATTTGAGAGACAGACTACCTAGATTAATATAGAATGAAACGATACAATTAAAGTCCACCCAAACCTTCAATGGTAGTGGAAGTTAGGATTGGAGCCTCCAGGCCGTGTACGGAGTTCTTCAGCTCATCGCCTAGCTTCTCAATTTCAGTAGAGTATCCGATGCGTGGCTCATCGGCCTTCGCTGGCTCTGAGACACTGTAGTAATCGCCCTTGATACTGCCATCCACTGATGACTCTTCTTCCTCACTCTCGCAGCACTGGAGCGTATATCCCGTGTCGCTGGCATCGACAAATGCATCGATGCCTTCACCATTGCGGGGAAATTGAGCCATGGTGCTCTTGTGAACTTCGAGCACGCGGCACATTTCTTCGTGGCTGACATCGTTCAAGAAGACACATTCGCCCATCGGGCTAGTGGGGACTGCAGCGCGCAGCTTTCCATCTCGGGTCTTCAGAATAGCGGCCGTAGCTTGCTTCAAGAGCGGTCCATCGAATTGCGGGTGGTCCATGGAGAGCCCCGCGCGGGAGAAGAGTCGCAGCAGTCGAATATGGTCATCGTCGGAAAGTAGACCGCGTGAGTGAGACAAAGTGGCTGAGTACGCCATGTCAATCGAGATGGCATGTCCATGGCGTAAGGGAGTCTCGGGAACGAGCTCGTGGAGCGGGGACCAACTACTCTCATTAGCTTCTTGCTCAGACAATAAATGCAGCAAATAGCACTCACGTGTGACCGTAGGCAATGACACGATCCAACATGATCTCATGGAGGTTCGGTGTCTCCAGCTTCAACATTTCGTAGATTCCAGCTCGGCAAATACGATCTGCCACCTCCTTGATCTTGTCGGAGGCATCGTCGGACCGGCCGAACGCCGTCCCAATGAGATCCTCGCAGTAGCCATCAAGAAGGTCAAAGGTTTCTTTGTGGGCACAGGAAGAGATTTTGATGAGCTCAGCAAAGCCATTTCGGATCTGGGGAACCGGCAGGGTTCGCAAAAAGGTAAAGTCGAGGAACGTGTGGGACGGAGCGTGATATGCACCGAGGCGGTTCTTGTAGCGACCATAGTTTACGGCAACCTTGATAGAGACCGAGGCGTCAATCAGACCAATTACTGTGGTGGGGATTCGAATGTAGTTGGTGTTGCGACGGTAAGCCGCGCAAGCAAAACTACCGAGGTTAGTGACAGAAATGAAGGAAGGTGAGAGAGAAACATACCCAGCAACGTCAGTCACCAAACCGCCTCCAACAACGAGAACGGGCTCCTTGCGATAAATGCCGAATTCGGTCATGGAATCAACAATGGATAGCATGGTTTCCATCGTCTTGGCCTTTTCTCCAATCATGGTCTTGTGAACTTTGAGAGTAATGCCATGATGGTCAAAGTAGCTCTGTAGCTTTTCGCCGTAAATGTTAAAGATGTTAAGATCCATAACTGCGAGACAGCGCTGCCATGGTTGGTAGCATTGGGCCAGCTGAGGGTTGGCAAGGTCAAAGACACCATCCAGAAACTCGAAGTCGTACTCAATCTTTTCGTAACCACAAACGGAAAATCCCTTTGCGGTAGACTCGACGGTGGCCTTCATATCAGACATTTTGACAAAGAATTGTGTGAAGAGATGTGAAGAGATGTGAAGAGATGTGAGGAGGTGTGAGGAGATGTGAAGAAGTGACTGAGTGATGAGTTGGTTGGAGATAATGTAGAGGAGAGCGAGACCTACTCGTCTATTTATACTGAGTAGGTCATAGATTGGCAATAACCATTGACGTCAATTATTACGCTAGCCACCGAGAAATACGGGCTTCTCCTGGCCGTGTCTGATGCCGGGATTCTCGATTCCCGCGTTCTTTCCATTTGCACTCTATCAAAGCTCCAGGGAGTCATCCCTGGGCCAAAACCGAGCACCAGAAAGTAACCAGTACCTCTGCATCGGGATATGCTATAATGGAAACGGATGTACTAGTACAACGATTGGCACGTCCGCATTTTGAATCGTGGTATTTTCGGGTTTCATGATCCAGTCATTCAACTAAATCGATAAACCTTGTCTCTCTAAGGGACAAAAAGGTCCGGATCAAGGTTCACCGCTTGATCTGTTTTACCTGATGCCTGGACGATGGTGCCATGCACCCGCATCGCGAGTAGCCTTTTGAGGTTAAACCCTTTTTGAAGTCCATAACAAGCGCATGTTTTGTTTCGGTGCGTATTTCTGGGTCGCCTCGATGCCTGTGCCTGGGGCATTAGCGGTTGGATCACGGAATGCGTGAACAAACGAAACCGTATCGGGGGCGGGTCCCAGATCTAATCGGGCCGCGCCCTTAAGTCAAACCTAATCGGAATGGCGTGACGGATTCGGATATGCGCATCACCATGCCTTTTCTAGAAGCTATCATTTCTCGGTTGCAGCTGGTCCAAGACTAACGAAGGTGTATGACGCTTGTACTCGAATGGAGCGGATTGGCACTTGAGCGATGGAAACATATGTAGCATTCTCCCAGGATCGCGCACAAACTACGTTTACTTTTTCTTCCTTCTCAACCCACGCTTAGAATCACAGATCTGCACCCAAAATGGCGCTCGCAAATAGCCAAGAGAAGTACGCTCAGCAAGAAGCAGATGTCTTCTTTGACGACGGGCGAGAGACGGAACTTCTTCATTATGTTCACAACCAACCCAACATTGACGAAATACGGGGCTCACCCCAACTCGTCCTGGAGGCAATTGACAGCTATGCGCGCACAAAATATTTGATGAACGTTGGAAAGGAAAAGGGCAGGATTGTGACTGATTTGATCAGTGAGTTAAAGCCCAGAACCATGGTGCGTCAACCTGTTCCCTCCCCCACTTTGCCAAACCACACCAAACTTACCAAGTTCACAGATTGAGCTTGGGGGATACATCGGATACTCTGCCATACTATTTGGCGATGCGCTTCGTTCAGCAGGTGGTGATTGCTACTGGAGTTTGGAGCGGAACCCAGAATTTGCTACCATCACCAAGGCACTTGTTGAATTGGCCGGCCTCAGCGACGTCGTCAAAGTTGTCATGGGTCCCAGCAGCGCCTCGCTTCGCCAGCTCCACGAGCAAAATTTGGTTGAGCATGCTGACATGCTTTTTCTGGACCACTACAAACCTGCATATGTGCATGACCTCAAGTTGTGCGAGCAGTTGCAATTGGTTCGGCCTGGTACCGTGCTGGTTGCCGATAACGTCATCAAGCCCGGGAACCCGCCCTACCTTGAATACGTGCGCAGCAGTCCAGCCGAGAAGCGCGCCCGGAATGCCAGAGCAACGGGGCCAACGGGATTTCCTCAACAGACTACTAATCAGTATGGTAAAGAAGACGCGACTGTGGACCAAGAGGTTGAGGGTGATGCCAGTCTCATCTACGAGAGCAAGTTGGTTACAAGCTTCGAGCCTACGGGTGTACCGGTGAGTCTCGATTAGTGATTACATGAGACATGTTTCTAATCGTACAAAGGATGGCGTAGAGATTACGCGTTGCGTGGGTAAAGAGTCTGCTCCGCGGTTGTGAGAAGATGGTCTTGCTACAAGCCAAGATGGAAGAGGAATAGGCTGGGTTGTTGGAATACCACGGACGGAATTGTGTACACGTAAATGTTCCAGTCTTCTTAATTTAGAAATATGGAGGAGATTTAAACAACATCTTAAGAAACTTTGAGTGTCGTCGTCATAGAGCTAAATTTCCAACATTGAAACAAACGTGTGTGCTCATTGACAATATCCATTTGTAGTCTATTTTAAGAAAGAAAAAAAAAGAAAGAAAAAAAGAACTCCCGACAACAAGGGCAATGCTAGACAATCAAAATTTCACACCGCTTTATTGTTTGGTTACATCCGGAGCAAATCCAAAAACAACGGATGGTTGGCTCCGCCCTTGTATGACTTCATGACTCACAATCCACCCTAGAATGAATGCATCATGAGCTTGCACGCGAAAGTTTCTCCCAGCCCCCAGAGTTTCGCTAGCCCCAGCGTGGCGTATGTTTAGCATTGACCTTGAGCTAAAAGGATCCGTTGCACTTTTGCATTCATAAAGACGCGAGTCGCACTCGTTGGCGGGAAACCCACGTACTCCTTCACCACGCGCATCCCCGGGACCCGCTCATTGGTCCTGCTCCCGCTCCCGAGTTGTCAAACAGATCACAGCGCACTATGGGAACTAGCAAGGCATGGAATCTCTTCCAAAATCTGTCGCTCTTGTTTCTGAGCCTCGTCTTGCTCCCAATCACCACTTTGGTGGCTGTCGCGGCATATGGCTGGCACAAAATTCACGGCGGTGAAAACCAGGGCAAACAAAAGCAACAGCACAACAACGATGATGATGTTCGGACAGTGCTCATTACCGGAGTGAACATGACCAAGGGTCTATCCCTTGCTCGCATGTTTCACAAGCGCGGTCACAGGGTTGTCGGGGCCGACTGGCACCCGCGATCCGTCGGGAGCGTATCCAAAGCCCTTGACGCGTATCATCGACTTCCGCCTCCACTGGGGCCCACCGGTGTCAACAGCAACTACATTGACGCATTTCTCAACATCATTTTTGAAGAAAAGGTGGAACTTTGGATCTCCGTCTCGGATGTCACGGCGGCCGTTGCCGATGCCGCCGTCAAGGAGATCATTGAGAAGAGAACCGCCGGGGTTAAATGCATCCAGCAAAACATCAACGAAATCGAGGTGTTGCACGAAAAGAGCAAGTTTATGGAACACACGAAACAGCTAGGTCTCCCCATGCCAGTTACAGAAGTCATACAAAACAACAACGATGCCGTCAATTTTCTGCAGCGACATGGTGGGTTGCATTTTAACCCCGGAGCCAAGCAGTACCTCATCAAGCCAATTGGCGTTGACGACGCTGCCCGCATCGACATGCCACTGCTGCCCATGACTTCGGACGCCAAGACAATCGCCCGTCTTCAGGACATACCATTTGATCAACCGGGATCCTCATACATCATCCAGGAATTTATCCGCGGCCAGGAGTTTTGCACACATTCCGTCGTCATCCACGGAAAAGTCCGCGCCTTTGTCGCATGCCCTTCAACAGATGTCCTCATGCACTACGTCGCCCTCCCTGCTGATTCTCCTCTTAGCAAAGCCATGCTTGATTTCACCGTCAAGCAGGTAGCCTCGTTTGGGCCGGAATTCACAGGCCACGTGAGCTTCGACTTTTTGGTGGACCAGAGCAGAGAGCTGGAAAAGAGCTTTGACGAGGAATCGCTTCGGATTTATCCCATCGAGTGCAATCCCAGGGTGCACACGGCAACGGTGCTCTTCGAAAACGATCTGGAGCTGGTGGATGTGTACCTGTCTGTTCTTTCGGCGTCCGAGGACCACATTCTCACGCCGCTGTCCCCGTCCAACCCGGGCTGCTACTACTGGATCGCCCAAGACGTCGTGGAACTCGTGCTGTACCCGTTGTTCCTGGCCTGTTTCCAGAGAACAAGTTCGCTGGCCGAGTGCTGGAGCTCGATGCGCCAGTTCCTGTACTACGTGCGAAACGGCACCGACGGGGTGTTTCGAGCATGGGACCCTTGGCCTTTTTGGTGGATGTGCCACGTGTACTGGCCGGTGCAGTTCTTGCTGCACCTGGTCTACGGGTCCTGGGTGAAGATCAATGTGAGCACGGGAAAGATTTTTCTAGCTCCACAATCGTAACTGCCGGCAGGTCAACCCATGGCAGTGCGTGTTGATTTACCCTGGGGAAACCATCTTCATCCGAAGTGCACCAGGCCTATTCACATCATTCACCAATTAGCAGCTTATGGGTATTTAGTGAAGTTAGCTGTATCTATGGGTTCTGTATGTTCATTAATCCCCCGTGCCTATCAAATATCCCTCCGTGCGCTCATGGCTGCGTGCGATGTGCAGCCAGTTTTCTGTAGTAGTAGTAAAGTATCACATCAACCACCCAACCCAACCAGGAATCGTCCAACACTAAAATTAAACGCTTTCAGCCTTCACCTCCTCCTTGGACACATTCTTGCCATCTTCCGTCAAAATCTGAACGTGCGGGCCCTCAATCTTTTTGACTTTGCGTCCCTCCCACCACGACATTAAGCCTGCAAACATGCTCACGCCACACCCTAAACCAATGAAGGTGCCGGTGGCCCAGGACTGTTTATGGGTTAGTAGGCCGGTTAGGACAGGGACGATTATGAAGGATCCACTTACCGGCCTGTCAAGTCGGTTATAAGCCCACATGAAATAGCAGAGCACAACCTGAAGCAGAGTATTCCAAACCATCATCCAGATGGTAAAGCCGAGCTTCCAAAGAGGGGTTGGCGGCGCAACATTTCCCGTAAAAGTAGCAGAGCGAACAAGCGTAGGCCTTGTGGTCTCGGATGCCTCGGGAGACGACTGATCCTCGGTCGCCCAAGCCGGGGGTCGGAACCAAGCCTTGTTCTGCTCAGCAAGCTTCATCATGGACGGGCGGTGCTTGAAGTGGGCAGCACGGGTGAACCAGTACAAGTCACGGAAGCGCCATGGTGCCAAGCCGAAAGCCGTAACACAGAAGAGGGCGTTGAGAATTTGACTGGAAATTTCCAGCCACTTCTTACGGGGTGAGTTGTCGTCGTCGGCGCTGGGGTGGTTCATAGCGGGTGCCGCCTTGAGCAGCAAAAAGAAGAGCATGGCCTATCGAGGGAGAGTTAGACGATCTGGCGAATCAAAAATTACAGTGAGACATGTCATCTCTAGTTAAGTTGTGACTTACACCCCATCCCTATGCCAATTAGCTGTGAACGCGACTCAATTGATCAGGGATGCGACATTACTTACGACAATGTTGAGAGCGTAGATGGTGATCAAGAAGCCAGATGGCGTCAGGAAGAATTTCCAGAATGCCCTGAGACCGTTCTTGATTGTGGGGCCCCATTTCTCCTTTTCGTGGGACTTGTGCTTCTCATGAAGGCTCTTGCGACGGTGGAGATGCAGATGGTGATGATGGTGGTGGTGGTGGTGATGCTTCTTTTTCGATGGCTGCCCCTCGGTTGTTGGCGTCTCCCGTCCCGAGCTGTCGGCCTGGCCACTGGGCGCGTCGGCGCTGGGATCGACGTCGCAGGCGTCGGTGGTGATGACAGACTCTTCCTGGAAGGGGGCATCGAATTTAGGGGGCGTGAATGTGGGCCGGCGCGTGTTGGACCTGGACTTGTGCAGCGTCAGCTCGCCGTCCTCATCGTGGGAGGCGATGCGCGACGAGTGGCCCTGGGCGTTGAAGCGGATGTTGCTGCCACCAGACTGGGCGTCGCGCAGTTCTGTCAGGTTAGGCGCCTGGGCGATTGCGGTGCCGGTGGCCTGCCACATGCCCAGCTGCGGGTTGGCATTGATGAGGCTGACGGACGCGCCCCGGACGCGGCCGACGATGCCATTCTTGGGCGCCGAGGAGTCGGCCATGATGGCGGCGCGGAGAGTGGTGATGGTGGTTTGGGCGAGTGTTTGCAGGGTCGCCGACCAAGCCAACGATTTAACAGGAGTCGGGGCCTGTGACAAAAATTGTCCAGCCAGGCGCAGCAGAGGGCCGGCGAGCCGGACTTTTACAGGGCCGAGGGTCCCCCAGAGCGGCCTTGTCGGGAATGCGAAAGCGAATCAGATCATGCCATACCCGCGTATAGGCTGCGTATGGGCTGCCACCACCCCACCCCTGCGCTGCCAGGCCCGCCCATGCCAGCCCTGACAGCCCTGACAGCCCAGAAGGGCCCAGAGCGGCGCCCATGCCCACTGCAAGAGTGGCCCGTTGCAACGTCAACCCACCTAATTGAACTCAAAAAAGCTATATTCATGGCCATCGCCTCAGCGCCCGAAACTTGGATTGATCTTCACCCTCTGCTCGGTCCGGGCCCAACTCTGCATCCAAGTCCGCCGGAACCACGGCGCTTGGTCTGCCGCCGATTACTCGTCGGAGCGTCCATCGTTGTCCGCCGCGTTCCGTGGTGCCTTTGATAGCATCGCATATCACCGGCCTTGTTTCTCCCGCGATACGCTGCAGCGTTGGTCTGCCTTGCTCTGCCTTGCCTCTCCCTCCTGCTCATTCCGCGCACCGCACCGCACCGCACCACCACCACCACCACCATGGCCCTCAACCGCACCAAATCCCACGGCCTCGGCAACCTCACCATTGGCGATGCTGACGCCAACAACAACGTGACGGGCGGCACCGTCGGCACTGACGGGCGTGTCGACGTCCAGTTTCACAAGAACCCAGAGTCGCTAGTCGAATGGTTCAAGCAGTCCTCGGCGCCTACGCCGAGGCCAAAGCCGCCACGCAGATTCAGCAGCGTCGCATTCCAGGATCCAAAGGTCGCCAGCACCAATCCGCGTCTCAACATCGCCATCCACATTGTCGGGTCACGCGGCGATGTACAGCCGTTCATCCCAATTGCCCAGCTGCTGTCCCGGCCGCCCTACAACCATCGCGTGCGCATCTGCACGCACGCCGCATTCAAGGATTTTATCGAGTCCCAGGGCATCGAGTTTTTCAACATCGGTGGCGACCCGGAGGCACTTATGGCCTACATGGTCAAGAACCCGGGTCTGCTGCCCAATCGCGAGAGCGTCAAGGCCGGCGATGTAGGTAAGCGGCGAAAAGAGATGTGGGACATCATCCACGGTGCATGGCGGAGCTGCATCGAAGCCGGCGACGGCATGGGCGAGCGCATCACGGCTGCCAACGTGCCCTCCGCCCGAGATCTCTTCATCGCCGACGCCATCATCGCCAACCCGCCCTCGATGGCGCACATCCACTGCGCAGAGAAGCTCGCCATCCCCCTGCACATGGTCTTCACCATGCCGTGGTCACCGACCGAGACCTTTTCGCACCCGCTGGCCGCCATGAACTACGACAATGCCGATGCCGCCTTTGCCAACTATTTTTCCTTTATGCTCATGGAGCTACTGACCTGGCAGGGGTTCGTATTGCCCCCCCTCCCCCCTCCCTCCCCTGAACCTTGACGTGCCTGCTGACCACTCACAATTCAGCCTGGGAGACCTAATCAACAAGTTGAGAACGCAGATCCTGCGTCTAGATCCCATCAGCCCCATGTGGGGATACCAGCTGCTGCCGAGATTGCGTGTGCCCTACAGCTATCTGTGGTCCCAGTCGCTCATACCGAAACCACCCGACTGGGAATCCCACATCAACATCACCGGCTTCTCATTTCTGCCATTGGCGCATTCGTACACGCCGCCCCCGGACTTGGAAGAGTTTTTGCGCAGTGGGCCCGAGCCCATCTACGTCGGTTTCGGTTCCATTGTCGTCGATGACCCCCAAGCCCTCACCCAGCTCATCTTTGACGCCGTCAAGCTCGCCGGCGTCCGCGCAATCGTCTCCAAGGGCTGGGGAGGAGTCGGCTCTGGCGACAACGTTCCCGATGATGTCTACCTGATTGGCAACTGCCCCCACGACTGGCTGTTTAAGCATGTCTCCGCTGTGGTCCACCACGGAGGGGCCGGTACAACCGCTGCAGGCATCGCCGCGGGCCGGCCCACTGTTGTTGTGCCCTTCTTTGGCGATCAGCCCTTCTGGGGCCAGATGATTGCCCGCGTCGGCGCTGGCCCAACCCCGGTGCCCTTCAAGGAGATGACGGCCGAGACGCTGGCCGCCAGCATCAAGTTTGCCCTCAAGCCAGAAGTCAGCGCCGCCGTGCAAGAGATTGCCGACCGCATCTCCGACGAGGATGGCGCCGGCGGCACCGTCGTCGATTTCCATAATCGCCTCGCTCTGGATGACATGGCCTGTGACCTTTGCCCCGATAAGCTTGCTGTCTGGCGGCACAAGGGAACCGGCGCGCACTTGAGCCCCTACGCTGCTACATGTCTTGTCTACCATGAGATCATCGAACCGAAAGAATTGAAGTTCTTGCAGCATAAGCGCTGGTATGTGGACGAAGGTGCCGAGCACCCCGTCATCGGAGCCGTCGCTGCCGCTTCTGGATTCGTCACGACATTGGGCACAGCGGCCAGCGAGTTTTCCTCGCGCATCAAGAACCGACCCCGATCGTCTAAAAAGGCAAAGAAAGAAGCAAAGGCCGCCACCGAAGCGACAGAAAAGAAAGCAACAGAAGCCGCCGTGCCTGAAGTGATAGTGACACAACCAAGTTCCGATGCGGACCAAGCAACACTTGCTGCCAACACAGATCCAGAACCGGAAGTGACGCCAGTAAACAGAGACCTGGATCAAGAAACCATAGCCGTGCGAGCAGAGCAATCTCCACCACGCGGCAACACCATCTTGAAAGAAGTGCTGTCACCTGACATCACACCCACGGAGATGGAGAAGTTTGCCCGCCAAATGGCTCACAAGTCGCTCCGACCCGACGATCTGGCCGCCAAGGTCTACGACCACCACGAGAGGCGCAAGAAGAGGTGGAGGGCCCAGGAACAAGGCCGATACGGCGAGGCATTCTATCTCGCGCGAGCCACCGGGCGCTTCACCGCGGACGTGGCCAAGGCAGGCCTCAGAGCACCCGTCGCCTTCTTCTACAATGTCGCCAACGGCTTTCACAATTTCCCATCGTACACCATGAACTCGGCTGAGGTCCGCCAGCGCGACCAGATCACCGGCCTGGGAACCGGCTTGCGCACAGCGGGCAAGGAATTTGTCATGGGATGGTACGATGCCTTCAGTGGTGTCGTGACCAAGCCTTACAAGGGTGCTAAAGAAGAAGGCCCAAAGGGCTTTGGAAAGGGTGTGTGGGCTGGCTTCGTCGGCTTCTTGTTCAACGTAGGCGCATGTGAGTTATCTCCCCTAGTAGACGAGTATATTGATGGATGCTAATTCTATTCCCCAGCGGTTTTCAGTCTTCCCGGCTACACAATGAAGGGCATCGAGAAGGAATTTTCCAAGCACCATCTTACCAAGCTCAAGGCCGAAATTTTATTAATTAGACTACGGGGCGGAATCGATGAATTCCGACGGGCGACACCAGAAGAGAGACTGGAGGTGGTGACGAGGTGGAAGGCTGCTCGAGCCGAGCAGTAACGGACGGACCGACACAAGACAACCGACACATGCAAGCTGGGAAGCTTGGCACAATTCCTTTTTCCTTTGTAACATGATATTAATCTGGGCAGATATCCATGATGCTTGGTCACAGCAGAGCGTCATTGTTGGAGAGGCGTGGTCTGAGTTTTGGGAGGTTGGTGTAATACCGTAATCTTTTTTTTTTTCGATGATATCAATAGAATTAAATTATTGCATGCGTCTTGGGCAAGTGATTAGAATTCGGAATTGAAACCTTGTTCAGTTGGCACTAGATAAAGCGCCTGTTTCTTTCGGCGTGTCGACGCAAACGCATCTCAAACGACGTTGAAGTCCATCCTGACATCGACTGGCGCCCCCTTCATCCAGTCGCGCAGGTCGTCGTACGAGCTCCAGATCCACTCCTCAAACCTGAGATACTCTTCCTCCTCAGTGGGCTGCTTGCAAGGCGGTTGGTGGTGGGTCCAGGTCGGAGGCGTGCTGGGCTGTCGTGGCTCGTCTGGTGTCTGTGACTCGCTCAGAGGAGGGTCGTGTCCAGGTGACGTCACTTCTTCGTCTTCGTCGCCGTGAAATAATAGGCCGAGCAAAGTGCTGTGCTCGTTTTGCGTGATGCCAAGATGATGGAGGATGTTTAATTCTGGGCTCGGCACTTCGGAGTCGGTCGAAACGCCATCTTCTTCTTCCGCGCCGGCATCGTCGGTGCGGGTGTGGCTTGGATAGGGGCCGGGCCATGACCTCCTCCGTCTCTTGAGCCTTCTCTCTGTTTTGTTGAGTGACGATGTGTGTGCGTCAGACCCGTGTCTCTGCGTTGGCGCATCACACATTTTTCGTTTGTTGCGATTGTGAAGCGCGCACAAGTCGCTCAGCGGCCCATCCTGCGCGCAGGCGGCGTGCGTATCATTGTGTTCATCCTGTCGCCACCGTCGTCGTCCCTGTTCTTCCTTCGGATGTATTCGCACCGGATGTTGCTCCTTCCAGAAGGAGGTGTGGATAACGGGTATTTCTTTTAAAGAAAGTCCCATAATGTGAGAGAGATCCGGTCAATTCACATCGACAGCGCCAAGACATGGAGGGGAGGGGAGGGGAGGGAAGGGAAGGGGAAGGAGAAAAGCAATTATAACGGGAGAGCGAGAGAGAGCGACAAGAAAGAAAGCTTCGCCGAATGGTGACCAAAGATGACGTCGGGGAAGAAACGACTAGGGCGAAAGGAGAGAAGAAAAAAACATCGTGCAACAGGCATCTAGCGCACGAGCAGAAAAGGGAAGACGGACCAAATAGGCCAATGGGGGATTTATCTGTCGTGGTTAGCGGCGGAACAACTTTGCGCGAATGCTCCGGCCAAGACAGTTGGGGTTGTTGCGTGAGACGCACCGAAATGAGCGTGTGATGGTTGTGCCGTGCGCGCGCTGGTGTGAGTGAGCAACTCTCTTTCTCTCTCTCTCTCTCTCTCCGCACTAGACAAGTATATGTCAAATCATCATTTAATTACGAGCCAATCTAGGATGAGAAAAAGGTTAATAACTACCGGCCAAAGAGATGATTGGGCACACCAGGTTTCCCCTGACCATGATGGTTTATTCGCTTGCCTCGTCGACGCTTGGAATGCTAGTTGCTCCATGCGGCTGCCGTGCTTACGAGCTTTGGTCTGCGTCCTTTTGTGTTTGCTTTTTGCTAGACAATCGGTGACGGTTCAATCACGAACCGTTAAGATTGCGCACATCGAATCACCGTATTTTGTGAACAAGTTTCGTAAATTTGACTCTTGAAATTTCCGACATCTTTTTTTTCTCAGGCTGGCTCCTACATCACTTTTTCTCTTGTCTTCTCAACTACCCTATACCAGACAATTGGCTCCAATTGTGATGACGATATCGGCACCGATTCATATCACAGATTCAGAAAGTCAATTGAAAAATAGGTACCGCTGATTTATTTATAACTGATACTTTTGATGTGTTCAGCCTGACTTTCCCGCTGTTCAAAAGTCACAGTGTTGTGAAATATGGGTGTCATGTGTAGTCTCATTATTACCAGTCCTTGAAGAAACTAGACCAGTCGAAACGCGCATAGCTCTCGGCAACAGCTTCTTAGTGTTCAATTCAATTAACTTTTGGGCTCGCTCGGCTTTAGAGATTTCTAGAAATTTTAAGCTTGACTGGGCTGGCGGCGAGGCAGGCCGCTTCCGTGACCAGCCTGCTAAGGGCCAAGTCTACAGCTGCCCCATCCGGGCCGAGCTAGCATACCCACAGAGCTAGCTCTAGCGTCGACTAGACCATCATTTCGTTTGCCTGGTTAGGAATGAGGCCCTCGTTTTTGGCGATCGTAGCCTCGCCGACTGAATTGAACGGATGGTTGCGGATGTCACAGTGCGATCATCATTGGTCCGATCAAGATAGCTCCTCAGTTCAAAAGAGGCTTGAACAACGATTTGACATACCAATATAACTTGAACCGGCTTGCTGGTGCCCGAGTCTAGGGCCCGAGCGCCTTGTGTGATATCTTGCAGTCATCTCGGCGCTATCTGCGCCACCCAGGAGCATCCAGCTTTGAGACATTTCCCGGCATGCTTTCCGAGTCGCGCAGGCGTGCCACGATCTTGCCTAGCCTTGCTGTTGGGTCTGATATTCTGATATCCCTGCATCAAAGATCGTCGACCGTGTGCCGATCTGGACCAATCGATCACGCTGTGATCATGCAGCAGCCCCCCTCTAGCCTTCCCGCGTTCCATCACCACCAGGCCCTTTGGACGCTAGACATCTCTCTCCGTGGCCCTCCTTCTGAAGATGATCTGTGTGCTAAGTCATGTGTTTGCTCGCCAGCCCCTCTTTCTTACGTGCCCAATTATAGTTCATTATAAGAGACGCTTGAGTAGGTGTCTTTTTTTTTTTTCTCCGTCCCGCTCCAGACTTTTGTTCACAAACATCTGCGGCTGCTTTTGCACAATGGCGGTAGAGGCTGAAGAGAAGATGGAGCCGAGCCCGTCCACCGACATCTCGCGGGCGGATGAAAAATCGCCCGAACCAGAGAGTGTTGTGGTGAAGCGCGTCCCAAGCTTTCTCGTGATTCTGATCACGGTGCTGCCAATTGCCTGCATCTCGTTTGACAATTCGGTGCGACTCAATGCTCCTCACGAATTTTCAGATCTAACCATTCATTTATAGATCAACACTGCGGCAATTCCTCGAATCACAGATCACTTTCAAAAAGCAGATGATATTGGCTGGTATGCATCGGTCTATCTCTTCACCCTCTGTGGTATGTTTCTGGTCCTTAGCTTAGGGAGAGCCAGAACTAAGAAGCCATTTAGCCTTTCAACTATTGTTCGGAAAGCTGTATGCCATTTACAGCATCAAGATTGTGTTCTTGGTATCAATAATTATCTTTGAGCTTGGGTCGTTGCTGTCTGGGGTGGCCACAACTTCAACTGCATTCATCGTTGCGAGAGCCATCACGGGCCTTGGGTGCTCCGGCATTTTGCTCGGGTCCATGGTGGTAGTCATTCATTTGGTGACAAAAGACAGAGTGCCCGTGTTTCTGGGGTTGATCGGAGCGACCTATGGCATTGTGCCAATTTTTGCGCCAGTGGTAAGCCAAGATTGGTCAAGATAAGCAGCAAGCGCTAACACTGTCAGATTGGTGGCGTCTATTCTGATCATGCTACTTGGCGATTGTGCTACTACACCAATTTGCCCCTCGGAACTATAGCAATTCTCGTTGTCATCTTTTTATTGAAGATACCGCCAAGACAGCCGGATCAGCATGTGTCAGTTCTCGAATCACTGAAACGCCTTGACCCGTTAGGCACAGTGACTTTCATTGTCAGTATAATATGCGTTCTCCTTGCTGTCCAGCAAGGTGGACTGATATATGCATGGTCAAGTGGACACATTATTGGCCTTTTTGTTGCCTTTGGAGTGTTGTTGCTGGCTTTCATATGCGTGCAAATGGTTCTGAAAGATGATGCAACCCGTAAGTCGAAGAGAAAAAAAGATCCCTTGTTGTAAATAACCCTACTGAGATCAGCAGTCCCGCCTCATATTGCGACTCAAAGAACCGTCGCTTTTGCAGGAATATTTAGCTTCTTTCTTGGAGCATCATGGTACATCAACAGCTACTATGTCGTGATATGGGTAAGACCGGTGCCATGCAAGGCTCGAAGATTTTCTGACCGTGAATAGTTTCAAGCGATCAAGAATGCAAGTGCAGTCCTATCTGGCGTCTACTCACTACCAATTATTTCGTCAATGGCCGCGGGGCTCGTGGCTGCAGGAGCACTCACAACCAAATTCGGCCACTATGCTCCGTTCTTTATTATCAGTACTGTCATCATGTCAACTGGGGCTGGGCTTGTCATGCTGTTTGATGAGCACACATCGCCCGCCAAATGGGTCATATTTCAGCTCATTTACGGCTTTGGAGTTGGATTAGGGTCTCAGCAGTCCTGCGTTGCGGCACAGGCTGTTCTTCCACTCCACGAGGCTTCCATTGGCACTGCCATGGCTTCATTCGTCCAGCTGCTGGGTGGTTCAGTTTTCGTCTCTGTGGCCCAAAACCTATTCACCAACAAGCTTGTCGCAAATATTGCAGCGCTCGACATCCCCAACTTGGACTCTCAAATAATTGTCAACACGGGAACAACAGGATATAGAGATCTGGTCGACCCTGAGCATCTCCCTCAAGTTATTAGTGCCTATAATGGCGCCTTTGTTCGAACATATCAGCTCGCTCTCATCACGGCTTGTATAAGCATCATTGGTGCGGTTGGCGTTGAGTGGAAGAGGATTAAGACAGAGCCAACTGGAGAAACCGAACCAGAATAGGTTTGATGCTTCCGGGATGGTTAACAGAGAAATTCAAGTGTGATATTATAGATAGTATGGTATGATAATTGAACAAATGACGGGTGATGAAACTACTGAACTGACGGGCTTGAATACCTATAATAAAGATCAATTTTAGTTCCTTTGAAGAGGAACAGTTCAACAGGGTGAGCTGTGGAACAGATAGGCTTTTCAGTCCATCGGTGCGACTGCCCTCGCACGAATACCTATAATAGTCTATGACCACAGTTGTTCAGCTAAGCCACCTTTGTGATTGGACCATCATATTTTAATACTGCGGTGGAACCCTCATCAATAATGGAGTCTGCCCCGTGATATTGGTGATTATATGATCTTGTTGCATCCTGTTAATCCGAGGTCTTTTCCTGGTAGACAATGTGGCAAAAGAATAAAAAATTGCGATCCGCGACCGCCTCTGGCTGTTGTACAAAACGTGCACGGCAAAATGAGAGCATCTTTGTATCTCGGTCACAATAGTAAGTGATGAAGTAGGAATAAAATCTCTAAAGTCTGCCTCAAAAAAGAATAAGCTCTTTGTAACTCACTCGCTAGCGATGGGCGTGAGCTTATTCCGCAGCTGTGAGCAATCAAGCTCGGCCTGTTGCACGGGAATTCCGTGTTGATTTGGGTCGCATAGCTGATTGTAGTCTCAATCAAACGCATTGAATGTAGATCGAACGGGGCTAATGCTGAGGAGAGAATGGGCTGACAAGACCCCTTGGTGCTTGCACTAGAGTAGTCTTGGCTCGAAGGCAGATTTTCGTTTGAGTTGCACGGAGCTCGTATAGACACGAATTTCGCGCGTGCAATTTAAGCATCATGCAATCATGTGCGGAGGATGAATACGAGTTCTCCACATGAAGCAATGCCAAGAATTCTTTGACCAGGGCTTCGTATTTCTATGCTACGTTGAACATAATGACTATTTTCCTACAGTCGCAGATTTTTGGGATCGAACCTTGGTATCCAGAAAAGGCTAGTCGACACGATAGTCACTATCGCAACATGCACCCTGCTATTGCTTCCCTTATCGGGCTTGCCGCCTTCACCTTGGCTCACCCAGCCAATGGCCAGATTTTTAGCAGACAGGATTCCGTGCGCTGCAGTAGTGAACCAACAGATGACTTCGTGGCGGCATCTTTCGGACTCGAAAAAAGAGGAACTATTCTTAATCGCGATGTCGCTGCCAATCAAACCAAGCTGTTGTTGGACGCCTACTTCCACGTTGTAACGGCCACTGCAGACGAGATTAGCGATGACCAGCTTCAGCAGCAAATCCAGGTTCTCAATGATAACTTCGCTCCCTTCGATATCCAGTTCAATCTCCGCGGGATTGACAAGACGATCAACGCCACTTGGGCCAACGATGAGTACAACTACTACATGATGAGGAAGCTTCACAAAGGCGATTACAAAACTTTGAATCTTTACTTCCTGACGAGGGTAAACGGTGGCGGTCTCGGGGTAAGTTCCCTTTTTAAGATTATACAGCATAATGCTCATCATATCGTCAGGCATGCACCTTTCCCATGAATAACACGCTCCCGAGATTTGAAGACTTTGGCCGCGTCATGGACGACTGCAAAATCGACGCGCAAACTGTTCCAGGCGGTGCAAGGAAGAATGCCAACTTGGGCAAACCGGCTACGCACGAAGTCGGTCACTGGTTCGGTCTCTTCCACACGTTCTACGGCGGATGCACGTATGGCGACGGAATCGATGATACACCAGCTCAAGCTGAAGCTGGCAGCCCGGAATTTGGGTGCGCGAAACCGATTGATACCTGCCCAGACCAACCTGGTGTTGATCCAATTTTCAACTACATGGACTATTCTGGAGATGCTTGCTACAGGGAGTTTACTCCTGGGCAGAAGGCTCGTATGTTTGAGAATTTCTACGCATACCGCGCCTATGTATAAATTTCGAACCTACTGAGTCGTCCAAATTTTTCCACATTCCGTGACTGTGGTGTGGGAAAGCCAGGGTCACTGAACTACTCCTGGCCAGTAATGAGATCCATAAATGCCTTGGAGATAAAGTTGTGGACGCGTAATCCATTTGTGTCGCTGATGATTTGATAGAGGCATATTGTTAAGTTCAGGAGAAAATGTGCTTACAAAGTGCGTAGCGACAAACACCATAGCATTTGTTCCCGTGATTCGCTCATGAGCGAGATTCTAAGCATATGCCAAGCTTTGCTGAATGTTTATTTTCCGAGCAGAGTGAATTTTTTCCTGAGAATCACTAGAGCGAAACACAATGTTTAATGAATCATTTTGTTGATTGTTCTTAAAGTTACATGGCTATGTGTTTGCCAATTGTCACTACGCTACCCTGAACCTATGATATTCTTGTGGTCCAAAACCCCAAACCCAACCCAACGCCCCAATGACAAAGAAAAGAAAAGTGAGACTACAGTAATCTAGGCTTTTGATGACACCACCTCATTTGCTACTATCGTTGTATCCGAGTTCGCAAACTTTTGCTGGCGCACCACCTTTGACGGTGAAACAATGAGATAGTTGGCGAGAGACGCCGGGAGGTGGTATCTCTTTTTAAGAGCGCGCTTCATCATCCCTAGAATGACTTCGCGGCGCCCCGAGAAAGCCTCAAAGCTTGAAACGTGTTGCGAGGGGAAGAGAGGCCAGCGCGATTGTTCCAGATCGCTCATCTTGTCCCAGACACCCTCGGTCTTGTATTGGTCAAATGAAAATGATGTTCCAAAAATGGTGAATAGCTTGGCAATGGGCCAGATCTTATCCGACTTCCAGTGCTCATTGCTCCAAGCCATCTTGGGTCGGATCCACCATGAGCGACGCATTTTGCATGCGCTGTCAAAGATGTCTTCCGTGAGATGGCTGTTCTTGATGCCAGACACGGCGTGGACGCAGCCGCTGGACCCGAACGCCATGTGGACTATTAATCTATTGGCGACAATGTCTGCGGGAATCTCGTCGATGCTTGACTGAGATGGAATCGGGAGGTGAGAGGGAAATTTGAGAGTCTTGGGAGGGTTCAGAATCGCTGCCGTTACGCAGGTAGTGACAGGACACGAGCCTGGGATCTCGAAAAATGGCGAGGGCTTGGACTCGGTGGGGCCGATGCAAGACGGGCGGAAGATGAGGAGCTTCTCGTCGGCCTTCGCTTCATGGAACTGCTCCATAAGAAGACGCTCGGCGAGATGCTTGGCGTAGCTGTAAGGAAAGGGGTGTCGGACAAAGGTGTACTCGGGCGTGTTTCCATATGCGGCGAGGTCGGCAAGTTCTTGGGCAGCAGAGATGGAGGAGCCGCTGCGGATAGCGGTGATGTCCTCTTTGATGACTGCGTCTGAGCCAAGGACATCGCCGTTGGCGGTCTCTCGAAGGAATGCGCCGGAATAGGCTGTTGAAACGTAGACGAATTGTGTGAGGTGGGGGCACTCGAGAGCCAGCTTCGAGAGAGCAATGGTGGGGTGGATGATTTCGTTGGCTACGTCGCCCAAAGGCTTGGAAAGGTTGATGGTGGAAGCAGCGTGGATGAAGAGGGATACATTATCGCGAATTAATTGGACCTTGTCGTCGGGAAGACCGCAGTTGGGCTTGGTAATGTCGCCGTCGAGGATGACGAGCTTGTTGGAGCTCTGGATGGCTTCGAAGATATCTGAAGGAAGGTTTTTGCGCCATAGGTTCCACAGACGGCTAAGAAGGATCAATTAGGGGCTGTTTAGTGCATAAGAGGAAATCATCCTTACGTTTCTCCGCCTCTGGCCAACGCATACACACAAGAGATGGACGTGTCCAGCACTAGTCGGCTCAAGTGTACAGTACCCAGCATCCCGGTGGAGCCAGTGAAGAACATATGACGACCATAATAGAAGTCATGTACTCTGTCGGTGAGAAGTTCTGACATGGTTGCTTTCGTGGGGTGGTTTTGTGTGGCAGGTGTAGTAGGTAGGGACTGGTGATGAGGACCTTGAGCTCCTTGGGGGCGGATGAAGTCGAGTATTTACGGGATGAAAGGAAGGACGAAAAATGAATTAATGAAAGACTTTGGTTGAAACTCGCTAGGATATGTGAATGTAACAGATTACGGATCTGACAGAAGCTCAAGATGACGGGGGACCCCAGATGCCGAGGGCACAGGGCGAAGAGCGTACATATACCCATCTGAGCGTGTCTCGCGTAACTAATTCACGACATCAAAGCACCCTCTCTCCTGGTGATGGCGCGAACCACACGGATAGCAGCGCCGTCGAGCGCCACGAAACACGCTAGCGGATGATCTGGGCTCAGTCGAACTCCTCATCGTGGCCGTGCGGAGCGCGCACAAGTCAGTCACGAAACTGGCTGGGCGGGTGTGCTCGGGCGTTTTCGAAGAAATGGTCTGATCTAGCTGCGTCTAATCCGGACTAGCAGAGTTTCGTTTTGGATAGGGGACGGCTGGCCAAGATGAATACGGCTAGGTCACCCCTGTAGCGCCGCAACAGCCCTGACACTAGCGACTCTTACGAAATCCTCCGGACTGCCAGCCATTTGGACTCGCCGGCGATCAGGGTAGGAACTCGTCTTTGTGATAGGGGGTGAGGTGGTAGTGAATGATCTCGGCCGATCCGATGACATTTAGATCGAGCTAGATTGCTCTTTGACGCTGATCGATCTGAAACGTGAAATCCGAGAGATGGAAAGACGAGCCTGCTATTCCCATTCCTTTTTATGTGGCGTTTATTACACTTGAGCTTTTATCCCAACGCGTTCCTCCTCACTGAAACAACAGGCACGCGGTTTACGCAGCCAAAATGCACCATCTCCTGGCCCATCCAGTGGTGGCCCCCCGCCACCTGAGCCATTCTTCCCAGTCTGACTCTCGTTCCTGAATCGTCGGATATTGGCGTGGTCTCGCCTGCGTAAACAATTAGTGTTAGCGCAGCGCTACTTTCGCTGTGGCTGATGGCTCGCAGCTAAGCCATGGTCAGGTCATCTGCAACAGGGTAGGATGCATTTCTTAACAGATGACCGGTTGAAGATTATGTCTGAGGTATTAACGGCAGAATTTACGAGGCTACAATAATGCCTCATTTTAAAATTGTTTCCGTAGTTTGTTTCTATGCATTATTACACTAAATGTGATGCAGCAAGGTAATGGGTGAGCATCTAGGTTTTATAGTGGATTTGAGGCGAAACTACCGTTACAGATGAAACTGACTCGAGCAACTCAAAACTTCAAACATGACTTGTGCACAGCTTTTGCGCAAGCCGGCAACAAACTTGATGAACAAGAACGTAAGAACTGGTTCGAAGCAGCGCACAACTTGTACCAGTGTTTACACTTCACTTCCACAGCCAGACATTGCTCAGTGAGACATTTCATGAGATGTGACTGGTCTGGGAAATGATTGGATGGCGGGAGCATCCGTTGTCGATAGCCACGTTCTAAGTGGAGTGTTACATTGCGCACAGGCATAAATTTTGCGCTTTCGATCCGATTTGCTTCCCGCCGTCACACGCAACCTAACGCGTACGATAAAGGCGTGACAAATGAGGATTAGAGTGGAAGAGGACAAAAACGAAGCACAAGGGGACGCCTAAGCAATCTTTTAGGCGCAAGTAGCGTTTTTAGGCGGGTGCGGACAAAGGTCAGTGCTGAAAATATTTGACACGCGCTAAAATATGTAATCGACGTCAGGATTCTTGGTGTGGATCCTTGATAATTTCAGATGCCTCAACATGATGCACTTGTGCCTCTTTTTCGCATTGCTTTTCAACGCTGGGATGGATTTCCGCTTCCGATGTCAAAACTTGGATCTTCTTCGAGCTCCGGAGCCCTGATAACAGGCCATTAAAGATGCTTGACATTTCCTCCAAACTATAACCTCTTGTCTCGGGGAAAAGGAAAAAAATCACAAGAAGCCACTGCGCTAGGATTATGACGAAGAAAATGTAGTACTTCCAACCGATATTTTCCAGCGCAATAGGATTGACCATGTTGTTGAAGATGAGCGCGACGCTGTTGCAAATAAATACAATACCCATGCCCTTTTGACGAGAATGGAAGGGAAGAATTTCCGCAGGTTAGCCTGGTCACATGATTAGGAACACCTCAAAATATTGAGCAAGAACTTACTCAGAGAAAGAGGCGTAATCCCGATGGCGTATCCAAGTTGGAAAAGGAAAACAAATGCCAAGACACTCGTCGCGAGACCTCGGTCCGTTGCGTTTCTTTCGAAGAACGCCGAACAAATGGTCCATGCGATGAAAGCAATGAGCATTAGGCTCACTGCGACGAGCCAAATTCTCAAATCTGGTACACTCAAACCTTTAAATTCACCGTGTAAATTCCACCTTGTCAATTTGTCAAAAAGTCACAATTCTGATCGTGATCCCCGCAATCTGGCTTATCCCTGCCCCCCATTTTCCGCTAGATTCAGTAGACAGGGATGACCGAGGCTTATTAACCTCGAAGATGGGTTAATCATCGAGGATTGTACCTACGAAATATAAACTGATCTGAGGGTTTCAAAAACTCGACATCTCAAAGAAAGGTGTATCCTTATTTTATCCTCCAAACCCAGTGTGCAGATTCTGCTCCATAGGAATGCAGGAGGACGAGGCTGAATCTCAAAATTCTTCCACAGCGCAAGATGCGCTACTCCGACCGCAAACATACCGTTCACAACGTCGGAGACCCAAAGCTGTACGTATTTTTTACCTGTTCATGCGGTTCGATTCTATCGCCGCATCCCCTTGCGCGTTATTCCTCAATCATGGATGGGCACGGACGCTCACTACCAAGGCCAGTGCGACTTTTGCTGGAAACGTAAAGTATGACGCCCGGTGTTGCGCGTTGCTTAGGATATCTTTAGTTGACTAAATTGCAGATGAGATGCGACGGAAGAGCAGGGCGCTGTCACAATTGTGAGAGCTACGGAACTGCATGCACAACAACTCTAGTCGACGGCTCTAGGGCCGTTCGCGGGGAGGACATAGCGGACTCGGCCCGCACAACCAAAACACCCCCCCTATTGGCATCTGTTCCGCTCGAACAGCCAGCCGATTCGCAAGTTCAAACTAGGAAGCGCGTGCGAGATACGTCATGCAATGGAGAAGCAGAACCAACCCGCCGTACAGCGCGAGGCACCTGGAATTCACCGAACCTTCAATATTCCACTGATCAGAATCGGTGGACCGATTCACTTTCAATCTCCAGTCCAAGGGTGTCAACAGGTGAATGCACAATGACCCCACTTTCTCAATAGCCCCATAATGTTGAGACCGGAATAACTTCAATGTCAAACGACCCCTAACTTGAAGGCGTCGTGACAATCGAACATGCAGCAACATCTGACAAGTACAAGTACGCTGGGAAGAATTCCACACAGGTTTTAGCCAAATCAGCCGAAGAGCTATTCATGGATCGGGACATAGGTATCCATGTCATGGGCTTGTTCAGTCCTTGGCTGACCTCCTCTGAGGAAATTGGCATTCCTAAAAACAGATACTTCCCATTGATCGATTATGCGGATGCATCTAAATTCATCCATAGTAAGTTACGTAGTTTTTTTTTTCTTTTGAAAGAAAGAGAGCCTCGCTAACTTGGAACATTAGATTACTTCTCTACCGTGGCAAAGCTATTGCCTTTTCTTGATCAACGGACTTTTAAAAATAACTTGGATTTGTCTTACGCCAAAGAATACACAGAAGACCCCGCAATGGCCAGTCATATCTACCTAGTGATTGCTATTGGCGCAAATTGCGATGCACACCGACCGAAAGAATCAGAGCGTCACTTTGAAGCGGCTTGGGATTTGTACGGAAGTGTATTAACCACTCCCTATCTTAAATGTGTTCAAGCACTTTTTCTATCTGTAGGCACCCCTTGTTATCTGTTGACGTATTCGGTCTGACTGTTTAGACTATTCAACTTATGAATCTCAACAAGGAAGGACAGGCTTTATTGTCTATTGGGACGGCCGTTCGGGTCGCCCACTCCCTAGGCCTGCACCGTGCTTTGTCAGCTCACAAACATTGGCACGAGAGAGATTTTGTGGAAAGAGATTACAACTTTAAAACTTGCTTGTGGTGGTCATGCTACTGCCTAGAAAAGTAGGTGGATAGTATGTGTCAGTTCATTTATCCAGCTCTAATCGGAGGCTAGGAAGCTCGCATTCGAAACAGGCCGGCCATCAGTGGTTTTAGACACTGAATGTGACGTCACACATTCAAAAATAACTTTCAGCCCAGCAACAACCAATGGAAGTAATTTAGAAACGAGATCAGAAATTGAGGCATCGGAGCAGTTTACCAGGCTTTGCAGAATTCTTTCTGAGATCACGACACGACTTTTTAGCAAAGTTGGAACACCCGTTGATGAATCCTCGTTACTCCATGAGATTGAAACGGTCGACACGATGCTGGTAGATTGGAAATCCGCATTGCCACATCACATGCGCCAGGAGGCCGAATTACTTGATCTACAGATTGACAGCGTATCCATCATATCTGTATTTCTCCACTGTATTCATTGCAAAGCAATGCTTGTTATTCACCGGGCGGCTCTTTTTGACACTGTCTCTGCAGAGCTTCGCAAACATAGAAGTCGGAGAGTGATCAAAGCTGATTCAATTTGCTTGAATGCGGCGAGAACGTTAGCAAAGGCTATAAATGAGCTGGTAAACACCCGAGCCAGCTGGTTCATAATAAGGTCCGGCACTCACCTTCATTCCCCCATCACCAACGTTGCTAATTACATTCAGATGGACGATGCCGTATTGTCTCAACGTCGTCTTTGTGTTGTACATTGGTATCATGCGCAACCCCATGAACTGGAATTGCAACTCGAACATTGCGTTAATGAGAAGCATGCCACGGTGCTTTTCGCGAATTAACCCGAAAACAGGTGTAATTTCTTCTTTTGAGCTGTTGTTAGATTCTCTCTGCCACGCCATTCAAACCGCTAAAGCGCGGTATCAAAGCTTACGAGATAGATGCGGGGAGGCTGGGGGTGAGCATACACAAGGCACACTCCCACAGCACGAACTGCTGAGTTCGTGGGGAAGAACAGAGAACTTTGCGCATGCGAATGAGCTGTGGAACGCGCGGCAACCATTCGAGTAGCAAGACTTTTTCAGCTTGGGAGGAGAAACAGATTTTACCAATTTTGCGCAGCTATGGACAAGTGATTTGGTATCAGAGGTGGAAACCGGGAATTTGCCAAGCGACTCGTAATTGATCAAGCCATAATTCATTGAGATTGCTGCCAGTTTGGCGGTATCCTCTCTGGGGACTCATTCTAGAATCCACCCTTCCGTAAAAAACTCATCACAAACGTGACGTAACTACGTAACCTGACTCCATCAAAAGTCTTTCAATAGGCCTCATGCCCTGCCCTAGAAACGCGGATGGCGGGCGCAGCTCCCAACGTCCAGTTTCATCAGCACGGTTATTGAATTGATATTTAAGATATCGAATAGAGTTTTTCGAGGCTCAAATACTTGTCAACTGTATCCTCAATTTAATTTAGCAGAGAGAGAGGACATCTAGTAAAATGCAGCGGTGAACGATCACTGGAAAAGAAGGCTAGTGTACAAGAAAGCAATTGATTCACAATTTGAACCACAAGAATATGCTGGCTGCGACGTATCTGATCATTGTAATTATGACATAGAAAAATTTTAATACTCTAACTGCTCATCATCATTGGTATATCTATTTTCCCTAAATACACATTCCTACCATGCGCGCCTAACGACCAAATACTAAACATAGACAACGCCGGTGTCCCACCCATCCTATTTTCCCCGATAAATGGAATAACGATTCCTCATAGAAGGAGAGAGCCCGTGGATTCCTTCAACGGACATGATTTCTGGGTCACCATGTTGGACTCTCTTCATAACCACTTTGTTGGTTGGTGACAAAGAGGGTGGGACTCCATACAGGTCATCCGTATTCCATGTAGTAGCTGAGTCGAGGGAGTAGTTGCTACCATAATCGGATGGATCACCGGAGGAAACGGCCTGGTAGAAGCCGTCCTTGGCCTTGAGTGGAACAGGATTGGTCATGAGTGCGTTTGGTGGAGGTTTGGTGCGATTGCCGCCTTTCGCGGAGAATGAACGCGTCCCTGATTGGACCTTTTCTGGATTTGGTAGAAAGATAAGAGGGAGAGGTGGTGGCGGGAAATCTGACATATCCGACACGTTTGTCTTGTCAGAGGAAGCTGTGCTGGGGCGGCATGGCGTGTTGTTTGTCGCCTCTGCCGCGTGCGGCTTCTTGACACTGGGTACTGAACGTGAACGCACGATTCCGCAAGTAACTGTATTCTCAAGCGACTCCGTGGATTCCGCTAGGAATAATGTTAGCTATGTTCTGATGGAGGCTCAAGAAAATGCAGTGCGACTGCGGAGTACTTACCGGGTAGCGTTTTAATTTGGGTCACGGCGTGGCCCGGGTAGGTGAAAGCAGAGCTCTTCATACTCCCGACGCTTCGCTCGCGAGAATGCTTAAAATCGAGCATCGGAAGGCTTCTTTGGCGATTCAACCGACGGAAACCAGCCGCCCGTTTGTCTGCGCCCGCTGCCTCCAAGTGGGATTGGAGGGCTTTTGATGCAAGATGGCGCCGCAACTCGTCCGTGGAGGAGGCCTGGGCCAAATGAGCACCGCTACTAATATGCCGAACTTCGATTGGTTCCGAGATTACTCGTCTATGGGTGTCGGTGTCTGTTCTGTTCGTCGGTGAGGTTGCTGGGCGTTGTGAAGGTCCAGCAACTGGAGGGTACGGCATAATCACGACGCGTGTGGTCATGGTCGATGTCGCGGAACTGACATCGTCTTCCTCGTTCTTTCCTCGACTCCCCATGAAAACATCCGAGAAGCCCAGCTGACGCGAGCCCAGCTCGGGTGCAGTTGTGGGTCGGGGATGTTGCAGCGGTTGCTCGTAGACCAAAGACGTGTCGCCATTCTTTTTGCCGCCAATCTTGTATCTTTTCTTTTCATCCCACGTGTGCGCACGTCGCGCATGCTCCTGGGCATTGCTTGGGGCCGAAGTGGGAGGCAATTGACTTGGCTTGTGGCTGCCAAAAGGCAAAGGCATGCACTGGAAAGGAAGCCATGAGGCCCACGAGTCTCTCGTCTCCTCCATGGATGGCATGTTTGGGGTAACCCCACTGCTGATCGCCTGTGTGGAGTGGAAGATTTGGAAAGAAGCCTGTACAGAATCTGATGCACACCAAAGAAGAAAAGAAGCGAGCAAGTCCAAGTGCTGCACATGTGAGGCAAGGTTGGTGCGCATATATACTATCATCTGATCCGCTATCAATGTCAAACCCCATCCTTTCGAATAAACACAAGCATGTCAATACTCGACTCTAATGGGAGCAGTGCTCGAAACATTGCATGGGGCGTGGGATGCAGCGCGCATGGTGAGCGAGGGATGACGTTTGTCACAGTCAGTGGTGCTTTGACGTCGGCCATGCCGCTCGCTGGCCAAAGCTCTTCACGATTGCCTGCACCCGGGCCTTCATTTTGTGCCCTCAGCTGGAGACGCACCCACTGTGCATTATTTTATGATGGTTTTGCCAGGGATAAAGTTGCCTCGACAACAAAGAACAATTCATGGACAGGGAAGACGGGAACATGTTGTGTTCACAGCGATAATTTGAACCCGGTGCTCTACATTGGTGGAGCTACATTCAAATGAGCGAGTGGGCCCATCTTTTATCGTACATCCATATCAGTCCATGTATAGAAGCGCGTGGTATTAAAAATATCGTCATAAAAGGCCAGGGGGATGGAAAAAGCAGTGTTCATCCCATCATGTTTCTGCTCGTGTCGCAGATTGCTTCGCGTTGTCATGCACAGTGGCTGGTCAAAGCTCCACGTGAGCGCTTGTCGGATTCAGATACAGAGCCCAGCAGGCCAGGCAAGAAGCCCCATGCGTGACATGTGGCCTGACAAAAGCGAAACAGCGTGCCATGTCTGATGGACGGCTTTTCCGTTCCGTTCGAGAAAATCTAGGCTGGGGCTAGAATCAAGACGGGAGAAGGTGGAACAAAACAAAGGGCCCGCGAAGAACGAAATGGGGGCATGTGCAGCCATGTGATAGGCTCGCGAGCGCCCTAAATGGCCGAGGCTGGCCCTCTCCGCTAGCCCGAGAGCCTCGCCCTCTTTCCGCTGCCCAGCCCGCGTGGCTATGCCGGCAGCCCGTGCTGGCTGTTAAATTACAGGTGCTTGCGCCGATGAGTGCAGACGTGTCTGAAAACGGGTTGGCTACGCTGGAAGCAGCCGCAGCTGCCTGCGGTCTTGTTGTCCTGTCGTCTGCCCCAAGCGACCCTTGCCCTTGAATCCACTTCTGCTTGGCGGAGTGTTTTCGGCCCCTCGGGCGCCGATCCCCATGGGGCTACCCTCTGAGCAATTTCGTGCGCTTATTTGTTCTTATCCGTGCTTTTTGCGAACAAAGCTGTCGTGCTGGCAAACTGGTGCGAAGTTTGTTTAGTTCAAGTACGCCTTATTGGGCTGCCCTCTGAACAACTTCGTGCTTCTATTGGTTCTTATCCGTGTTTTTTACGAATAAGGTTGTCACGCTGGTAAGCTTGTGCGAATTTTGTTTAGTTCAGCGAGGCGAGCGAGGCCCCTGCGCCATTCCATTCTTGTTCAGCCCCCAACATGTCCTTGCAATAAAAAAAATATACACAAATTCCGCCTTTCCGATCTTTGATGCCGCTGCTCCCTCTTCCTTGCCGCTTTTTGCTCCAAGCTGTTGCCGAAAAGTCAGCCCGAGTCTTACAAGAGGTGGCCGGGTTACAGTAGGGACGACCCATCTAACATCCACCATTTTTAGTGCAATTCTCCTCAAGCAACAATATACTCGAATGCCCAGCATAAAAACACCATTTTGGGCACTTATGGTGGCTTTCATCGAGTTTGGGGTTTTTTTTTTCTTTCTTTTCTTGTCCTTTTTTTCAATTTCTCACTGTAGCGAGAACGTCATAAAGTCTCAAGCAAATCACTCCAATGAACCCCGCTCACTCCATGCCTCGGAGCCTGCTGGGTGATTGATCGCGCACGGCCCGCGTTTTGTGGGACAACCTCCTGCAGCGATCCGGGGGAAAATCACGACAAGCACGGCGATCAGCTCGTGTTTCTGTATTGTAAGGCCAAATCGCTTGGTCATCCCGGTTATAGATCAAATGTAGCTGTTCCAACCCAAAGGCCCAACCCGACCAAGTTAAACGCTTGTCGAGGGATAATCGAAAATATCAGCCCTGACTGTTGTGCTTACCTGTGATCGAGGCAGCACTCCATCTTCAGGTCAACAAGAAGTTGATTGGCATTTAATTACAAAGTATTAACCCTGCTGCAAATGGCCTAAATTGGTTCTGAGACTCCAGCCAAACAACATGTGAGAATCCCCGACTACTGAGGTTGTGCCAGCTGAAACGTGCCTGAGCAAAAATGGGACATGGCGTGTTCTCGACTTTTGGCCCCCACCATGTCACCATGTGTCGAACAGCCATCGCGGCCAATCGCTATGCTTGCGCTTGGGACATCTCCGTCGCTTTCGCAAACTGCTACCGACAAAGACTTAGGGCACGTTTGTGAAGCGCATTTGCGGCAGAATCCCCAATAGCAGGAGTTTGATAGGCGGGAATAGTGGGAATAAATGTTTTGGCTGCTGGAAATCACATCATAAAAGGGGTGAAGCGGTTTCGATCTCCGTCTTCAGAGTTTGCTTTCTTGGCTTTGTAATCGGCAAACATTTCAGAGGGTGACGGGAATCACACGCAACAAGTTTCGTTGAGAAAACCAAGGATGGGAGAAGACAAAATGAGTGAATACAAAGAAAAGAAAAGGAGCAAGAAGGTGAAAACAGAAGCTATTGGATTAGGTGAAGTGAGGTCAGACACAATAATTGATATACAGCAAAAAGTCCACGATAAACATAAATTTGAACACCTTCATTTTACTGTTCAACATGCGGATTTGTTGACTATAGGGTAGCCGCTCAATGCAAGGCGCTAGCGTGATTCAACAAGCTAGCACCGCGGCAAACGGTATCAGCCAGCCCTAGCGCCGCTTTGACCTGCTTTGACATTCCGGGGCTTCAAATGCAAGTGCCGGAAGTGCGACGAGAAGCACGTTGATCGACCCAGCTACCCGTCCGAAAGACGTGTAGACAGATGCCAACTCACTGGCGGCACATGGCACCAGCATCTAGTACTGATGATGGCAGAAGAATCTGGCCACGCAGTTCCAAAAAGCAAGTAAGAGTCATCTCGTATTCCCGTTTGCACGGCACTGGTCGTCTGCGGGGAACATGGAGCTATGACTGAAGATCCGTTCATCAATCCTACACTGCGGCATTAGCCCTGCCCAGCCCTGTTGTGTTGCTGGCTGCAGGCAGCTAACCTCGCCGACGTAAAAGATTTCTGGCACACGGCGTTCCATGATGGATGCTCCATCAGCCATCAATAGAGTAGGTCTGTGCTTCACACCAAATCGGCTCTATCCCAAACAGTTTCTCGTTTGGTGGGTAAATTCCTACACATCCAGTGTCTGATTCAGGCGGCGCCTGCCGAGAGGTATATCTTGGACTGCTCCTGTAATTCCTCTGCTCAAAAAGCTTTCTCGAGTGCCTTTCTCTTCTCTATTTTGCATTCGTATTGTTTGTAATTGCATCATTACTCCGGATTTTCGTCATTTCCCTTCTTGCTAATTTTCCTTTCATTTCATAGCCGCTGGCGGCCCATTCTTTTCTAGACTATTCTTTTTTGGATGTTAATAGCTTTATTAATCTCATTTAGATTACGGCCGATCACGCCAGACTACTGGGCAGCCCAGTTGCATCTATCCACAGCTTCATTTCTTTACGAAATGGAATCCCGGTCGACCACTGTTGACGGGATTCCAGCTCTCATCACACCGCCTCCTGGTTACGAGGTCGACTTTGCATCTCCATCTCAGCATCATAGCACCGCTGCATACGTTGTATTCGGATTTGGGTTTCCTCTCTCAACGCTGTTTTTTCTTCAATATGCATACGTTAAATTGCGGCTCTATCGCAAGGCCGACTTCCAGTTGAGTAGGGCTGACCTTGTCCTCTTCACATCGAGTCAAGTACTTACGATCTGCTAGCGTGCTTGGCTACGGGATGGATATTTTCGGTCGCTTTTCAGGCCATTGTGATTCGTATGTACCTCTCATGAATTAATAATTTAGTGTCATTCGCTAATTTTACCAGGGGCCTTTTCAACAAAAACACTCGGCGTACACGGATGGGAGATGCCACTGTCACATGCTGAGAAAGGATTATACGTACGCATTTGGCCTGATTTACATTGAGTACAATGCTAATCATCTGTCTAGTATCTTTTTACGTTAACCGTTCTGAACACCTTCGTGACGGTTTTCTGCAAGACATCGCTGGGGCTATTCTACTGCCAATTATTCCCGCAGACCTGGTGGAAGTGGGTCAGCTGGTCCATCTTGATCTTTGTTGCCAGCTACAATGTCGTGATATTCTTTACCACCATGTTCGGCTGCTATCCCTTTGAAAGCAATTGGAACACAGACACGCCTGGGATCTGCATTAATCGGCCAGCTCTTTATCTATCCAAAGCCTCCTTCGAAGCCTTTTCCGATTTGATGCTTTTTTTTGTGCCCATCCCAATAATCGTAGGGTTGAAAATACCAACCCTGCGCAAGATTTGTCTTATCCTGTCACTTGGCATGGGTCTACTGTAAGTGACATGATTTTGTATCGGAATTCTTACTAATTGGTGATGTTTAGAACCTTTATTACCGCCATCATTCGGATATCGTTACTTGTACCAAGTCTTGACAGCAATGACCTGACTTGGACCATGTCCGGTGTGATCGTTGTTATGTTGGCCGAGTGTCATCTTTTGGTCATATGCGCCACGCTTCCGACCATTCGCCGATTCTTCTCACACTTTGCCCCCCGATTATTCGGCGAGAGCCAATCGTCTACCGGCAACAGTTTCGGCAGCCGCAACTGTGCTCAAGATTTCATGTCGATTGGAAAACGACGAACCCGGAAAGTATTCGCGTTCGAGACGACGATGGAGGATAAGAGCCATGGCTCGCATTCATCCATCAGGATAGATCCACTTTATTACACCCGCAGCACTGCCGAGCGCGGTTTCCAAAATGAGCCAGCTGATGTGGTTAAGTCTCAAGAGGCTTTCTGTCTGGATGCCATTATGAAACCAGACTGCATCTACCGCTCATTTTTAACGGGAAACCGCGAAAGACAGGGTGTGCTACAGAGCCATTTCTCAATATCTACAGATTCCGTCAATGTGAACCAGTTTCCTAAACCAATGAGACGTGTATCCCCACCTCGTCCAGTGGAATCACGGGGCCAAAGACGGCGTTTCCCCATCGAAGTTTTGAGAACCCATCGGGACCGGCCGAGGCCGTTTGAGTACAGCACGGCCGTCACTACGCAAGAAAGGCCACCGCCGCCACCGCTTCGAGAATTCCACAACCCAATCCGCATTGAGAGCACGTTTCAGACAACCAACGGCAATGAACCTGGAAAGAGGCAAGCCTTGTACGGGGTGGATGTCTCTGATTTTAGATATGCGCCACACATGGCACAGAATTCACACGTCGGCAATCGTTCCGACGAGACTGTGAGCACAATGCAGAGCGAAGATAGCTTGAGAGATTTTGGAATGGGCGTGGGTAGAAGCTGTAATACATTTGGACAATCACATAGAAATGGGCGCAATCTTACATCGACCGTAGAACAGAGAGGAGGACCTAAAAGTTACATGCACAAGGGCAAGGAGCCACATTCATTTTGGGTAGAAAGTCCCAAAAGGGAGTCTTATATTGGTGGAAATTTTATTTAGCGCTGATGACATATTTTCAAATGTGGTATTTCACTTTCTGATCGCTGAGTGCCCGCTACACAGCCATGCCGTGCCGTCGGTCGTCCCGCCTCATTGAGCAAAAGCTTTTGTCTCAGGCAACCCAAGCTGAATGCCTCCACTGTCCTTGCTCCCAGTATGTCCCGTAGGCTCGCCCATGAACCAGCTCAAGACAGACAGAAATGCTTCTTCCTTTGCCTCTGCCAAGATTCCGCGCTTAAAATCCACAATTTGGGTGCATCGGAGTCGGTGTGGAGAGAATCGATTCTTTGGCGAGAGTCTGCCATTAAATCATTGGTTGCAGCGGCGCGAGTGCGATCAAAATCGGTCGGATCTCCTGTCTGAAGATTGTTAATGGCAGGGTCGACTGCAGGAGTCCCTGAATCTTCATTTCTAGCAGATTGACGAGCCCGTCGGCGCCGCCCAATCCGTAGGCTGCCGAAATTCATGGTGTTGATGAGCGGAGAAACACAGAAGAGAAGGCCACCTGGAGTGCGTTTGTTTGGCACGCTGAAGTGTCATGTGACTGGACCTCAAGTGTTTACTTCTAGTTAAAAGAACAAGCGGTTAGCTCCACCGGGTGATCCAGGAACCAGGTCGCAGAGGTGGCATACAAATAGTTGGACATAAGTGTGTTTGGGACTTTTTTTAGGGGAAGGGGGGATTTCACCAGTCACAGAAATTCAAAGGCAATACAGGTATCCTCCTGACGCAAAATTCCATAGCGGATTTTAGTAGCAGAACATCACTGAGAGATACCAAGACGGGCGTTTCGTGTGCCTTGACTGCAAGCGAGAGCAGGCTAAATTCATTAGACACACGGGTTCCCAATCCACTTTCCAAATATAGAGAGCAAACAGAGCTAGAGTGACCAAAAGAGGGGCAGATGCGCAGGAAGAAATTTAAGAAGGCTGATGTTCTGCTTTTAGAGCAGATTTCTTTCTTCTCCTTAGAAACGAGGCCTCTGATGCGTGAAGAAAGAGACCATGACCTGTTTATTTTATGATATTTGGCATCCGGCCTATTCGATGAGTCTTGTGCCCATTTGATATGACACCAAGTCTAGCTCGAGGACGAAAAAGAAGGGTCATCGGAAAAGTCTCACCGACACCAGATTTGAGTATTTCAGGTGCCATATAATATGAATAAAGCTTCCCGATACGGTTGCCAACTGATGTTCTACGAATACCCCAAATAACTGTCGTGCATTCAAGGCGCCTGCGGCTATAGGTCAGTGAATCCAAACAGCGCTGCGACACTGGTGTGACTGATTCGTCCCCCTGTGCTTGTTGGCCAAGTGCGAGACGTGCGGTCGAGCATTTTTCGGACTGCAAATTGCTAGGATGCACTAAATATACTATTAAAAAACACTGTGGGACTAAACCCCTCTCCGTGGCTTTGCCACTTAGTTAGTTGTGGCCCGAGTTGTGTGCGTCAGAGCGCGAAATGAACAACGTCGAGAATCCGAACAGGGCCAAAGGTGCCGAAGAATGAGAGGCCTGGAAAAACAAACCCGGGAACGGGCTTCCATGGCAAGCTCAGAGACGACCGCGCCTCAAGCATCCCGGCTTTGATCGGCCGCTATTACCGTAACGTAGTAGCTCTTACCTCGTCCAAAGCCGATGATCACGGAGCGCGCGTGCTTGCCTGACTCATGCCATTGGCCGGACCAAAAGCGCTGATCGCAGATGTTTCTCAAAGTCCTACAATGTGGGTATTTTTAACTGTGGCCATGCTCACTGTTAGCCTCGGACCAGCTTAGCCGTTGGTGATGGGCGCAGGGGCGGTGTTGGGAACTTCAGTCTAACGTCTTGGCACATTGTCATGCTGGGGCAAAATGTATCCCACAGCAGCTTAGCTAGCCGGCGAAATGATAGATATAAATATACCATTGTTTACAAACAGTTTGCACAAATGGAGCCATGTCGCAAAAACTGTGCAGAGGAATGTTTTTTTTGGTCGCTCCATTGCTGATTACGCCTCGGTCAATGGGGATGAACATCTGTACAATTCAGGTATTGTTGATATCCAAGTTGAATCAGGATTTATTGGCATACCAGGGTGAGGACAACGTGTAGGGCTCTCGGCTGCCGATCAGCCCGAGCTAAGGCTGAAAGAAGCTGACGCCCTCCACTAAAATTCATGATCCCAAGCACATCTCCACATTGGCTGCGGGACCACCCATAACCATGACGTGTAAGCTTACAGCGAAAGGCGCATCGTGTGGGTGCGCTAGTTGTTGGCGGCTAGAGGCAGCAAAGTGCTGCGCAAAGAACATGGCGCCAAAACCGGGAAAAGAAAGGAAAGGCACCGCGATCCAACCAACCTCTCATGCAGCCAAGCTGCGCAGCCTCATCTGCTGTGTTCTGATCCGGCCACATGCTCAGCTGCAACGAGGCGAAGCTGTCTTGACCGAGTTGCCAACGAGGTCCCACCAAATACTATGTATGTAAGGAATAGATCCTCATTTTTGTTTTACTGCAATGAAACGGCCTCAAGCACTGCATACTTATCCAACAAACCAAGATGAAGGCTTCACTTACCACAGTCATCCCCCTCCTATTTGGGTCAGCCAGCGCTTTGGCGATGCCCAAGAGCGATGTCGCATCCTTCATATCTGCGAGATCCTCGTCCCTAAAATGGGCTCCATGTGACCTGGACTTGGGAGACGATGTGAAGGAGAACATGACGGAAGACATGGACTGTGCAACACTCAAAGTCCCCCTCGACTACACAAATTCCAAATCCAGCAAAACCATTGACCTTCAGTTAATTCGCACAAACGCAAACAAGAAGCCCTTCAAGGGTAGTGTATTGTACAACCCTGGCGGTCCTGGAGGTTCGGGTGTTGAGGCCATCGCTTTGGTCGGACCAGAAATACGAGAGTAAGCGGACGCTGCGATCCTCACCTGGGAGTCACACTAATATGTTCACCTTAGCATCCTCGGTGGCCAGTTTAGTATTATCGGATTTGATCCTCGGTAAGTTAACAGGTCTCTCTCCTCTTTCCCTCTCGAAACTAACTTGTGTAGCGGCACCGGCCGTACCATTCCATTCGATTGCAACACATCTGGAGGTTCCAACTCGACGACAGCTCGGCGAAGCGTCAATGTATTTTCCCAAACGGACGCGTGGCCAACGATAAAACAGCAATGGAGTGCCTATGGGGCTACGGCCGATGCTTGCTACAAGGCCCAAAAGGAATACGGTCGCTTCATCGGCACCCCGTTTGTTGCCCGAGACATGATCTCCATTGTCGACGCCCTCGGCGAGGATAGAAAACTCAGGTACTGGGGCACCTCTTACGGAACCATCCTGGGCCAAGTCGCCGTGTCCATGTTCCCAGACCGTATTGACCGCGCTCTGCTTGACAGCACTCTCCTAGCAGAGACCTATGCTACCACTGCGTGGAGCAGCTCGTCACGGGATCAGGAGAGAGCCTTCCTCTACTTCTTGTCCGAGTGCGTCGAGGCAGGGCCTCAATCTTGCCCACTGGCAAACTACTCTGGAACAAGCACCACAGCCAAGGATCTTCAAAATGCTGTTGAAGATCTTTTTACAGAATGGATGGACAAAACCAGCCTCCCTAATTATTTCCCCAAGGATGTATTCCCACTTGGAGGAGAATCGCTGATCCAATCGGTCAAGGCGCTGATCACGACCTATTCATACAGCCCTCTACAGTACCCAACCTTGGCCAGAATGCTGTACTATGCTCTCAAGAACGACTGGGTACAAGCTTTTGATCTCCCCGAGAACAGAGTCTCGCACTGGGACAAAGGAACGAACTCCATCACCGGCATCAAATGCGCTGATTCGACCTTCCGGGTTGAGTCAGTGGATGATCTCTACAGCCTAACTCAGGTTCATTTGTCGCAAGGTTCATTCGCAGACGGGGTCCTTGCCGCTCGACTGGACTGCGCTCGATGGAAGTTTGATTCCGCTGAGAATATCGACACGAATAAGCTGCACAATGTCAAGACAAGCTTCCCCGTTCTATTTGTCAATGGCATATACGATCCAGTCACCCCGCTCGAGGACGCTTGGGAGGCTTCCTCCAGGTTCAGAAAGAGCAGGGTTTTGATTCACGGTGGTGTCGGCGTAAGTGTTTCTCCGCTCTCGAAGCAGATATGCTCCCCGAGTGTTTTCCTGCATGCTAACTCGTGGATTTGTAGCACGGCTTCACCAGCCATCCCTCCAACTGCACAAATAGCGCCGTTCAAGAATATTTTCTTGATGGCAAACTGCCTGACCTTGGTACCTTCTGCAAGCCTAATCAGTCTGCCTACGGATACGTGGCAGACCGGCTAGCGAGCCAAAACAAGACCACCAATGAGTGAATCATTTGGTGATTTAATGTGAACACGATTACGGTTGAATATAATAGAAGAGAATGTTGTTCAATATAGGTTTGCATGGAGTTGGAGCGTTGCATGAGATATTTTAATCATTTGGGAAAGATAGGAACAATTTGTAGCTTCTTAATTCATTTGTAAGGTGATCCGAGTCCTCTCTGTATTGAGAACCACTAGCTTCACTGTGGGCTTTTGAGTAACGTCCGTCCCATGACTCTAAAATGATGGCGATGACAGCCAGCGCCCCGGGGAATTTGCAACAGCCCAGTCTCGACTTCACCAGGGCGCAAAGGATTTTTCAATGAACAGATTTCTTGCATTCATTGGAATTGGTAACAACAGTTATCAAAGAGGGCTCAGTGGCCGTGTTGTCTATACGGAGATGTCAAACCTCGTTTCCGTCTTGAGAAGACTCGTGCATCGCCCATTTTAAGCCTCCCCAGTACTCTCACCCCAAGTATTACCCGTTGGTTCGGCCATAATCCAACTCAACATGGAGAGAAACTTTTTTTCATTCTTATCCGCCAATATCCCATCTGTAAAGTCGACAATAGGAGTCTTACGTATCTCAATATCTCCATTCCGCGAGTTGAAAATACACTGGACAACGCGCATCTTTCGGCCACAGCCAGAGATAATTGTAACCTAGAATTCAGTCAGTGTAAAGAGGCGAGCCTTCTTACTACTGTAGAGAAGTGCCAAGTCTGTTATATTAATATCCTTAAGGAGGAGGGAAAGGAACTATGTTCCTTTGCCTCGTCCCCTTCTTATCTAGGTTAGGTATCGACCCCACTTTAGGCACGGGCACAGCCCGAGCCCGTAACAGTCAGCCGACTTAGATAGTCATGCGAGCTGTGAGGGGTTGACGTACCGGTATAAACTTATGTGGCGCATATATTTTGGCGACGGCAGTTTTGAAAGCCAAATATATAGCCGATGTCAACTCGCTTGTCAACAAGGCATCTTCGCGGTGGGCAGCATCGTCGCTAACAAAAGCCGTAATGTGAGGTTTTTTGGGATCGCAAATTCGTTTCGCTCTATCAAGACAAGGACGAAAGTTGGCTTCAAGTACCCACTCAAATTTACCGTAATAAAAGCGAGAGAGATGGCGGGTCTTGGGCGGGCTAGTTCAGAATGATGTTAGTATAGGGCTTGGCGAGAAAGAGAACAAGAAGTCATTCGAAACAGCACAGCACTCACTCTAACTGCATCCAATTGGTATGGGTTGGCATGATGCCGCGATCAATCCCCTCGGAATCGTATTCAAGGTAATGCTCAATTAGAGACCAGATCCCAGAAGCAACAGTACGTTGCTTACAATGCTCCAGGTCAGGATCCTTGCATTTTTTGCCATCAAGGATGCCATCTCCATAAATTTCCCATGGCCTTTTGGCTTGGAGTGCCATCTTGAGTTCGTGCAAAGGGTAGAGATTGATGTATGGCTCAAGGGTTCCAGATCTACCTGTGTCGAAGTTCATTTCCGTGCAAGTGATTCCGAATTTTTCGAGGCGCTTGCTGTCGACGTGATTACCTTGATACTTGGTGAGAGGGCCTAGAATGGCCCGCAGTTGTTTTCTGATTGCCGTTGTGTTGGGACCATCGTTGGTCGGGGCATCGTCAGTCGGGGCAGCATCGGCTGGAGCAAACCTGGTCAGGTCTTCTAGCTGAGGGGCAGAGATCCAAGGTGGCATCGTAAAGATGGGGGAAGGTGAATCCTTCTTTTCATCAGGGGCAGGATCGGCAGGGCCAAAGTCGGCAGGTCCAGGCGTGGCGAAAGCTTCCCGCAGATGGGCGTGGGAAGCACGTATAGGAAGAAAGAAAGAGCATGCCCGCCGAGAGTGAGTGGCCATTGAATCAGTCACCGGTTCATCGTCGGAGTTTGACGATTCACGGACCTGTCGGCTCCGTCCAAATCGCAAGCTACCGAAATTCGTGGTGTCGATGAATGCAGAAGAAAAAGAAAAAACGCCTAAGATGCGTTTGCGCGAGTGTAAAGGTCAGTGACACTGAGAGGTCATGTGACTGAAGTTTATGGTGCGGACCTAGAGAGGCGTTTTTTTCAGGCCAAGGACGTAGCTGCAGGGCCCTCCCAGGGCTCTTGGGCAGAATCGTTGGTGGTGATCAATGTGTCGAGTTGGAGTTCCCGGACCAAAGCAAAGGTACTGGGAGGGATCTTGGACATTCTCCGTTGTTCTCTAAGAAATGCTTGGCTGTTTCCATGGACTCCTTGGTGACGAGTTTGTGGGACTTCATCCAAACCTTGAAGTCACGAACCGTGGCTCTGGGAAGCCAGATGGTTCGAAAAGTAAAAAGCTGTTCCGTTGTAGTCTTGGATCCACACATGTGGTTTTCGTAGTCGTATAAATTCGGAGTAGAGTTGGTTTGTGCCAGCTCGTGCCACTTCGCACCGCTCTCTGGTATCTTGTCTGTTGGGGCCATCCTGGAATCCTGGCTGGTGGCAGAAGGGAGGAGGAAAGCTGCGACAAGAAAGAAATGGTTTTCAATACTGAAGGGAACAAGAGATGAGAGGTAGGATCCGACGTTGCAGCTGACAGGCGACTATTGACAACATTAGACGAGCGCAACGAAACAAACACGGCGATTCACCCATCGTTGCGAAAAAGCCATAAGGCGTAGTATTTCGAGGTAAATAAAACCTAAAAATAATACCTAAATAAAATTTATTTCAAGACAATCTCTTAGGTGTTTTAAGACTATTTTTGCTCTACGAATTGGTTGGTTATTTTGGCAGGGTCAACTTGTGCAGTGACCATAGTGGGGAAGTGCCTCCCTCCGTATTTGCACGTTTACTAAACTACCTTGGACGTTTGGGCATTTACAACCTCCCCGCCAGTGCTCCACAATCCTCTTAGGGTTTGTGATCTGAATGCAAACACCACCATTTGACCAAAGAAGAGATGGTGAGATGGGACGGGAAACATCCGCGCTTTCATAGCTGCTCACCGTAGTGTTGTTTTGATATGCGTTGGAACCCATATCAAGGGTTGCAGCCATTGTGCTATAATGTGGTCTCGAAGAGTCTGTGTGCAAGGGTGTGTGAACGAGTCAGCAGGCTTGTGACAGCGGTGAACGAATTGGCGGGTTGCTGTGGCTTGGCCATGGTTGTGGGGGAAGAGTCAGGCTGATTCTTGGCAAGAAAGGCAAACTTTTTTATATTTATGGTCATAGTAAGGGTTTTTTTTCCCTACAGTTTTGTGAGGCTATCGGAGATACTATGTGAGCAAAAAGCTATAAGGGCATCGTAGCGTAGCTGTTTGACCCTGCTGTGTAGAGCTTATTGTGTTTACTTGGGCGATACTGGACTCATGACAATAGTGCTTGGCCGCAGGTCTCTCAAGATGGCCTTCACTTCAACGATGGCCTCCGGCACGTTGTTATGTTTAAATCCTCCGCGTAGAGAAATGCAAACGACATCTACAACCTGCTCATCCTCAACTGGCTCCAAATACTTGCCAACTCTCACACCCATCTCCAACTATGCTTGATCCCCCAGAAACGCATTTGTGGATGCTGGGTCCGAAGAGGAAGACTCAGACTCCTCCAACTCAGCCACCTCCTGGTCGATGTCCATCTCGTCGTAGCTGTCGGCCTGAGTGGGTGCACCCCAGTCCGTGGCGGTCATGGTTTCGTTGTGGTGCTGAACTTGGTAGGGTTCCGAGGAGGGATCATGGCTCGTGTCGATAGTGTCTAGCTGGTATTTCCGCACAAGAGCAAACGCTCCTGGCGGGATATTGTGGTTTCGTTGGCTGAGTACGGCCTCCTTTGCACGAAAAACCTTGGATGACACACTTCGGAGCATCCTGGTTGTCGTTTTGCGTGGCCGTGTTATCTGGAACTTGGGCATGTGCTCTTAGTAGCCGCACACGCCCACGGTCGATTGCCTTTGTGCAAGTGGATGCCAGTCATTCCTGGTCCCTGGCAAGATGGCGGGTGAGGTTATCGTAGAACCATGTAGGTTGTGGTAGGAAGAGAATGTTGGAAAGTGTGAAAGGAGAGACAATTGCACCTATTTCTGCTTGGTCCACGGGTGAGGTTAGCTCTTCTGCTCACAAAATGATCGGGGTTGGCAAGAAGGTTACCAGCGGCTGACGAGATAGATGACTATGACTCGGAATGTCAAAACTGCGAAGAGGTGCCCGGCAGGCCAGACCGTTGGTCTTCAAGCGCTTGCGCCCGTCTTTGCCACTGCTGGCACGCCTTTGGAGCGATGGGTTTTGGGGTCATGGTGGAAGTTGGAGGGGTGGCCAAATGTGCGAGTCCAGAAGCGACGTGAGGAGGAAAAGACAATAGTTGCTAGGGTTCAAACGAAGATGAGATGAGAAGAATGGATAACCGACTGCAAAGCAGTCATCTGACCTAGCCACAGCCGTCAAACAGTTGTTGATAAGATCATGCAAACACGACGATGCGCAGTACCTCAAGAATTAACGTGCAAATACCAACAACTGTGGTGGAGGGGCCCACTGTAAATTAGGCGAGTGAATGCGAAGGCCAGGGGCAAGCAGGCAGTGATTCACTGCGAGCATCCGAGATGTACCCTGGAGGTCTCACGGATGGAAAGCAGCAGCGTGACAATAGGTCTAGCTCCCAGGCCTGAAAAAGAATATCACAGTGAAATGATCCTTCGCCTAAGCATCTGTCTTGAATTGGCACAACACTTGGGCTAAATGTGCTTCGCAGCAAGTAATTGCCATGCCCTTTCTAAATGAAACAATAAAGCTCTTGTTAAAAACAATATATAATAACAGTACCCTTCTAAAGTTCTGATGTTTTACGCTACAATCCCATCCCCAATGACACTTACTTGCTGTAGAATCCAGACGGACACCAGGTATCGCCAAGTTATAAACTCAGACCAGACAAATAGCCTTTTTCATCGCGGCCTGCGGCTCTATTGAAAAGAACCTTGATTTTTAACGATGCCGCGAGAGCCCAAGGCGGACTTTTTCTGTTTTTGTGGGCAGATCTGACGACGTCATTTTGCCAGCGCGTACCTGCAGGCGGGGCAGCGTCTTTGGACGAGGTAGTCAGAGCAAGCCAAGGCAGGCGGCTAGCTGAAACACAGAGCGGGCCACTCATATCCACCCAAGAAGGCGGCTCGCAAGTTCCGCCAACAGGCTACCGAAATAGCACCAGAAAATGGCCATCGTGAAATGTACAGAGCGCCAGGTGGCCTGCAGGAATATGTGGTGGTTGCCTACAGGGGAGAGATTACATTTATAAAGACGTGAGTGCACTTCGAAGCTGTCGGGACTGTCTGACCTCTGTCCAAAACCATACGTCATTCAACAGGAACGATTCATCACTCGTTTAGGAATCGTCTCCGAGATATTTTCTACAGTAAAAAAAATACACAGCAATCAATCAATCAATCAATCAATCAATACCTGCCACCATGGGCTGTTGTTCCTCCAAGCAGCGCGACGAAGACGCAGAACTCCAACCACGTCCACAGCCGCCGCAAATCACCATTTCAGCGCCCACCGGAGGACCGGTGCTCGTCCCGCCACCGTCCCGAGACCACACCGGCCGCCCGATATCGCACGCACCTGCAGACCTTGATGCTGAGACGCTCAACGCAGCGCTGGCCGACATGGCTCAGTTCCTCGACCAGCGCGGGGTGCGTGCCCAGCTTGTGACTGTGGGCGGAGCGGTCAACACGCTGCTGCTCAAGTCACGACAGTCGACACACGATGTCGATTTCTTCCTCCAAAATTCTACGTCATCGATCCACCACACCATCAACGAGGCGGCTCGATTTGCCAATCAGCAACGAGGCGGTCGCTTGGGCGCGGAGTGGCTCAACAATGCGACCCAACTCTTCATGTCGGCGGCGCTGCAGCGGGAGCTGTACGATGGGGCCTTGCGACAAAACGCCGTCGTTTTCCAGTCCTCTGGATCGCAAGGCGGCTTGACAGTGTACGCCGCGCCGTGGTCGTATGCCTTCTGCGGCAAGCTGAACCGGCTCTGTGAAAAGGACCGGCGGCCGTATGACCTGGCAGACTCGGTCGTGTACCTACAGAAGTATCTAGAACAAGGCAGAAGGCAGACGCTGGGCCTAAGCGAAATTAAGCAGTGGTGCCAGCAGTTCGCCAAGAAGGTGACAGACGAGGTGCTCAGAGAGGTGGACGAGGCGTATTTCCAGAAATACGGGCACAGGCCCTTGGACTGGCGGGCCTAGTCCCAAGGCAGCATTTTTGCCATTTCACGAAGGCACGATTAATGTATTAGTATTGGTATCTTTTGTATAATAGCGTTCATAATACCCAGCAGGCGGGCGGGCTCGTCGTCATCGTTAAGCGAAGTGGATGTGCGGTTGCCATATTAATATATTCTTTTTGGCGAATTGCGACGAGGCCTTGTCATCATCGAAGCTTTGCAGAGGGACAAAATCGCGCTTCTCATTGTCCCAGTGCGGAATCGCAAGTGTCGCTGGCAGACTTGGTACATTGGCGGCCCACTCTGGTTCGCTTTCGCGCTCGCGATCCTGGGCTCGCCACTCTGCCAGCTGATCCTGCGTAAATATGGGAGGCGCATCACGTGGAAGCCCTAAATCAATCCTCTTGTTGAAAGCCAGTGCCAGAAGGGCCGTTATGCAGGCGAGGCAGGCGTATCGCTCGGGGTCGGGGTCTTTAGGGTCGGGAATCGCGCGGACAGGCCAAGTCGAGTGGTACCAGAAGGTTTCGATTTCGTTTCGGATCTCGAGATGCTGGTCCAGCACCAGGTGCTCGTAGATGCGATAGAGGGCGGCTTGCGGGGTATCGGTCTCGGCGTCGACGCGGCGATTGAGCAGAGGGACTTCGTAGATCAAGCGGCCGGCGAGCAGGTCGCGGGGTGGCGGGGGCAATCCGTCGGTTGTCGCGCGTGTCTCCTTGATGAGCGCATCGGTGCGCTTGTTTGGGCCGTCGGTCCTGGCCTTCCAGCGGGAGAGGGCACCCGGGATGTTCCAGTGCATCGTAGTGAAGCTCGACGCCCGCGCTGGCTGCGAGCGCTCATGGCGTTTACGAAGTCAAGTTGGCGCGCGCGTGCAAAGAAAAGGTGGGGGTTGTGGATTTGGCCAAATACGAGGGGGTTGCCTCGATGCCTATCACCTATTTTTTAGCGGGAAGCCGTCGCGAACAGCCTACACTCTACAATTACGAAGCCAACCTCCATCGCCACTGAGGGTTCGTCTCTGCTACACACATGCCCTCACCGTTTCTTTGATGGCTTCCAAGCTCGCGCCTTGGTCGCCTCCGCGGTTGAGCCCTTGGCAGAAGTTCCAGCGTGAGCCGGTCGTTTTTCTCGCGCGCTGGCTTCATCAGCACAGGCCCCCACTACCACCACCCCAAGCGCCCGCCACGAGCCCCATCACCATCGTCTGCGTCTCCGACACCCACCAGACGCAACCCCATGTCCCGGATGGCGACCTCCTCCTCCACGCCGGTGATCTCACCGACCACGGCACTTTTGAAGAGCTGCAGGCCCAGCTGGACTGGATAGCCTCGCTGCCCCATCAGTACAAGGTTGTCATTGGCGGCAATCATGACAAGATCCTTGATGCCGACTTTGTAGCCCGTTCATTGACAGTCAATTACGAGAAAAAAGGAGCTTCTTACGCTGATCTCAATTGGCATAACATTATTTATCTAAACAATTCATCAAAAACTCTGCAGTTTGCTGACGGCAGAAGCTTGTCCATCTTTGGGTCACCATGGACCCCGCTGTGCGGGAGCTTCGCCTTCCAATACCCGCCCATCCGGGATGTCTGGAGCAACACGGTGCCGGACGGGACGGATGTGGTGCTGACCCACGGGCCCCCGAGGGGCTTTTTGGATCTTCAAGGCAAAGGCTGTCCGCATCTGACGCGCGAAGTTGCGAGAGTGCGCCCGCGGCTGGTTGTGTTTGGACACATTCATAACGGGCACGGCAAGGAGGATGTAGGATACCGAGGGATAGAGACCAGCTACAGCCGAGCCATGGCTGGCGACACGGGGTTAATGCACATAATCATCATGTTGTATTGGCTTTTGGTATCGTGGGTGTGGTCGTTGCTGAGCACAGTCAGACGCGGGGAGTCGACGGCAACAAGGACAACAATGGTCAACGCGGCTATCGGCTGTGGACCTGATAACAAAGCGCAACGGTCAGCCACCGTAGTCGAAGTCTAAGAGATCAAGTTGTATTTCATGTATTTTATGTGGCATGAGTTCATTGGTCTTGGTTAGGGCAAATGGATTACACGACCAAAATTATTCTTGAGCACTATTTGAGTGCCACTATTGCAGCCTGGTTGCTGGATTACATAGTTGAGCCTGGAGCTTGTTTCTTTTAACTAAAAATGTGGAATACGAATAGCCGGGGCACTGGGTGCTGAATTATTCAGGCCCATTGTTGGGCAATTAAAGCGGAAGACGGTTCGCTTGCATGGCCTTGTGAGGGTGAAGGAAAGAACTGGAGATTCTAAAAAGGGCATAGCTTGTTTGTCGATTTGCTTCTCATTACCATGGGACATTTCTTAAAGGCCGCCCTAAGCCACTTCGACTTGTGCGTGGCACAAGACAACCATGATTCGTTTAAAACGGTGCTTTGGAGCGCTTCCTATTATTGAGAGAAAAGGTGTTCAAAAACGGCATGGGATAGTTCATCAACTAGATTACAGTCGTGACCATGGTTTTCTTGGTTTCACTGCTCAAAATGTTCAATTTCTTTGGTAAAGGCTCAGACCCTTGGCGTTTCCCTCCTGCCGTTTATCCATTCTGATTCAAAATAGCTTTACTGTGGCTGAGGCCTCGCCCTCGTCCACTGTCACTGATGAGAAATGATACGAGTGTCCACAACCACGTGTTGGGCCATCTTTCAACCTCTCCCGCACATGAATCGTTCCTCGAATTAAGGCTAAATTATAGACAATTATGCAGGAGTACTCTTACAATAGCCAACTTAATTGAGCCTTCACATCCGAAAGAGGCATCCGTGTCCAGGGAACGAGCCCTCATAGGGCTGGCGCGACGACATGCATGTCTAAAAGGAAATTGGTGGCTTTCGTCTCAGCGGAACTACCGTACTGGCGGTAACCGGTACCTAAAGTCTGTCTCGCCCACTAAATTGTCGGCTTCAAGGAGAAAGTTGAGGTATATTTACAAATCGTCATCCTTCAGCTTTGGAGTACCATCACAATCATCACAACTTCGAATTTAAGCATGCGTACCAAACATCTCTCCCACAGTCTCTTCGCAGCATTGTGTCTATTCGAAGGCTTTGCTCGCACATGCAGATCACGCCCTCTTCTTCTTCTTTAACCTCCGCCTCGAGCACTGCTACAGAGCCCACGTCTACTACAGTTACTATCACCATCTCATCTACTACAGAGTCCACAACGACGAACACGATTGAGGCTACATCTTCTACGTCTATCGATAGCGCGTCTACTTCAACCACGGAAGATGCATCTATCCCAGCCCCCCAAACAGTGCCCAACGCCGACCCCACAACTAGGAGCACAATTGAACCGACATCCACCGCCGATCTCAGCCCTATCCTTACCTCATTCTGCATGAAAAGCTCCAGTATGACGACAGCTGATGACGGTCTACTCATGCAGTTTGATCTTTCCATCGGAGGTCGCGCCAGTGTGTCCCTGGCACCACCATCCAGCGAGCTGACAAACTACAGTCCCAGTCAGTTGCACCTGGAGGATGGTGCAAAAAGCCTCATGATCGACAACTATTATCTCGTCGTCAAAATAGATTCCACAGCACCCCCAGGCGGGATTCAAAACAATGCCGAGTACATTACGTGCACTCCACCCGTTCGCCAAGTTGTCAAGATGCAGTGCGTGGGGAACGACCTCGATGATTTTGTTGTCCGAGGAAACAATCTCCTTATGGTGTATTCATTCAGTTCCTCTCTTCTTCCTCAAGTTACTTTTACTGGAAACTCATCTTAGTAGCGGTGCCCCCTGATTAAATGGTCCAGCAAAGGCCTGTTTTGGACTTTTCATCCTACTGCTCATCTTAAAATTAACTACTTCTGCCATCTTATACTAGATATTAAAACAAAGCATCATGGTAGAGATACAGATTATAACCCCTGGCGCATTTAAATACCATTATTCATTTTAAACCGAGCAGCAACAGTCCATAAGTGTTGGAATGATCCACCTTCATACCAAAAACGTATTGTTGAAATTAGAGAAATCAACTGCGTAGATACCCTATACTGCGGCTCGGTTACCGTGTCTGGGAATAACAGAAAGAAAATTGCGATTGTCTCGAATTACCGCGGTAGAAAGGTCAAATAACTATGCGATGCAACCAATCTCATAAAAATTGCCATGATAGCTTTGTTGGCTGCTGAAAATAGTAACCACACCCGAAGGCATCGTGTCGCATTGCCAACTTGATCCACGTCTTGGGTGTGAGAAAAAAGAAGCTGACGCCAGGGTCCAAAAAACTCTTTTTGGAAAGGCTATTTTACCCCGGAAAGTTTTTGTACTCCTCATCTATTTCAACCTATCGGCTGTTACCCCATGTGGTAACAACCATGACAGCGCAGACCCCGGACATGGTAGTGCTTACGGTTGGATGAGCACCTGCAACCACACAGTTATACTTTCCTTAGGGCGTGGACTCGAGATGGAAGACGTTTTCCGTGATTAAATACAATGTTATTGGCCTTTTGAAGATTCATCGCTGCTGACCCCAGATTGTCTGGGTTACTTTATCTCATCCTCCCTTTGGCTCGATGTTGAATATAAGGATGCGGGCATCTGCAGTGTATCTACGGGCGAATTTGAACAAGATTCCTGTCGAAATTAACAGGAACAATTTTAAGTGATACATCCATCTTCATTCAATATGGACACAAAAACCGTCGCAAAAGGAAACAAACAGCCGAGCGGCTCGCCGGGAAAGATTCCCTTGAAGGACATACCGCGGACCTTTTGGGCCCTCTGCAGAATTTTGGTCGGGCTCTTTTCATTTTCGGTTCGCAGAGTCGCCACAAAGCGACCTCGCTCGTTCAAAGAAGACTTGCGCAGGGCATTTATACGCCTGTAAGAATTTTCTAGACCACACAGCTGAGATATCATCTAACCCCCCGCAGCTCTCTCGATTGCATGCCAAAATCTGTGCTCCGCTACCCTCCCCCATTTTTCCGTCTGGCCAAGTCCAAGCGGTACGGCGAGATCTTTCCAAACCTCAACGAGCGCGTTGAGAGGCCTGATTTCGCAGGAAATTGGCTGTGCAAGCCCCGCTTTGAAAAGGACAGCCTACCCAGCGAAGCAGATGCCGTCATTTTGTTCATTCACGGCGGAGGATACACGGTGTTTCGCGCCGAGCACTACTCCATCATGCTTCTCACCATTGCCGAGACCATTTCGTCGGCGGGAAAGTCTGCGGCGATTTTCACGCTCGACTACGGCCACTCGCCCGAGTTCAAGTTTCCTGCTCAGATTGACCAGACCTCGGCCTGTTGGGAATATCTGACCAAGGAGCAGAACATTTCGCCTTCTAAAATCTCTTTAATGGGTGATTCCGCTGGTGGATCCCTGTGTCTTTCCTTCTTAACCCACCTGGCACACCCGCTGTCTTCCATCCGCCAGCCGACAGTCCGGGAGAAGCCCAGCAGTGTCTTCCTGCTCAGCCCCTGGGTCAGTCTGTACAATGAATCCAGCTATGCGGCAGAGCGGGAGAGCGACGTTCTTGATCCCAAGACGCTGCGCCGGTGGGCGAAGGAATTTGTTGGTGGCGCGAACAAAACCGACGTGGGCACGTATTTGGAGTTTACGCTGCCCGCCATCGAGCGACCGGGCCTGGGCGACATCTTGCCGGCCAAGACGTTTGTGTTCGCTGGCGGAGACGAAATATTCCTGGGAAACCTATCCACGTTTGTTGATGCGGCGAGGAAGGCGGGTGTTGATGTTTATTTTGACGTCAAGCCAGATGCGGTTCATGACTGGCAGTTTAGTGAACCGACGGAAATTGAAAAGACGATTCTTGACCGGGCCCTTGGTGCTCCTGATGAGCATTTGCTTCCTGGATGTACGACTATTGGTAAATTAATTAGTCAGCTTGAATAAATCTGCCATTAGTGTTGTGCACGGCAGAGTTATTACTTTGTGCACAGTCTTCCATCAAGGCGGCATAACCTTGCACAACTGTGAATCATTTTATCACCAGCATTCCCTAATTAGTGCATCTCTCAGCCCTCTGGACGGCTCGCCCCGCTGGTTTGTTGGTTGCTGGGCCTAACAATGGGCTCTAGCAGGCCTGCGTAGATCACCAACCGCGGCATCTGCCAATTAACGCTGGAATCCCTGCCGCGCGGGCAATGCAGCTAGAGAAGTTCCACCACGGCCTGACGAGGCTTGTTTGCCATGACCCCTCCTGCGCCGAGGACGAGATAACACCGACCAGAATCGATTTCTGAGCATCACGTCGCGATTGCGCTTCTGTAAGAGGCCATTGCCTATCGCCGGCTGCGACCGTGACCGCTGCAAAGAGTTTTCACCGAGAGCGCCAGCCCGAGCCCACAGAAGCGAGCCATGACGGACGCGACCGAGACCATCGCTCCTGCGACGGAGCCCGTCGAAGACGACGAGCTGGAGATGGAAGGATGGGACGGGGCCTCGAGCGCATCGACGTCCATCACGTCGAGCATCTACCGCCACTCGTGGGAGAACGGGCGGCGGTTCCACAGCTACAAGCACGGGCGGTACCCGATCCCCAACGACACCATCGAGCAGAACCGCGAGGACATGAAGCACGTCATGATGCTGGAGATTACCGACGGCCGGCTGTACTACGCGCCCATCAGCGACCATGCGCAGAAGATTATCGATGTGGGGACAGGGACGGGCATCTGGGCGATTGAAGGTTTGTCCAAGCTTGGTCGCTAGCTGGATCGGGGATCTGGATCTGGGAGATGGATGCTGACAGGGTTCCCTTTGTGCAATAAATACAGTTGCGGATCAGTTGCCCAGTGCCGAGGTCCTGGGAGTAGATCTCTCGCCCATTCAACCTCATTGGGTGCCCCCAAACTGCCGCTTCATCGTCGACGACGTCGAGGAAGACTGGCTCAATGGGGATAATTACGACATGGTGCACATGCGGTCCATGGCGTCGGTGCTGAAGGACATTCCCAAGGCCCTGCGCCGCTCGTACGAGTAAGTCCAGCTCCAATTAACACATACGCCGGAAAGCAAGTTCTCACAAGAAGTGTGCAAGCGCGCTCAAGCCCGGCGGCTGGATTGAGATGCAGGAGCTGCAGGCAACGCTGAAATGCGACGACGGCACCATGCCCGACGACGACGGGCTGCTGCAATTCTACAAGACGCTCCATAGGGCCCTGACACCGTTTGGCATGGACCTCGAAATGCCACATAAATTAGGGCCGCTTCTCGAAGAGGCCGGCTTCGTCAACATCCGCCACATCCCAAAGAAGGTGCCGGTGGGACCCTGGGCCAAGGACCGTCACATCCGCGTCGCGGGGCAGTACCTGCGCGAGGCTATTAAGAACCTGATCCCTGCCATGACCAACAAGCCCTTTCGCGCGCTGGGCATGTCCGAGGACGAGTGCGAGGCTGCCGCCAAGATGGGCACGCAGGCGCTGCAGGACATGTCGAGGCATCGCTATCTACCGTTTCACTTCTGGGTGGCCCAGAAGCCGGAGTGACAGCGCCAGTGGGCTTTTTTGCACTGTTGATTGTGCAGGGTAGTTAATTAATGCCTGACGGCAGAAATTCGCAGCACAATCGAGTCGCGCTCCAAATAAAACCGCCTAGCTTCTATCATCGCGAAGGCTATAGCTGGGCACCATAAATTTAGCATTACCCTGGATGCATTCATCTGATGATGACCTATCTTTGACTAGACGGTCACCTTGAATTTGTGTCGTAATTTTTATGCGCACGCGATGATAATGAAGGGCCTTGTTGCCGCCTGCTTTGCTTTGCCATCAAAAACTGCAGTACACTTTGAGCTCTAGCCACATGGCCTCCCAGTGGCGCCTGATGCAATGAGGCTGACAGGTTTCCAAATTAGCTTGCCAAACAGTCGATTGCTCAGCCGTATCGCCCATGAGAAATATGAGTGGTGGCTCGAAGGCATCTTTTACCTAAGCCATGATTACTTGATTCGCAACCAGAAACCCGAAAAATCGCACCCTTATACGAGTGAAAAGCCTGAGCTGTAGTTGAACCATAGACTAATTAAACCTTTGGTAACAATCACTTCCTGGTCTGGTCGACAGATGCGTATTATTCAATGCATTTTGGACTCGCGCGATGGAGATATCGAGATACGCAGATCTCCTATCATGGATTGCAAGCATGGGTTTCTGAAGTTCAGTTGGCTCATGGGGCCTTCTACAGCGAATACTCGGGGTACAGGTGGAGGCAATGGGGTGCCTAATTGGGGCTGGCCGAATTACTCACGCGGTAGCTTTATCTGATTCGGCTGGAGCCATCCCCCGCTAATTATAGCATGCTTCCCTGGTCTGCCCCGCCTTTTAGTGCCCACCTCTTCAGCCCAGCTGTCCTTGGTATATAATCAGCTTGAGCCGCCGGGACAGATCGATTGATCAATCATCCTCTCGCCATCCTAGCATAAAGGATGAAGGGATCCGGCGAGGCGCCTCCGTCAGTGCACGTAAACAACTTCAGCAGCAGCAACATTGCCGAGGCCCTGGCTCAGACAGACAGCGCCCGCATACGCAAGAATGCCATCGCCTGGTTTGGCAAGTCGCTGAGGCGAGTCGATCGCTTCCAGCAGACATGGGACGCCGTGGGCGGTGCTTCTGGACTTGCCAACCTGATGTCCGACTTTAGCGTGCGAGAGGTGCGCTACTTGTGCCGCTGGCTGGGACGCACTGGCTCAGCGACCAGAGGCAGGCCCGAGAGGCGCAAGGCCCTTGGCGAGCTGGTGGCTCTGCTTCGCAGCAACGCCGTGGACAAGAGGCCGCTGCGCGATTTCTACCAGGACATTATTCCTGGGTGCAGCTCAGAACTGGTGCAGGAGTGGGAGGATGATGTCGAGGTTCAGTGGTCGCCGTGGCAGCAGAAACGGCTGTTCTGCGGCCACCGCGAGCTGAACGAGAAGTTGTTCCTGGAGGATGTCTTTGAATCGTATGCGAATATGGATTTCAAGGATGAGCAGAGGCTGTTTCACGATAACCTGCCTTTTTGTGAGCAGATTATGGCGTCGCTCATCGAGAAAGCCGACGACGACGACGTGCGCATGCCAGTCGACTTTATCGCCCAGTTCGCTATGCCGGTGCTCAAGCGCCTTCAGAAACGGAGGTTCAACCACGAAATTCGACAAAAATATTTGGATATGATTCTGCAATGCATCCAAAAACACCCCAATGCCCTGGGCCGGCAGCTGCATATGCGCCGGGATGGACTGATCCAGTTTGTCATTGAGCGCTGGGTGCTAGCGCCCGCGGACAAGAAAGAGGACCTCAAGCAGCGCTTGGCGGAGTTGGTAAAACATCTCCCGGCCGTTGAGAATCCCCTCAGCCTGGGCGACATACATGGCGTCCTACAGTCTAGCGATAAACTAAAACCCGGCACGAGATACGAGTTGCTGCGACTGTTATTGCAGTACATAAGAGGATACACTTTCGACATTGAGGCGGATACGGACGAAGCCCTGCGGCGCATCAAGGATTTGCCACGTGATGGGGACCAGTGGCCCGTCGATCTGTTTTTCTGTATTGAAAACGAGAAGGCGATGCAGCTGTTTGAGAAATTGGACAAGCTGTACCCGGCCGGCGAATTCCTGGCTCCCGTAAGAATCCGGCACGCAAACACAGTTTTAAAGCAGACTCGGGCCCCGGACGACGATAACGGTGATGTCGAGGTGGTTAGGTGTTTGCTCATCAGGAACCTGAGAAGTGAGGCTGGGCATCCGGGCTGGCTGGAGCGAGCTCGCACGCTGGTGCAGGAGCGGAGGAAGAAGGCACAGGATTCCCGCGAGCCACACGAGCGTGCATTCTGGGCCAAGTCTGCGCTAAACCTGTGTGTTGCCGTTGGCGACCTGGAAGCGCTCGGAAACACTGTTCTCTGGGCACGGCGCTACAACAAGGATGCTCTCACGGTAAAAGATTTATACCAATCTGAGGTGTTTAGGTCGGGAGAGATCGAAGCTCTCCTCGGAGTTATACCCAAAAAAGGGACCCCAAGGGCTGCATCATTCATACTGAGCACAGCCAAACAGGGAATCGAAGCAGCAAACCGGATCCTCGTCAACATGGTTGAGACAGCGACCATGGCAGTGCAAGAGGCGGCGTTTCAGCGCTACGACTGGAGTGCGCTGCTGAAACTCCCGGAACTCGCGGTGAACTGGCGCGCGGAACATGTGGGTGTGCTGGACAGCAACATGAAAAGGCTGTCACCAGAAAACACTTTCGATATCGAAATCATGAACGCTGTTTGGAGGCCGACCGTGGGCGCGGCTGTGGACATCGAGGCGCTTCTGTCGAAGCCAGCATCTGAGCCTCTGCTCGGCATTGCACGTCAAACCGACATCCTGGGTGTCCACACCCTGCGCCGCTTGCAGAAGCCGTCGCCTACCGTGCTATCGGAATTGACCGAGTTCCTTTTGGTGCAGATGCGAGCTCGCCTGGGCCCTGGAAAGCTCAGAGCACGCGTTGGAGATGTTGTTGGCATCATCCGCCTGGTTGCCGACAGCGATCGGCCGTCGCTGGCCTGTCCGTTCATCGAGGACATGATCATGGACGAGGACGACAACAGCTCGTGGTATCGACGACTGATGAACACTGGATTCCTGTCCTCGCTTCCCGCCCAAGACGCCAGGCAATTTCTGCTCGCCATGGCGATGGCCATGACTGCCAAGATGCACGAGCAGAACTCCCGACCAAAACCGAGTGGCGACTCGACCAGTCAGCTTCAAGCGCCAGCGATCAAGGTTAGCACCATCAAGATGATGGCACAGCTTCTACAGGGAAACGTTTTTATTGACTCTCCCTTATCTTGTGAAATCCTTATTCAACTGCTGTCGGGGGCGCGACATGTGGATGCCCAGATTACCATTGCGAACAGTCTGATAACCACAATGGAGGAGCCTACTTGCCCTCCGATCATGAGGACGCAAATTTTCGCTGCATTCAAAGACCACATTGTACCAGTTGCTTCGCAGCTCAGCGAGCGTCGCCACCTCGCCGAGAAGGACTGGGAAGCTGCCTTCAACCAACCTGATGCCAAGCTACCTGAAGTTGGTGAAGGAAGCTCTCTCTTGGGTATGTTCATCAATCGAGCCTTCTCTGCCCAGTTGGACGCCGAAGACAAGACGCGACTGGCACAGCTCATCATGATGATGCTCGAAAAGTCCGCAGCGAACAATAACCGCTGGATGAACCTATTCATCGCCAGGAACAAGTTCGACTACGACATTATCCCTCTGGCGCCCGTGTCGTTGTTCATTTTGGTTCAGATCTTTGATTCCTGGACAAATTACATGCCGGCCTCTCTCTTCGACATGCTGCGCGCCATGGTGTTTGCCAACATTGATCCACCACCAGTCATTGCTCGCATCACAGAGGCAGTCAAGGCAAAGGGGGATCTCTTCAACTCCAACGCAGGTCAGCACTGGATCGCGCAATTTGACAACGAGGGCATGGGTGCAATTGGCCTGGCGCTCGATTACGCCGCACGCGCGCTGCAGCGTCCGGCTGGGGAGGTGGAGTCCAAGCTTGAGGGTGATCAGGGCATCACGATCCCGATGCTGCAGACGTTTGTGCTCGAAGCTGCTGAAAAGCTCGTCATGACGGGAAAAAAGAATATTCTTGAAGACCTGGTCTCGAAACTGTGCGACTCTCGACTTCACGGACGGGCGCAATGGGAAAGCTGGCAAGCGAACTCTCTCCCTGTGATTAGAGAAATCATCAACAGGGTTGAAAAGGTTCGTTTGGGGGGAGCGTTGGGAACAAGCTCGAACCTGCTGCTGCTGCCCAACACGATGCGCCTCATGATCAAGGCGCTGCCTGTCGCCTATTGCTCGCGGGATGAAGCCCCGAGACCCGAAGAAACAGATGTCTACATCTCCGAGGTGTCGGCATTTATCGAGCAGCTCGTCGGACGGCCGAAGCCGTACCACGAGGACTTTGCATATCTGAAGGACAGGATTTTTGAAACCCCGAGAACATCAGAATATGCATCGTTCGCTCTCAAGCTGGCGGATAAGACTTCATTGCAGGAGCTGGCCTTGGCTGATTATTTGCGACTGGAGCTCGCGGGGGATTTGTTGGTTAGGACCAGCAATCCACATGATAACCAAATTGTTGAAAGGGCGAGGGCATTGGTGGAAAACTGGAAAACGTCGCAGGCCGAAGATTTGAGGATCCTTGGGTTTTCAGTTGTGGAGAAATTGGCAAAGCAGGGGAAAATGAGTTGGTTCTTCAATACGAGCACGTAGTTGGCGACTTAATGCGATCGGGCACCAATTCAGATTTTCCAAAATTTGTTATTCATTAATCGTGCACATCTGCCCGTAGTGTTTTCCCGGCCAAGTAGATTGCCGAAGCAGAGAAAGACTGGGTATCTAGACCTCTTGAATGCTTACGACCTTGTTACACTCGTTCCACTTCCAATGCCTCAATTTCAATGCTTTGCTTGGCTGAGCCATTATGGCCCTGCCTCTCGCATTGATACGTGGCAAACTTTCGTGCAGGCACTTTCTCGACGAACTAATCCATTGGTTAGCCGGTGTGTTTCAGAGCAGGAGAGAGACAGCATACCATGGTGTTGATTTCTTCCAAAGTGCGGCCTTTGACTTCAGGAAGATAGAAAAACACCCAGACTGCCGCGATGATTGACGAAGGGAACCAAATGTATCCATATCTCGGCCCCCAGTTCAGCGAACTAGGGTTGATGAAATACGGGGCGGTAAAGGTGATGAGCCATGCAGCAAGAAAGCCAATAGCGGCTGCAAAACCAAAAGTATAGCTGCGAAGGCGTTGCGATGGGACTTCGCCAGCTACTAGCCAGGAGTACGGAGCAATCATTCCCTGTCACTTGTCAGTGTATTCCTGAAGATTGAGCGCACCAACTTACATTGTAGCTTATCATATACAAGCAAGAAAGCGCCACGATAACCTCTCCTGTTGATGTGGTTCCAGGCTGCTTGTCATAAATAATGGCGATGATTAATTGGAAGACGGCGCAGATGAGGAGTCCGGATAGTAAAAACACGCGCCGGCGACCGTATCGGACAACGATGAAGGAATTGGCTATGATGGCGACCAGTCCTGCTGTGCTGAGAACGTTGCTCATAGCAAACGGGCTATCAACATCGGCCATCGCGAAGAAGTACGCCTTGTATGCTATTTTTCTGCTTTAGTCGATCGTCCCGAAAATATGCATCGTGCGGTCTTACCAATGATGAACATTGACCCCGATGCAGCCTGCAGGCACACACCGCAGACAGAGATTATCGTGCGTCTCCTGTCAATGGAGCTGCTGAACATATCCCAGAAGCTGGACGCACTAGCCATTTCCCGCTCTTTCTCGATTGCTTGCTTAATCTCTTCCAACTCCCCATGCACGTTTGAGCCTGTGGGTCGGAGCCACTGGAGTGATTTAAGTCCCTCATCGAAGCGACCTCTTAAAATCAGCCAGCGGGGCGATTCTGGAATAAAGAACATGGAGATGCCGATTACCGTAGGAACAACATAGATGATACCCAGCGGAATGAGGTATGCTGACTTGTCGGGTCGTTGCGCGGTGGCCCAGTCAATTATGGTTCCAATTAAAGTTCCCTTCTTCATTAACAACCAGACCAATCATAACCTGGGACTGAACTCACAAAAGAGGTGCAAAACTGGAAGAAACTGAGGAAGAGGCCTCGATACTTGGCCGGACTGCACTCTTGTAGGTAGAGTTGGGAAAAGGTCATAAAGTAGCCATTGGCGAGACCAATGAGGAAGCGGCCGGCGTAGAGAGGACCGATCTCGTCTGTCGTCATCATGATGATGTTGGCGACAGCACACAAGATGCATGCCAGCCACAGACAGCTTTTACGTCCGAGCTTCGCCGCAGCAAAGCCTGCAAGACCCGAGCTGATAAAGGCACCCAAGGTCATCAAGGAGGATATCAACTGCTGTCGAGTGGTGGAAATGTTCCAACCAATGGCGGTTTCGGGCGCTCGATAGCCATAGACCTGGGATGTTTCATCTTAGCCTCGAATTCATGTGGCCGAGATGTTGGATTGAGAAATTAAATACGCACCTCTAAAAACCCGGGCATGGCCTGCAATCCACCAATCAAGCCAAAATCAATCCCATATTGAAAAGGGGATAAAACCACGACGCTGCACGCAATGAAGCATCGCCAGTGCCCGCGAATATTATCATTTGGTTCTGGCATGGTGAGTGGCTTGGCTAGAGCTATCTTCGCCTCGTGTGAGCAAGAGATCTTGATCTCATGGATCTAGAGCTGCAAACAAGCTCTTTCGCGTCCTTACATACCTCTGGGGATATCCCTGATCTAGAGTCACATTTCGCAATGTAACTCTTGGCGCGGAATGTATCTACCCCACGGGGAAGTGGGCATGGAGCGCAGCATGGGATGCGGGGAGAGACAGGATCAATACACCCGAGGCATCGGCAAGTGGGAATTTCCCTACCATCTGCGATGCTAATTCTAAATGGGCCGAAAGCTCCGCTAATACAGTGCTCGAGATTGGCTAGACGCGTCAATGTGACCCCTCGATTGACGATCTAGATGGGTGCAACCAGATGTCACCGCCAAGGGTAGTGTCACATCGTTGCAGGCGCGACCAATCGTAGAAAAGGTGTTGTGCACAGTCAGTGCTGAGGAAGCAGAGATTGAATCCCGAGGAATTGTGGCGGATAAAAAGATGGCCTGAAGCGTCGGATGGACCTCGGCGTGATGCGTGAATATCACTCATTTCTGTCTGTCGACAACTGGGGGAGCTTTGAACATTTGTAAGAAACCTATGATAGCTGCTTCTGCGCGACGTGATTTGCTCAGAGTGCTCCAGAAGACCCCACTGAGAGAGGAAAAGAAGTTCCGAGCGGGGCTTCCCTTATGCCTGGCTATTGCTATTTGAACAACCTTGAAGGAACCCTAGCACCATTCAATCACTGCATGATAACGCTAATCAACACGCTACCATGTCTGAACCAAAAACAGGAGTCAAAGTGACGGTCGTCGGTGCTGGGTTTGGGGGCTTGACCGCGGCGATCGAGTGTCACCGTCAGGGACACGACGTGGAGATTTACGAATCATTTCCCGAGTTGAAGACCCTTGGTGACATCATCTCGTTTGGTTCCAATGCTGGTAAAATCTTCTACCGGTGGTCCAACGGAGAAGTTGTTGATAGGCTGCGTCCGCTGTGTATTGATTTGCAGAAGTATGGTTTCCGAATCCACAAATACGACACCGGGGAGGTTGTATACCATCAAAAGAGGGACCCTCCAAGCAAGGATGCTCCAGTTTTAAATGGCCACAGAGGCGAGCTTCATGAAGTCATTTTCAACTACGCGAAGGATGAGCTGGGAATCCCTATTCATCTTGGCCAGCGGGTCCTAGATTATGTTGAAGATGAATCCTATGCTGGCATCATCTTGGAAAGTGGCGACAAGGTAAGTTTGTTTACATGGAATTTGATCAGAATGACAGTTTATGGCGATCATGGTTTACCCAACTGTCGGCTAATGATGATCATCTAGATTATGAGCGACGTCGTGATTGCGGCAGATGGGGTTCGTTCTAAGGCCAGGGAGATTGTTCTTGGATACGTCGATAAGCCAAAGAGTAGCGGCTATGCAATTTGGCGCGCGTGGTATGATGATAGACAAAGTGATTTGAGGACCCAGAATATTAACACACAGTAGGTTCTCGAACAAGGACATGATTGCAGATCCTCGAACAAAAGAGTTTTGCGAGAACGGTGACACCTTCAACGGATGGATTGGTCCCGATGTTCACTTCCTATTCTCCACAATTAAGGATGGGAAGGACTGCTGTTGGGTTCTGACGCACAAGGATGACCACGATATTGATGAGTCATGGTCCTTCCCTGGAAAGCTGGAAGATGTCTACAAAGTACTTGAGGGGTGGGATCCTATTTGCAAGGCCATTGTGGAAAAGACACCATCCTTGGTAGACTGGAAGCTAGTTTATCGTGATCCACTGCCCACTTGGATCAGCAAAACTGGTAGAATCTGTCTTCTTGGAGACTCTGCTCATCCATTTCTCCCTACCAGCACACAAGGAGCCACTCAGGCCATGGAGGATGGCGTAACTATTGCGGTTTGCCTGAAGCATTCTGGGAAGGAGAATGTTCCCGCAGCGCTCAAAGCATACCAAGACATTCGGTATGAACCATACCTGCTTTGAAAGAATTTAGTGTACTAACTAAACTTAGATATGATCGAGTGAGAGCAGTTCAAAAGACTGGGGAGTCCACGCGGGATATGTGGCACAAGACGGATTGGTCTCGAGTAAAGGAGAGTCCATCGAGCGTTGCCTTGCCGAGAGAAGACTGGATCCACAAGTTTGACGCAGAGAATCATGCTAAAGACGTCTGCCGCGAGGTTTTCAAAGACACTGAAATCAGGAGAGAAGGAGTTAGTGCGGCTTAAAGATTGCTCTAGACTTGTTGATTAGGACGAAATTTCTCAGACATTATTGTAAACTTTAGCCTTCATTCTGACTTCATCAAGATGCTGCACTGAAAGCTCAGTAAACCTCGAAAGCCACAAGCCAGTTATTTCTTTTTTTTTTCAACTTTTAGTATTTTGAGGAATCCTGCATTTTAAAGACAAATTTATAAGCGACATGATTTGTAGGAGATATATGTTTGCAAGATTGCATGATAACCGCTCTTGCTGGGAAGATTGGGACATTTTCAAGTCTCAAATGAAACGAAACATGAACAAACACTATTGGTTGAACATGACTAACTAAATACACTTAGTCATCAATAGCAAATATGGCCTAGACAGGATTAGCTCATCAGTCCGGTTCGCAAGCAGATAACGAGGAATGTGGCTTGGTAGTCTCGACCTTTGTTGGTTAGCCAACCGTTCTACACAGTATCGATATTGTGCTCCCATGTAGCAAGTTGAAAACAAAGTTTTCTTCGCGCCATTTTGTAGCTACTTTGTTGTTTTTATATTGCAAATGGTTTCTCTGTTTTCTTTTTTTTTTTTCCCTGACTTTTTTTGAACCGGAGATGCGTTGTTCGAAAGGATGCTACCGCCCTGTCTTTTCGGATTGACCGGCGGTCGAGATCTTTTGGCCGTCATATTTCCATTGGGAACTTTTTCTTTGGATACAGAATCTTGGCTGCTACATTTAGAATATAGCTAGGCACCCATCATGCATGGGGGTATTGCCATTTGTGCGTTCATCATGAGTGGCGGCACTGCATCGTTTACCTGAACCGTCCAAGGTCCATCTAATTTCACCGTTTTCTATAAGGAATCCTTACAAAAGAATGACGCGGTCGGATCCTCACCGAGAACATAATAAGGTAGTTCCCATCGCGGAGCGGTCGGCGAAATGAAGAAAGCTTGGCTGGCGCCACGAAGCCAGCTTTGACATGCAAACTACCTTAACAATTGCAGTCTAGGGTATAGTCCATGTACGAAGCTTGGTCTAGACCAAAATCCAATGGCTGGCTTCTGGAGAAAACCCGTTTTTGGCATTTCCATGAACGGCCCGGAGTAGTGGGAGCAGCATTTCTGCTGACTGGAATGGTGGATGGTGATTAGAGTCTCAAGGCCCCGCATCCGACAATTTCCCACTGAACCATTCGGAGCCACTTGGATCAAGATTGGGTCCAAGAGAGTCAAAGTGGGATGCAAAGACTAAATTTCAAGCTTGTCCACGTCAGATTTGGTCCGTGTTGGAGGAGAAATCATCTATTTATTCTACACTCCCGTCGCATGAAGGACAGCACCTGCGCATCACAATCTAATTCTGACTCTCCTTTACAAACCACTATCTTCACTTGCCAATCAGCGCGATGAAGTTTGCAACGATCCTTCTTTCCGCCCTGATTGGGGCAGTGGCAGCAACCCCCGTTGTGCAGCCAGACACCAATACAGTGATGAAACTTGCCTTGCGTGCCCCGGTGGCTCCCATCAACGGCGTGAGTTGATTGCCTCTTGCCAGTTCGGTTTCTATCCTAACACTTTCAAAAGCGGATCGTTGTGCGCCAGATGCAAGCGCGACAGGTATAGCCTCCTACACAAATCGAAACTAGCGACTTTCATCATTTCAAACGACTGACCGATATGAACAGGCCGATACTGGGACTGGATGCCCCGCGGCTCCGCCTTCAGGACAAGTAGGTTGACGTTGAAGACTGGCATGTGGTGGCTCTTGGCTGAACAACCCCAGCTGCGCACAGACATGAAGCGAAACATACCACAAGCGCAAGCGCGTCGGAATGGACAAGCCGTGGTCCCCAGACAGGTACTAGACTTTTTGGACATGGTCGAGACGATGCAGCTAACAAGGCTTCGCAGAATACTGCACGAGGCGTTAATCCCGGTGTGCCTGCCAAAGCTCCCATCAGGCGACCACGCGCCGATCAGCCCCGACGTTTTGCCGGCGCAGCTGCGGGTTCCAAGAAGAGGACGCTGGACGTCAAGGAAGAATGTAAGTGGAAAACGGGCGAGGGGTGCCCAGGTAAGCGATGTTGCAGTTTGCGGAGAATCGCCATGCTAACTATCGGTGCGAAAGAGGACTGAAATTGGATGTTCTTTTGATTACAACTAATAATCACTTCCTAATACTCTACCGAGTGGATAAATTGTCAATGAATAAAATAATTAATTTGGCACATGAGTTACGCTGCTGTGTGACAACTTAAGTGAATAACCGGGCGTGGCGACGCCAAAGTGAGAGCAACGAGACAGCTGAACTTGTGGAAGCCGTCTCATACAGCCCTGGAATGGTTGCTACTTGGGGGCTTTACAGCATGGGCTCTCTGCAAAAAGACCACATGTCTGATCATTTTCGCGTAAAACAAATGAAATATAATACGAAAACAAATTCATTCATCTAAGAATAATCTTTTGGTGTTTTTTAATCAAGAATTATGATAATGGTTCTTTTGGCATCGCACATTCGCCACGGGTGAGAAGTAAATCGAGATCAAACTTTGAGTTCCTTTGAGAAAAGGAACAGTTCAACAGGGTGAGGTGTGGAACAGATAGACTTTAAGTCCATCGGTGCGATTGCCCTCGCACCAAACTATCAACTTGGGTGAGAAGTAAATCTGTTGCAATGATTTGAGGACGGTGCTGGATGGTGAACGACTCGCGTGGGTCTCTCTGCGCTAAGTTAGTTTGAGATTGCTGACTGCATAGCCACGTAGATTAGGCACCCGCGCCATGATTTGGAGATGCCCTTGTGTGATGGAAAGCTTTTCTTCCAAGTTTGAAAGGCGGAAGGGATAGAAGATGTATTCCATTGGGAAGGGAAAAAAAAAAGCATTTGAGAATAAAAATATCGTGCAAATTAGGACAAGTGACGTGGGTAAGTTGATGCTCTTATCGACTGACTGGTCTGCGCGCTACCCTGGATCTGACATGGATCCACATTTTGAGGGCGGTGATGATCCCAACAGAAAGTCCCAGAACAAAACCGTGACTCACTTGCCTATTGCATCTCATTCTCTTGTAGTTATATCTTCCTCAGGAGCTTCACATTGCTCCAAAGACTCACACAAAAATGGCTGCCGCCGACACAAACGCTGGCCCGATGCCATCACCCTCGCTGACCTCACTCATCTCTTCGTATGGAATCCTCACAACCTTGGCGTCGTATGTCTCGACCGTAGACCTCTACCATCTTGGTCTCACAGACAAGACTAATCACTCCTATATTCTTGGGTCTCCGACCTTATTCAGATCCCTGCGACGCCACTGTCTCTGCGACGGGCATGGCCTTCGGGTGCGTCAAAACTACAGCGGCCCCTACCACTCCCGGAGACAGGTCGGAAATCTATCCATCAACCCGTGGATGGATGGCGACGAAGAGATTGAGGTACATCTTTACAGCGTCAAATGTGACGAGGCCGGAGCACTGCCCTGCAGCAAATGCGGCGTCAACGTCTGCGAGGAGTGCCGCTACTATCCTCGGGCTTGTCCGCCCATCGGATATCCCAACCGGTTCCCGCATCTAAACTCGCCGTGGCAGATGGAGAATATCATGTGTTTGTGTCCGCCGTGTGATGCAGAGCAGGAAAAGCAGCTCGAGGGACAGTTTTTGAACGAGACGTGCGACTGCGATACCTACAAACGATGGGTTTGCCTTCGGTGTGTCAAGGAAGAGTCGAAATTCACTCGCGACTACTATGACAAGCATACCATACTCGAATGGTATCCCGCAGAGGGCGAAGAACCGACAAAGACGGCGGTCGATCATCAGTTTGGCCGAGCGGTGAGTAATTCTTTCCGAGTCTCTCGCGCGTTGTATGATCTAGAGATGCTCGAGTGGTTTGTAATGCGCGGCGCTAACAATCTTTGGACCAGCTTTGGTGCATGTGCGGCGCGACAGTACCCCAGGAAACACGCTTCAGATGCACCTGGTGTAAAAGACGACATTTGCCAGAATCAGAATGGAGCAGGCAATTTGACGAACATGGACAGAGGCTGCCATTTTTCGAAAACGCAAGTAATTCATGTTATTTAGATGTTCTGACCTAGCTAATGATACTTCTTTCTAGGACCCTTGTTATCCCATCTGGGTCAGCGATCCAAACACAAACAAGTACCCGGTTCCTTACCCACCACTTGGACGGTCTGGATCAAGCCAGGATTAATTAGATAGCTCGAAAATGAGAAATGAATGGTGTTGGTGTTGTTTCAAGTTAGGAAATTAAATTCAGTTAGATGCTTCCGAGTCAGCATGGTTTTGGGTGGGTTCGTTCGTTCATCTTTATGTATGACATGCCATGGTAAGAAAAGCATGTGGGCGGCTGGGTGGTTCTGTTATGGCCGTGCAGTTGGGATGAAAGTTCTGCATGCACATGGCATTGATACCAAACAAACTGAATTCTTGCCACGGAGCAATGTGACGTTCAAGTTGAAATGATTTGGAAATTCTTGTCTCTCTCGATTCGAAGTCTTGATGCAGCTGCATCGACTCTTCCACCCTGTCATATACCATATATTACATCAAGTTTCCAACAATTCTGCCAAAATAATCACACGCAGTCCATCAACCTCACTGCAACAAGTTAATCGAGTGATAGTAGTCTGCTGCCTCGCGCGCCCTTGCCCTATCCTCTGCCGCACGAGTAAGCAGCTGCTTGGTAAGTGGGTGCGCAGAGAATCTGTCTGGCAGCCTGTCCCAAACCTTGGAATCTGTGCCGTGGGGATGGAAAACGCCACAGAGCTTCCGAGCGTATTCGGTAAAGAGGAAGGTCCTTGATGACTCGACCATGATGGTCATTTGATCTGCCACTGTCTTAGTAGTTTGTCCAAAGCGTGTTTATAGAGTACAATTGCTACTCACTCTCCAAGATCCTGCGGGGCTCATTTACTTGAAGCGGGAGCTCATAGAGGTACTCGTCGCCAAAGCCACCGTGGGGCGTGTGACCGCCCTCGTAGCTGCAACCACCGGGCTGGAACTCATCAGATCTGCCGAGACCATTGCCGTAGATGCATGCCAAGAGCTCGGAGGCGCTGTTGCGATGGAAGTAGGGGGGTCTGAAGGTGTTGCTCGCCACGTCCCATCGCGGTCCGAACCACAAGTAGTCAGCGAGTGGCTGGTGTGGGTCAACGGATTTCGCTGTCAGAACTGTGTTGATGCTGGGGTCTGTGTGATCAACTGTGGTTGTGTTCTGTGCCACAAATTTGGTCAAATCGTACTAATGAGCGCTCGTTAGCCACGTTGAAATATCCAACATCTACTATTGCTTCATGCCAACTTACCTTGTACGGCACGCAATTCCCATGCCAGGCTACAACATCAAACGGGCTGTGGTCTTGTTTGATGGAGATATGCTTGCCAGTGTTCTTCACGACAATAGTGAATGGAACATGCAACTCGTCATCAATATGCGCGATTGGGTACAGAAAGTCACGAGGATTCGCCAGACCATGACCACCAATAGGGCCCAGGTCGGGTAGTTCCCATATTGAGCCCCATACCTCGGCAATGTGACCACGTGCGACAGATGTACCCTCGGGAAGAGACACCCGGAAGCGAACTCCACGTGGAATGACACAGATCTCTCCAGGCTGGACGTACAGCTTGCCCATTTCGGTCTGAACGTCAATGGTTCCGAGCTGTGGGGTGATGAGAAAATCACCATCAGTGTTGCAGTAGGCTCTGTTATCCATCGACGAGTTAATCATGTAGACATATAGAGCAAGCCCTTGCTTGAGGTTGGGATCGCCGCTCCCGCATAGGGTGTGCAGGCCATCGGCAAAATCAATCTTCTCGTCGCTCTTGGGCAGCGGGAAAGGGGTCCACTCTGCCTGTTGTGGCAACGGCTCGACATTTTTGTTCAGAGAAAGAAAGCAATTCTCAATGTGAGATTTTGTTTCAATATCGAAATAGCCATCTGGACAGAGTCAGTGGTGGTTCTCAAGAATGATAGATGGTTTATCTTGTGAGACGCAGCTGCGTGTAACCAAAAGGGAAGCGATTGAGGGATAAAATAGGGTAAATAGAGTTTACATACTATGAGCTGCGGATGGTCTAGCGCGGTACATGTACGTGCTCGAGTTTGCGGCTCGAGGTGCCGCAAAGGCCGACGAGGTGATGCCTTCAGTGTACAGTCCAAAGCCGCGATCCTGCGGGTTGTTTTGCGCGACAGGCAAGACACCCGGGATTACCTCGGACTGGTGGCGATTTCCCCAGCCGGGCTGGTAATCATATGGGTCATTCTCACGGGTTGGTTTTGTTCTCTGGAGATCTGTGTAATGAAACACTTTCTGAGGGTCAGTCGCGGGCTCTCGCTTGACAATGGCCACCATTTTGGACTGTTGCGATTGTGATGAACTGCTTTGTTCTAAGTGAAAATGTGTTTTTGACCTGGTGTTTGCCAGATCTTAGTCTCATTTTCATGTCAGACTTATACTCACGGCCATGCTGACACGGCGGGAGCTTGTGGGACCGACGCGTTGACCTCCATTCCATGTGGGAATGCCAGGCCCCACATGACGATGATCCGACAATAGCGGCCGGTGGGCCGGCAACGGGCGTTTTGTTAAAGTTTTTTATGGTATCCTATCATTTAATCGTCCCTGAATTGTAGCGAATATTGGGGGGATTGTTTATTTGCGATCAGCTCAACTCAAACTGACGCGTCGAACAAGCACCCAACCCGCAACCACCGCTTCTCGACCGTTTTACTCACATTACTCAACAATGCGTATTAATCTATCACGCTCGTCGACTGGCCTTTTGGCTCGGACTGGCCTGTTTAGAAGAGGCAGAGTTCCACGCACAATTCGAGTATTCGCAGTGCCACAGCGTCGATCTATAGGATCAATCAGCGCATTTGACTCTATTATTTTCCGCAACCTGTTCGGCACAGATGAGATTCGCAGTGTAAGTCATTTCACGTCATAAAATTTTCTCAACAATACGTAAGCACACTGCTAATTTCAATTGAATAGGTTTTCAGTGATAAAGCATACATAGCTCGCTGTGTCGATGTCGAGGCAGCTCTCGCGAGAGCACAGGCTCATTGCCGAGTCATCCCCGCTGATGCGGGAGACCAAATCACGTCACAGGTCGACGCAAAAAGTCTTGATCTTGAAAAACTTCGCACAGAGACTGATATCGTCGGATATCCAATTCTACCCCTTGTGCGACAGCTGACAGACATGTGCGGCCCAGCGGGAAAGTACTTGCACTGGGGCGCGACAACGCAAGACATCATGGACACTGCTAGTATCCTGCAAATGAAAGCAGGATTAGACATCATTGATGAAAAATTATCCAGCGTTATTGTTGCGCTGGAACGTCTCTCACTCAAGTACCAAAACACACCCATGGCTGGCCGAACCCACCTCCAGCACGCACTCCCCGTCACCTTTGGCTACAAATGTGCTGTCTGGCTGTCTGGATTCTACCGCCATAAAGAACGACTTGATCAGTTGAGATCCCGTGCGCTGATGGTTCAGTACGGCGGTGCCGCAGGAACCCTTGCTTCTTTGGGTTCGGGTGATGATGGCATCAATGTCCGCAAGCAGTTGGCTGTGGAGCTGGGCCTCAGCGACCCGCCCATTACCTGGCATGTGGCTCGGGACGGCGTAGCAGAAATAGTCAATTTTCTAGCACTCGTCGGTGGGTCGCTCGGAAAGATTGCGCTTGACCTTATCATCATGTCGTCCAACGAGCTCAGCGAAGTTGCTGAACCGTTCGTCCCACATCGTGGGGCCTCTTCGACGATGCCGCAAAAGCGAAACCCCATTTCGAGCGAGGTGATTCTGGCTGCCTCCAAGCTTTTGCGATCCAATGCTGGTCTTGTCCTCGACGGCATGGTCTCCGACTTTGAGCGCGCCTCGGGCCCATGGCATCTCGAATGGGTTGCCATTCCCGAGAGCTTCGTCATGACTGTCGGGGCCCTTCATCAAGCCGAGTTCACACTGGCGGGGCTGGAAGTGCACGAAGACAATATGGCAGCCAACCTCGCATCCACAAAAGGGCTCATTGTGGGAGAGGCTGTCATGATGAGTTTGGCAAAGCACATCGGTAGACAGAATGCCCACGATGTGGTCTATGATGCCTGCAGAAAGACGATTGAAGGAAGTGGCTCTACAACTTTACTGAAGACTTTGCAGGATGATGAAAGAGTCACAAGCGTTATTTCGTTAGAAGAGTTAGAACAGCTTTGTGATCCCATGAACTACTTGGGCTCATCACAACGCATGGTTCAGGACACCCTGGTCCTATCTAAAAATTAGTCAATACCAATGATGCTTATAATGATGTTGAATTGATTTCCCTCGAAAATTCTCATCGCATATCGTATGCTTATTGTAGGTGATACGTTCATATTTCTTATCGGGGCGAGCAGGCCAATCGATTCCTAGGTAAGTCATTTTCACTATCCGTGGGACATTGATACATTTGAAAAGTCTAAAATACGAATTTTATTTATTCTTGTCTAGGTATCGTATGGTTTGAAATCTGCAGCCACCTCAAAAGGAGCACCCGTCTTCTCCTTCAATTCGTCCAGACTAACTTCCTCAACCAATTCTTTCAGGACAAGACCGATTGGAGTACAGTCAAACACGGCAATATCGGTGATGATTCTGGATACGCATCGCTTTCCGGTCAAGGGAAACGTGCAGTCTACATGTTGTTAGGTGCTAGGTCATGTACTCTGGATCATAGATCTTACCTTTCAAAATCTTGGGTCGGCCGTTTCTATCTACGTGCTCCTATCATTGAATCAGCATCCGATTGCCCCATTATTGAGTAGGGGACATACCATGGTGATGACAACTTTTGTCTTCTCAGGACTTGCCACCAGGTCCATGGCACCGCCTATTCCCTTCACCTTTCCCGGCAGCATGAAATTGGCGAGATCTTGCATCTGTTAGCATCCTGCAGTCCCACAGGGGAGTAGATATGGTGCACTGACCTCCATACATGCTGACCTGCAGCGCCCCCAGCATGGTCAAATTGATCCTTCCAGACCGAATCATTCCAAAGCTCTCATGGCTTCCAAAGGTGGATGCACCGGATTTGAGAGTGACGGTCTCTTTGCCTGGATTGATCAGATCTGGGTCCTCCTCACCCGGCTTTGGGTATCGACCCATGCCCAAGATGCCATTTTCCGACTGCAGAATAACTTCCATTCCTTCTGGGACTAGTGCTGGCGTTGCAAGCGGGATTCCAATTCCCAGGTTGACGTACATGCCATCCTGCAATTCCTTGGCCGCTCGTCTGATGATTCTCTCCCGCTTTTGGCTTGACGCAGTGGCTGTACTTCCATGTTAGAAATTGTAAGCTTGAAAACACGCTTCCATACCTTTAACAATATCTTGAGGGTCTTTGGCAAAAGTTAGCTTCTCAATCTTTTTTGCTTCCGTGCTCTGGATGACTGCATCAACATAGATGCCCTGGATGTGAATGTTTTCAGGATTGAGCTCTCCAACTTCCACAATCTCATCAGCTTCTACAATAGTCCATTTAGCGTTTTTAGCCATGACCTCGTTGAAGTTATTCTGGGCCTTTCGGAATGTGCAGTTGCCAAGTCTGTCGGCCTTGTGGACTTTGACCAAGGCGACATCACCGAATATCGACTCTTCCATGACGTAGTCTTTTCCATGGAACTGCCTTGTCTCTCTTGGCTTGGACATGACGGCCACAGTACCATCAGAGTTGTACCGGACAGGTAGTTCTCCAGTTTGTACTAGGTAATGATCAGCTAGGATATCGCTGGGACCGGATGTACTTGGTGGGACTCACTGATGGTGCCATATGCTGTCGGGGTGTAAAAGGCTGGGACCCCCGCCGCTCCGGCTGCACACTTTTCTGCGATTGTTCCTTGCGGGATCAGCTCTAGACTCAGCTCTCCCGACAAATACATCTTTTCGAATGTCTTGTTCTCGCCAATGTAGGACGCAATCATTTTGCCAATCTGCCGTGTATCAAGAAGCTGGCCTATTTCTTGAATCAGAACATGACTTGCAGGAAGATGGAAATACGTACCGAGCCCGACGCCAGGCATGCCGGCGTTATTTGATACTACTGTGAGGTCCTTGAGTTCTCTTTTTGCAGCCACGGCATTAATCAGCGAGCTGGGCACGCCAGAGAAGCCGAAACCGCCGACCAAGACGGTAGAACTGCTGCGCATTTTGCCAATAGCTTCTGTAGCCGAGGGTAAAATTTTGTCAATTCTTCTCCTCGCCGCTGAACTGGAAAAGTCTCGCCTGGGCGTCGCGCCCAAGCCGCGGGGGGCTCGTTTCACGTAATTCAATAGCTTCATGGCTGCTGGCATGGTGCTGATTGGTGAAGGAATGCTCCGAAGAGAGCAAACTCCTGAATGATTTGAATTAATAACCGGGATGTTTTAGCGCATTTTTCCTTTCTTTCATTCTCTTCTACTCCATCTGCCATATTCGAACTCAAAGCTGTCCGTGGGGCTGTCCTCTCACTGTGTCCAACGCCAAAAAAAGCCCCACGACACACGAAATCGTGGGGCCTTGGCACAAGCATCCAACAAGGCCCCACATCGCTCGAATGAACAGGTACTAATTCTGTTGTTAACCGAAGGCACTGTTCGCGAGATAATCAGATTTATTCGCTTAGAAGAGACGAAATAGTGGATATTCACTGAATCATCATGTTGCAAAAGAGCTGGAAATTCGCGCCGTCGCTTTTGCGGTCGATGGCGTTTTGCAGGGGAAAGGCGACGCTGGCTGCTCAGAGGTTGCCGCTCACTGGAATCAGAGTGCTCGATCTGTCTAGAGTCCTTGCTGGTGTGCGTACAACAGAAATGACAGCAGTAGAAACCCTTGCTAACTGTTTTCCCAGCCCTATTGCACTCAGATTCTCGGCGACATGGGGTAAGTGGCCCTGTGGCCCAAACGCCCACGTACGGGATGCTGACAGGTTAGTGCCGAGGTAATCAAAATTGAACATCCGACTCGAGGTGACGATACTAGAGCTTGGGGACCGCCTTATGCGGCATACCTGGATGGCCGGTCTGGAGCTGGAGAAAGCGCATATTTCCTCTCAGTAGGTGCCTCAAATGTACGGCACGATATGACGACTTTTGGTAACCCGTTACAGGTAAATCGAAACAAGAAATCCATAGGTCTCTCTTTCAAGGAAAAGAGGGGCGCAGATATCATTGCCCAGCTTGCTGCAAGCTCCGATATTGTGGTTGAAAATTACTTGCCCGGCACCTTGAAGAAATATGGCCTGGATTACGAGACTTTGTCAAAGGCCAATCCCAAACTCATTTACGCAAGCATTACAGGATATGGCCAAACAGGCCCATACAGAAATCGTACAGGATACGATGTCATGGTTGAAGCGTATGTGATTATTTTGTCGGTAAAAATATCTCCATGCTAAAAAAGGAGTAGGGAAATGGGCTTAATGCACATCACTGGGCCGCGCGATGGGCCACCAGTCAAGGTGGGAGTTGCAGTAACCGATCTCACAACAGGCATGTACGCTGCAAACAGCGTATTGGCCGCTGTGATTGAACGACATGCCTCTGGCCAGGGTCAACACTTGGATGTCTGTTTGAGTGACTGCCAAGTTGCAACCCTTTCCAACATGGCACAGTCTGTACTGGTGACCAATAAACGAGATGGCGGTAGATATGGCACCTCTCATCGTGAGTTTTCCCCAGCAGTCCCTCGCTCGCCCTTACTCAATTTAGCCATGCTCAACGTTTTTATAGCCTCTGTCGTCCCCTATCGCGCATTTAAGACGAGCGATGGGGACATCCTCATCGGAGGTGCCAATGACAGGCTTTTTGGCGTCTTGTGCGACTGCCTAGGCCAGCCTCAGTGGGCTTCGGATGAGCGATTCTCAACGAATTCCGCGCGCGTGGCCAACCGAAAGGTTCTTGAGAGTTGGATTGAAGAGGTTACCATGTCCAAGAGTACAAGCGAATGGCTTGAAACCTTTGAGGGTAGTGGTTTGCCGTATGCAAAGGTCAACGATCTTATGGATACGCTAAATCATGAGCACAGTAAGTTTCAGCTTCTGGGAAAAAGAAAAAGATTGAGAATGGCAATCTGACCATGGATGCGAAATCAATTAGTTCTAGCAAGAGGCATGATCAAAGAACTCGAGCATCCCGCCTGTGGACCTCTGAAAGTCCTAAACAGCCCTGTCCAGTACTCGAGGACCCAGCCGTCCATCAGAACACCACCACCACTGTTGGGACAACACACAGATGAGATTCTGAGTGACATCATCGGCCTTAACCAGACAGAGATTACAGAGTTGAGGGATAGTAAGGTCGTATCATGAGCTAGCATAGATTCCAGAGGATAACTGTAAAGTGACGCGGTTACATAAACCATGTATATTACACGCTATTATAGAATGGGGATTAGGCCTTTGCGGGCAATCTATATGAGAAATTAGAAATAAATAAGTGAGCTTCTCAAGATTATGCTATGGTGTTGATTCAATTTGGCTGTGTCGACGCCCAAAAAACGAATCATGGGAAACACATGCATGAATTTGTACAGTGATTTGCGCAATGTGGCACGAGGCATACTCTCAACTTCATGATCCGTGTACTCAGTTAGGCGAATATTCTTTTTTCTTTTTTCTTTTTCAATCTATGCATCTGACCACCCATGCAAATACTAGCCTGTCGACTCTGAAAGTTTACCCTACTCCCGAATGAACGCTGATGCAACGCCGATTCCAGTACTTCCTAGATGTTAATATGCAATGCGGATATGTATCGCTAGGATATCGGACTCACCTTGCGCACATGCTAATAACTCCAATCTCCTTGCCTTGCCTTGACAACTCAGCAAGGATGGTGGCTAGCTGTCGACTTCCCGTGGCGCCAGTCGGATGGCCCAAGGCAATGGCACCACCATTGGGGTTGACCTTGCTCACATCCAGCCCAAGGCCGTGAATGCAAGCCAAGGTCTGGCTAGCAAATGCCTCGTTCAGCTCAAAGATGTCAACGTCGCTCTGCTCAATTCCAGCGTGCTTGTACAGCTTGGGAATGGCATAGAGAGGTCCCATGCCCATTTCATCTGGCTCACAGCCCGCAATCTGGGTGCCCAAGAATCGCGCAAGCGGTTGCAGTCCTCGAGCCTCAGCCCACGATCTCCGAGCCAGAATCACCGCCGATGCTCCATCCGATATCTGCGATCTGCTGGAGAGTAAGCCACGTATCAATGCCAAACTCAATCGGTGCTTACGAATTTCCCGCCGTGCTTCCACCTTCGGGGATAAATGCGGGCTTGAGCTTGGCCAGCTTTTCCAGGGTTACACCCGGGCGAATGGTATCATCCGCCTCAATACGGATTTCGGCTGTTTTTCTGTCCTCGCCCGTGACTGTGTAAATTACTGGAACAATTTCCGAAGTAAAACTGCCACTGGACTGTGCCTTCTTGGCCCTGGTATGACTAAGTAGTGCGAATTCATCCTGCATCTGGCGAGTTATGTTGTATCGGTGCGCCACGTTCTCTGAAGTGATTCCCATGGGCATCAAGCAATCCGCAGCCGATTTGATCGGGGTATTCTTTAGCGTCGGACCGACGTCGGCGGGAACACCTCGGGTCTGGTAATTCTTGGACATGCTTTCAACACCGCCAGCCATGGCCACATCAATCTGACCGGCTTGAATAGAGTGCGCTAAGTGAGTGATGGCTTGCAAGCTGCTCGAGCATTGACGATTTACGGTGTGAAATGTCGTCGTCACTGGGAACCCGGCATGAAGAAGCGCCATTCTTCCCGTTTTAGCAAACCCGAGCTCAGCTAGAACGTTTCCTATCAACACATCCTCGACATCCTTGGGCTCAATGTTGGCCCGCCGAGGTGCTTCCGCCATCACCTTTCATCAATTAGCAACGTCGTTCACTTAGCAACGGAAAATGCTCAATTACCGGTGCTAGAATATCTTCAGGCCATGCATCTTTGAAGCCACCTTTGAACGAGCGGGTGATTGGGCTGCGGATAGCTGACAGAACAACCACATCATTCGGGGCCTTGCTTCTCAAAGCCCGCGCACCATTTATTATCGACGCCATTTGATAATCTCAAAATGATTAATTTTTTTACTGTGTCATGATGAACAAGATTCTAGCCTGCACTAGCCTGTAAGCCTTTTGTTCAATTGACAATCATGTGGGGTCACCACCCCACGAGATAAAAATGGGCTCCCATTATCCAGCAATCAATTTATGATAACTAAATAGCACCCACAAAAGTGGCTGACGGTGGCTGGACAAGGTCCCACTGCCGCGACCGGCGATTTACACCAGTCTTTGAGTAAACTGCCGTCCCTAACCTGTCTAGCCTCTTTATTTTCCCCACAGCCCAAAACAAACAACACCAATGCCGCTGAAGGAAGCTATTCAGAGATGATGCTGTCTGGAATAGCCTAAGGCTTCACAGGTAGGCCTTGCAGCAGCTCTTTGATTAGTAATACAGGGCTCTTTTTACCTGCTTTGGCGATGTATTCAATTGTGTATTAGGCTTCTTCAATAGGCGATGGTGTGGAACACGTCAAAAGAGGCAGAAGGAGGTGTCGGAGGCAGCGAGAGGACAAAAGGCGTACGTGTTTACCTGGCAAATTGTACGTGCGCAGCCGACATCGGATGTCTGAGCATTACTAAGGGCGCCTCAGCCACAAGTTGGGCCTAAAGTGAGTGCGAAATAAAGGAAGCCTAAAGATGAGAAGCTGGTTATCGACCCCACATGACGATACGAGATGAAAGCTATGAATAGACTCGGTCTGCTGTGAGACTACTCAGAGATCGTTTTGGTTCACCGATTCTCATTTTACTTCTATTGAAAACTCCCAAATGTCGTTCCAATTTGGCACTGAAGTCTGTCGTCAGGCTTTTGATGACAAAGCAACACCCAAGATCTCTTACGGATTGAGGTTTCCAGAGGCTTGTTCGAAGCATACTGAGGCCACATTTTCAAGCACAAGAGCTTACATCATCTGTTCCAAATCCTTAGCAACCAACACAGACGCGCTGGAAAGACTTCGCTCGGCGCTTGGAGACCGCGTCGCCGGAGCGAGGATCGGCATCAGCCCACATACACCCATCGCAGAAGTCCTGGAGGTCGTCAACAATGTCAAAAACAAGGATATCGATTGTCTAATCACTCTAGGCGCTGGTAGTCTGACAGACGCCGCAAAATTGGTACGACTTGCGCTGGCCAATTCTGCCACCACTGAAGAGGACATGAGCACACTCTGGGGCTCCAAGAAAAGCAACCCTGCTGCGCGGGAAAGCATCGTCAAACCTAGCATTCCCCTTATCCACATCCCTACATCGCTTTCCGGGGGCGAGTACCAATCGATTGCCGGGGGCACAGAATCCAAGGGTCACGCCAAGAGAACCTTTTTGTGCCAAGGCCTCGATCCCGAACTCGTGATCCTGGACCCAGAACTGTGTCTGACGACTCCCCAGTGGGTGTGGCTGAGCACGGGCATCCGCTCCGTCGACCACTGTGTCGAGACACTTTGCTCGCTGCTTTCCAACGAACATGGGGACGAATGGGCAAGACGAGGACTTCCAAAGCTTATTTCAGGGCTGCTTGAGAGCAAGATAAATCCTGGTTCGCTAGGTGCCCGCCATCTTTGTCAGCAAGGCGTTATTGATGCCATGTGTGCCGTCTCGAGCGGGGTTCCCCTAGGGGCGAGTCATGCAATCGGCCACCAACTTGGTCCTCTCGGTGTCGGTCACGGCGAGACCAGCTGCATCTTGCTTCCTGCAGTTTGCAAGTACAATCTGAAGATGAAGGCGAATACCGATCGGCAAGCTGCGGTAAGAGATCTCCTTCTGAGGACAAGCGAGGTAACACAGCTGCTTCAGGCGAAGGGCCTTGATGCAGGAGTGGTTGATCTTGGCGACATTCTCGATGTAGTTATTTCGGCGCTCGATATGCCTAGATCGCTCAGGGATGTTGGGATCGGCCCCGAGAAGCTACCTCTTTTGGCAAAAAATAGCTTGGATGACATCTGGATCAAGACAAATCCGGTTCCATTGACAGAGGAGGCTCAGGTTCGAGAAATTCTGGATATGTGTATTGGAAATTAGAGCATCGAAGAAAATAAACAGAGTTCATGTCACGGATGGGTACATTTTCTGACCCAAAGTCCTACCTTCAATAGCAAAATACAGGGATTGAGACGAAATGTCTATCATTTTACTGATCACCTTCTTCACAAACTTAACAGTTCCGAGACCATGATCAGCCCCGGATAAAGAAAGGACCGCGAATTATAAATGACAATACAATCAGACCAAGGTTTTCCTCACAAACCTAGTGAACGACCGGCAGCGGGTTAATTTGATGAGAGCGAAAACCTTCGGCTCCCACCCTACACCTGCCACGATATTGCCAAGCGTCAATCTCTTCGAGCCATGCAGGGACAATGGAGGATTTGCCACCAATAATGTGTAGCGAATAGAACAAATCATTTCAATGTATTCTAAATTGATGCTGGTGTTGGCAATGTTCCTTGTTACTTCTCCAAGGCATGTGGTGAGGGCGCGGCCCCCCACATGAAATGGTGCATTCCCCACATACGAGCAAGGATGGCGAGATGCCTACGCCGCAATGAATGACTTCGCCAGTAGCTCACAAATTCTGCCCCACCGTAATCCAGCCGTTTACACATCACTCCAACCAGCCATGATTCCCTCATTCGCAAGCATGAAGAGCCGCGGCAGAGTCGAGCTCAAAAATCGCGCGAGAGCATCCAAGGCCTGCCTAGTTTGTCGCCGTCGCAAAGTACGATGCACAGTCGCTCGTGATGGGCAACCGTGTGTGAATTGTGTGCTGGATGGCCATCCCTGCGTCGTGGTCGACAGGGCTGTTCGAGGGTGGGTTGGTCTATTTCTAAAGTTGAATTTGCTCGCTCATGTAAGACAGGTTTCGGAAGAAGCAGAAGCTCGCACACGATGTCCCCAACGATGATGCAGACCCGAGACGGACGTCCATCGATTCCACACACGACAACTCCATAGATGGCGAATCTCCACAATATGAGCGAACCGAGATGTCGGCCCAAGGTGGACGCGACGCAGAGAGTGCAACGAATTCTTCAAGCCGTCAGGACAAAGGGACGAGGAGGCCATCGAACCGTCGCGGAGCATCTGATGGGAATTGTGCCTTGCATCAGCAACCGGAGGTGGCCTTGCCTGGCTTTTCCTCTGAATGCAGCTATCCAATGGACATGCCATCTCTGAACCAGTACCGGATGTTCAGATCAGAAGTCACATACTCGGCATATCCGTTTCTGACAGTTTCAAACATGTCCAATATGCCACCGGAGGATATCAACTACTTGGACATCAAAAAGTGTCTGTCGGTGCCGGCGAAACCCATTCTCGACGAGTTTGTTCAGCAATACTTTCGCTTCGTGCATCCGATGATGCCTCTAATCAATGAAGCGATCTTCTGGAACGTGTACCACCAGGTCGGTGAGAGGAGCGAGATGGTTCTTCGAATGCCCCTCGTGGTGCTTCAATCGATGCTGTTTGCTGCGTGCTCCTATGTTTCTCAGGGCGCGCTGGAGAGACTTGGGTACACCAGCATTCGCGCTGCTCGGAAAGCCTTCTACCAGCGAGCAAAGTCTCTCTACGACTTTGAAGCCGAATCGTCAAGGCTTCATATAGCACAGGCTGCGCTTTTGCTCTCGTACTGGTCACCCTCGGTCGAAAATGCGGTTTGCAAGCGAAACGTGACGTGGTTGGCGATTGCCATCGAGAGCGCAAAGTCAGTCAAAGCTCATCAGGCCCACCGCATTCCAGTTGCACCCACAGAACTTGGCGAGCTGCAGCTGCAAAATTCTCTGAAACGGCTGTGGGGTTGCTGCATCGTCCGGGACAGCCTGCTGTCCATTTCATTGAGGCGCAGCTGCCGCATCTCCAACGACAACTTGGACGTGGAGTCGGCATTCGTGATTGGCTATGCAGACCTAGCCACTGAAGCCTATCACTCCAAGGTATACAATCCTGCCACGAAAAAGCATCTGGCAATGTCATTCCTGTGTTTGGCGGAAATGTGCGTCAAGCTTAACGGCGTGTCTTCGCTGCTTTTTCCGTACGAGAGAGGCTGCGAGCGAAAATACACTCTCTCTTCGGAGCATGAAATTGGGTTGCGAAATTTTCAAAACTTTCTAGACATGTGGCACAAGACAATGACGACCAGGCTATCCACACAAAGTCACCGCCGCGATGCAGCTCCAAGATCCGAGGCTGAGGTGCTTCATCCGTCGACAACCCTCTACAACAATTTCGCATCAGTATACTACTAGTCAGTGAAATGACCAATCTTTTAAATGCATACTAATTATGTGGATGGCTAGTTGTTTAAAGATCGCATTGACGAACCGAACCATGCTTGTATGCGCCGATTCATGCAACTTTGACGTCAGCAACGCAGGGAATCATCACGAGGAAATCCAAAATGCGATAGAGGGAATCGTGAGCTGTATGAGGGCTCTGTCCAATTTAAACCTGATCCGGTTCCTTCCCGTGAGCGTGTAAGTATTTTATTTACGTGTCGTATGTGCCATGTTGCTGACCAATATCACCAGGGTTGCCTGCATTGCTTTGCCGCTCGCAATACACCTGATTGACTGCAGGATAACGATGCGAAAGCCCGGAGCCGACCCGGATCCGTTGATAAAAGCGATGAAGACATATGAATGTCTCTATGATGGCGTCGAGTGGATTGCTGAAACAATACGGTTGATGCTGGGGCAAACACAGCTCGCCCAGTGTATTGAATCCATCTTCTCAACAGCTCAAGTTAGTTCAGATTCTTGGAAAGAGATCATATCTTCCTATCCAAACTGCTACTTGAAGCTTGTTGTTACAATGGATCTCAGTTTTAATCAAGGCCGGCTTCCAGATCCACTCGACTTTCCCTTGGGTTTACGACAGCCTATCTCTGGTCGCCAGATGGACCGAAAGGCTGCACTTGGAATTGGACTTGCAGATTCCGATCTACTTCCAATCATCAACATGATACAGTGTGCCGAGAACTTCGACACCCAATCCTCACCCGATGGCGTAATTGACGAGTTCCTGGCTGCTGAGAATTCATGCATCCCAGCTGGTTCGCAGACGTCAGAAAATGATGCGACTTCTACATCATGGGAAGCCAGAAGCTATCAAACACAGGACTTTAGCCAATTTGAAGACCAAGGCTCATTCGCAGACACACAATCCAGGTTTTCACCGTCAATGTTATTTCAGGGTGTTTCGGTCGAAGGAGTAGGTGTCTGGGATTGCAAAGACGGCTCTTTTTGGCCTGATGGATATCAAGTTCGCACAGAAGAAGGCTGCGGAATATAAGGATCGGAGCTTGTGATTATGTCACATCCGGCAAAGAGTTTTGTGGTGAAGGATTTTATGGGCCTATGGACACGTTGGGTCTCTTGGATTGAACAAATTTGATACCACCAGAGTACGTTTAGTTTCAGACATGAAAGAAGAAAAAAAAGGTACTCTACCGTACGTCCCAAACCCAATGCCATGGTGACGAAACTACGAAATCGAAGGCATTCCCTGCGTCACCTCACAACTTGTTCCTCATCGAAATACGACGACGGCTTGATCGGACACTAGCATGTGGGGCTTTTTACCGCTCGTATTGCACCACGCGGATGGCGAGAACTAACCCACATGGCCCACCACATCTACGACCAACTTTAATCGTATCTTGTTTTCCGAGACCAGCCCCTCAAAGTTCGCCTTGGCACTAGATGATACTCCGCATCTCAACTGGCCAACGGTCGGTGCGTCAATCCAAGCTTGAAGTGGAAAGGCGGAACGTAGGTTGCGGGGAAGCTTGCAACCTCGGCAATCCAGCTGGAGCGTTCGAGACCGCGTCAGTAGAAGCGCCCCATCTTGAGAACTCTCCTGGGTTGTTGATTTCTCGCATCGAAATGGACACCTGGTTGGAATCGGCGGGGCCACGACTTGCCTTCAGTTTCGGCGTTAAGATGGAGTCGCTGCAGCTACGTCGTGGCCTAGGGCCCCGCAGGGGATGTCCATGGCGTTATTGTTTGGTCCGATTGGTTGGTGCATTCTCAGGGTCTGAAGAAGCCATGTCAGTTGTCAGCGCTTTGCCTCTTGCATAATCTGCGCTTCATCTATCCCAACGCGGGATTGTGCAACAGCGAGCCAGAATTCGCTTTACATGTTGGTCTTTGCCAAACAATCAAGCTGATGTGGCTGCAGATGCTGTTTGGGTCTGTTGACACGCTGGCTTCTCCCCACCAATATTTGCTGCAGGGGAAGTGGCTGAGACATCCGCCAAGAGCCCTCAACCGGCCCGTTGCTCTCCCACTTCCTTGTGCCGATGGTCTCGATTGCATCCGAATCAGATTGTGATCATTTTTTGTGCGCATCATCCAGTCAAGGTTGAAGATATGCCTCAAAACTCCGGGTCGATGGACTCCGCTGATGCGAGTCGGCCCGCCCCGTTGTTTTCGACAAGGTTGCCCACAGCGGTCCTCCGTATCAACAAATGCCAATGCAACATCACGTAGCCATTCCAGTACCAACCACGGCGATCGCGTTGCTCCAGCCCCGTTGGGATAACTGAGGCACAACGCCGCCTGCCTCCTTGGTGCTTTGTCATGTGGGACCACCCACATTCAATAGTCCCAAAGCCGCCACCCGGACCCCCCCATGTAGACCGAGAGGGGGTGGGTTATGCGCGTGGCCAATGGCCCTATAAACGTGACCTGCGGACAGCTTGTTGGTTTTGGCAGTTGTTTCTGGAGGAAAAATATTCCCGCGTTGTCCTCTTCCGTTCCCAGTTGGAAATTCGTCGTAGCAAAAATGGCCAAGGCTGATTTTTTCTCGTTTCACAACCTGATTGCAGGGACACTGCGCGGCAGCGAACGGAATGGCCAGGGAGTGAACCCTTCTAACCGCAAGCCTCTTTGGGACGTACCGATTGCCTCTTCCAGCGATTTGGAGGAAGCCGTCGCCGCAGCCACAGCAGCCTTTCCACAATGGTCCAAGACACCATGGTCACAGAGACAAAAGAGTCTCGTCCGAGCCAGCGAGCTGCTGCAGAAGCACCGGGCTGAAATGGCAAACTTGCTTCTGCTAGAATGCGGCAAGCCACCACAGTTCGCCGACCTTGAGGTACAGCATGCAATTGATCACTTTGATTTCTACGGTGAGCTCGCACTGCCTTGTTCAGGTCTTGTGAAAATTCTCATTATTGTGCAGCTACTTTGCATCAACCCGAATCCCAAATTATCCAGGACGACAAGAATATCCGTCTCACATTGCAATACGCCCCCATAGGCGTCGTTGGCGCAATCTGTCCCTGGAATTTCCCCCTTATTCTCGCCGTTGGCAAAATTGCACCAGCCGTGCTGGCCGGCAACTGCATAATCGCCAAGCCGTCTCCATTCACGCCATATACCCTTCTAAAACTCGGCGAGATTATCAAGGATGTGTTCCCACCCGGCGTGCTACAGATAATGCACGGAGATGACAAGCTGGGCCCGCAAATCTGCACTCACCCCGGTATTCACAAAATCACATTCACCGGGTCCACAGCGACAGGCAAAAAGATCATGGCCTCGGCTAGCCAAACTCTCAAAGATGTGACATTAGAGCTTGGTGGAAATAGCGCCAGCATTATCTGCCCAGATGTCGACGTTGATGTCGTGGCGCCCCAGGTCGCTATGGGATCATTCTTTAATTCTGGACAGTTGTGCGTAGCGAGTAAGCGCATCTACGTGCACAAGGATATTTATGAACCATTCTTGAAAAAGATGGTTGATACGGTCAAGGCGTGGAAGGTTGCCCCCGCATCTGTTGACGGTGGTGCCATGCTCGGCCCTGTGCAAAACGAGATGCAATACAACATTGTCAAATCATTCTTTGAAGACACTGCGAAGAATGGATACAAGTTTGCGCTGGGCGGAGACCAAAAGTTTGACGATTCGAGCTTTATTATTCAGCCTGCGATTGTGGACCATCCTCCTGACGAATCTCTTGTTGTTCAGGGCGAAGCATTTGGTAAGTAGAACGCGTCTTCGTTATCTGGAATTTCAGAAAATGCTGACAATAATTGCAGGGCCCATTGTTCCAGTTCAGCCCTGGTCAACAGAGGACGAGGTGATTGCTCGAGTCAACAATACCACTTCCGGCCTGGGAGGCGCCGTGTGGTCGTCAAATATTGACCGGGCCTATGCACTGGCTAACCGCATTGAAGCTGGCACCATTTGGATTAATAGCTTTGAGAAGCCTCTTCCACAAGCATACTTGGCAGGGCATAAGCAATCTGGCGTTGGCGGTGAAGGAGGAAAACAAGGATTAATGGGCTACTGCAAACCACAAATGATTCACCATTATAAGAACTTGACGGCCAGTAAATTATAGAGGAAATAGCTATCTAGCCTTTAGGCCTCAATATCTGAAAACGGTATGCCTTGAAGTATTTCTCCCAACCGAAAACATTTTTCCCAGCCCAGATGGAGAAGCATTCGGCCCCGACCATTCCTGAATCTCAAGTCGTAGGTTTCAGAGCGGCAGGAACCAAGTTGGTGAGTTGGGCCTATGAACACAACCCCATCATCCTGTTGAGGCAAATGGGTTTCACCATAAGAAAATCTTGTCAGAATCTCCGCCATCTGTTGACTCAGGATGATATCAGCTTGTCGGAAACCATGAGTTGCATTCCCGAGTAAATAGATGACGTCGAGTTCGTGAGACGCGAGACCGCGGTTAACGCCTTGGAAGGGATTTTCCTACATCCTTTAAGTCAAAACAAAGTACGTGGCTTTGGAGACCATGGATAAATACCTGATGCATATGATATCTCCAAAAATTCGTATCCTCTGAGCTTTTAAACCTGGCTTCAGCGACTAGAATCGGCATGAAGAACCGAAGATCGGAAATTAGATGAAGCATGCCCATGAATGAACCTTCTTCACCTTTTTGTATTTGGTATATGCTCAACAATTTGTGCGTCTCTTCTGCATTGAGAATAGCCTCACAAGCTTTGATTGTTCTTTGGAAAGCATCGGGGTGATTTAAGTATCTTGAACGCAAAACGGTGCCCTGCTTTTTGTAAGTAGATGGCACTAAGAATTAGGGAAACCATAATTTTTACATACATCGTGAGCCATGTCTCCCATTAGAATGGACTTGCACCAAGTCTTGGTGACGCCTGATGTGGCGGCTTCAGCATCATGTATGAAGACATCGTCTAAAGTGGGGCTCCAATGTTGAGTCAATGGAAGCGATTGAACAATTTGATCTGCACTCATGCTTTTCAATTGCCCAAAGGCACCCTCGGGATCAATATTTCTAATTCGCAGATGCTGGAGGCTATCGTGGAACATGGCGTCCTGCCACTTGATCGGCCGAGGCCTTCGCAGAGTAACATCTCCTGACATTAATAAACAGCGTGAGAAGAGAGGCTCCTTGGTTGTGAGCAAGGTGGATAGACAGACTACAAAATATCAAATCTTAGCTGACTTGACTTCTTGATCTTAATAGTCTTGGGATTCACAAAATGACCACCGCAGGGTTCATGTGGACTTACTAGCACCTGCAGATTCTCCAAATGCCGTGATGTTTGACGGATCGCCGCCGAAACCTTCAACATGACGACGAATCTACTTGTACTTAGCACACACAGTCATATACACCAAACAGTGTTATTACCCATTTAAAGGCACAGGCTTGGTCTTTGAGCCCATAATTTCCCTGCAATCCGTTTTGACTAGAAGCCAGGAATCCGAATATTCCCAACCGATAACTATGGGTGACCATAAGTAAACAGTTACAAGCACAAAAAATATGTGGCGGCCTACTTGATAGATACCGCGATAACGGGTTCGCTCATCTCATTTGCCCTTTGAACAAAACGGGCAAGATCTGCAGCCATTTTGAGCAAGGTCAGCCATATCGTTGCTCCCATTCCGAGTGAATTGACTTGCCATATTGGGGCCAGGAATTGCAACCAATAGAAAATCCGCCTCTGCAGTTCATTGTCATTTAACACCGAGATAAATGAACATCATGATGGTACGCACCCATGAACCCTGCAATGATACAACTCAGCAATCATTCTGCCTAAGAGAAAAGAATGGTTTACCACACTACCACGGGAACCCTGCTCTCGCCCGTGATCCCCACAGGTCGTGTCACGACCAGATTTAGGCACTCAAACTCGGAATACTCAACCTCAGGCTCGGGGAGATCAAGTTCACCAATGAGACTCGTCTCAGCTTGGAATGCACCAAGGCCTTGAGGACATGCTGGTCCATGAGTCGTGGCATCGAAAACGGTGGATGACAGTGGCCCACTCGTTGGTACAGGGTCCTGCCACCGTGCTGGGATTGAAGCGTAAGGGATTCCCCGAAATTGAACTACGGTAGAACCTTCCAAGGCGACTCCCTGCAAATGCCCCAAATTTGGGTGCTCAATGCATGAAGCATCCATATTCAATGAAAAAAAAATGGCCGGTCCTTGGGAGTATACTTCCAACCGAATATCGCGCTTTGTTCGTTGAGACGCTGTCGGAACAAAAGCACTGGGAGTCTACGTCTCTATTAGCACCGATTCCGCACCCACATTCCCCACACAAGGCCCCATGTCCCTCCAGTCTTCTCCACTAGCACGGCAATGAGAGCAGCGTGGAAATAGAAGCGTCATCGCGTTGGCAAACTTATGGTGGAATTTATTCGACTTTCGATTACATCCAGGAAAAGTAAATTTGCAATTTAATCAGATAGACAGATGATATAATGTCTTCAAGATGGGAAAAACTCGGATACGAATGCTATATAACCCCCTTCCACCAAGCACGTTTTCCTTGTATTTAATCAGTCAGAGGAACGCCAAATCATTTGCTGGTAAAGGTATAGAGGAAGCTATTCATTTAAATTCTCTGTCACTTCAAAGTGAAATATTGTAGAGAACAGAAACTCCCATCAGCCTGTTTCTTGGCTTCTAGGTGTTCTAGACCATATCTTTAAACCTACTCTTTTTGCACTAGCCTCCGAGGGAATCGATTTGGCCTTTCATGAGCATTGCCGCCTGTTGTTCTAGAGACTCCCGGTGTTCCTCTGGGATCACAGCGGCCCGGCACCACCAGGTAACCTGAGTGCGGTTGTCTCTCAACGGCGACAGTTGAGCCTTGGCATGAACACCTTTGGCAAAGCTTGACGAAGGCTCCAGTACTTCATAGCTGAATGTGTAGGTCGCGGGGTCGCACTCGGTGATTTTCTCGTCAAAGATCAAATCCCCAAAATAGATTCGGCGCACTGCTCCTTTGCTGTAACCTTGAAGAACGGATAATTTGGTGCAGCCTGGAATAATGATTCTTTCGATACCGACGGCTGAGAGAAACGGCCAAACCTCATTTGGCGGCGCATTGATGGACTCTTGCATGGAGGCGAGAACGACATGGTTGGGAGATGGTTCAGCCATTGTTATAAGAGTAGGATGCAAACGTTGGAAAGATTGAGAGGATGGGATCTTGCTCATTATATTCCTAGCCTTATCGCGAGTTAAATACCTCTGCAGTCGGATTCAGATTGCTCACCGCTTCCGGATGCGCCCGAGTAACTTTGTTGTTTGTAATTCTCATTGCCACGACACCAACCCTCCTCGGGCGCATTTGATTCAAGAAAAATAAAATATGTCAAGACCTAGTGGGGTACCGAACGGAAACAAACATTCAGTCATCGAGTCTTAGTGCGGTACCTTCCTCGTGTCCATCATTTCGAATACGCAAATACGAGGATCTCGGCCCACTCTCCGAGCGTTTTCGCTCGGATAACAATGCACTACGTAAAGCCGAGTTTGAAACGAGCACGGATATGTTCTTCTTTTGCTCGTGTAGCTGACGCAAACCCACTGTTCTTCTGCTTGATTCCGTGACGATTCTTTCTTGACGTTGTAACAAGAGACACCCAGAGATAGGTGGGGAGCGAGGGATTTCACTCCGTACCTGGGGCACAGCTTATCAGAGCAATTACCATATCTGTATTAGCAACTCTTCTTTTAGGTAGATTGAAGTGCACTACAAAAGCCCTAATAGCTGACAGCCAAGAAAAATGGGCTAAAATTAATCCTCGGCCCTCAGAGCTCAAACTGCTTCACTTGTGAACTGATCAGGTTGGTTTGTTATTCTCGATCATGTACCAAGATTCATAGCTGCGTCAACGACAGAGTTCGGCCATTCCAGCCACTGGGTCCAATGAGGGCTTAAGTGTGCAGTGATGGCCTTGACCATGTATTGACCACCGTCGTTGAATATCCAAAAGTCTCTACCCCAATGAAGCATAACTGCATAAAAGGAGAGAATCACAAGTGCGTCGGGTCTTCGTTGCTCCAAAAGTACAAGATACTCTTTAGAGACGGTGAGCGTGAATGCGATGGCAGCATCGTACGGTTGACTCCCATCGGCCTGAAGATTACGATAAATACCGAAGGTCCTACGCAATGTCGATAACGCGCCATCGTATATTGTTCTTGAATTCAGCGTTAAATCTGCCTCGTCGAGCATTGCGCAAAGCTTTTCTATTTTGCTGCAAATTTCATCTTCGCCGGCCATAGCATCCTCAATCTTAGTAATTTTCCGTTGCAATGGTGATTCTCTGATCACGCACCAAGACTTGCTAAGGACTGCGATGACCCCGCGGTGCAGGTGAAAGTAGGCCATGAATTTGTCTAGAAACAACCCGAAGCTATCAGGTCGATTTCTTAATGTCTCATGAAGAAGCTGGACGCCAAGAAGGGAGGAGAATATGAATACGGGTATACAATTGGTGTCGGAAACTGCCTCTTTAGCTGCGTTGAACAATGTCAATGCACGGGTCTGTAATGTCACCGAATGTAGGTCATGTCTTGACTGATGAGCATCATTTCTTTCAGTGTGTAGGGCAGAGACGGCGGGCAATTGGTTCATTAAATAAGGTGTTGTCAGCGCATGTTGCAAAGTGATCTGAATTGTTTCCCCTTCGGTCATGCAAACCGTGGGCATTCCAGACTGAGCGTGATGGAACAAGCTAAAATGGTGCAGAGTAAAGACAGCCGCATCCTGAGGTGTCGTTGCAAGCTGCATACACTGTGTATGGTCCAGGATTGTAGCGGGAACTTCTCGGTTGAGATTCCGGTCAGATGGCCGGGTAGGTGCCCGTATCGTCGTCCGTGTCGGCGTCCGTAAGGGCGAAGAGGAGCTCGTAGAGTTCAGGTGATATATGCATCGACGGCCGGATGAGGCACAGTGGTGACATGAGGGTCTTGCTTCGTCACACTTGATGTGCCGGCTCTTGCACGTCATGCAGCCATTGCGGGATTTGCGGTGTCCTCGACGGGACTTTGGGTTTTCGTTGGCAGAATCGTTGGGCGGAGTCATGGCACAAGGGACGCCTGAAGCAAACAGCCTTTACCTGGTGCAGATTCTGAAATCTGGCAGCTGAGCAAAGGACCGGCAAGACGGGGCTCATTTGGGGCAATCGTCGTAACCGAAAGCGAATACTCGCATCTTCGAAACAGCGGGTTATCCGTACTGGGAATAGCGGCAATGCTCTTTGATGAACTGGCCCGGTCTCGATATTGTCGGGAGCCCCAGTGTTTCAAACCTTAAAACTGTGATTCCGCAGGTCCGCAACTCCGTCAACAATGGGAGCTGAATGCTATAGGAATATATCAATACTGGATTCAGATGAAATATATAAAGAGGTAGGACATGAGAAAGTGAGCCAGATCGAGCCTCATTCAATACAGATCCTCAACTCACTCATATCTTTGTTGCTTTTACCGAAGAAATGTCTTTCAAAGAAACCATTGAAGAAACAGCCGCGGGTTGGATTTCGGACCTGGAGAGCCGGTCCATCGACCAGGTTGTGTCCAGATGGGTTGACGATATCCACTATACGCTTCACCCAGATACTGAGGGCGCCTTTCTAATGAACAGAGAGCAGTAAGAAACCAACCTATTTTCAACGGGTGGCACGGCCGGACAAGAGCCAATGCTGACGCTGCGTTTCAGGTTCCGAACGTACGATCGCGCAGCTGGTTTCCTCAGCCTCTTGAAGGAATTCAAAATCACCATCAATGAAATGCACACACATGTCGAGAAGCGAACTGTTACTATGCTTTGAAGCAGCAAGGGAAGATTGGACGCCGAGCCCTACGGTACTGATTATGTTTTCATACTCACCATGACGGAGGATGGAAAGAGGATCGAAAAACTGAGCGAGTGGCCCGATTTCCATAAGGTCCAGAAGATTCTTAGCCAGGTAATATAGGGGGCTAAGTGACCAATTCTACTACCTTTCAAAGTTTGTTTGTATTAGAATTGCACGCATGTTCCTACCTTTGGCCAATAGCCTTCTCTCTCGTGAACATTTTTGCCTACTAGCCATACCCGAAAATGCCAACAATTGTTGTTTGTGCGGGGCGCTACGCAGCAAAGTGAATCACTTATTACATTGGTCCCTGGGCAACGGAGAGGCGATGACCACGGTTGGGCTGAGCGTCCATGGCCACATACTGGTCGCGTATGAGGGTCCAAGCATGCTGGACCTGAACAGCAATCTTGCCCTGAACAGGATGACGAAAAAAGCTTCTGCATTCAAACTTGTTCCAATCCGTACATAACATGAAACACGGCCTCATAACGTGGTTTTATACCTTTTTTTTTCGCATAATCTTCAGAATGCCAGAACCAAGCTGCTGTCGTCGCGCTCTGGGCCAACTTCACACCGCCCACCGCGCCCAACGCGCAATCGATCCCCACTAGAAATTAGGCGCTGTGGAGCTGCTTCTGGCACCATGCAGGACGCTTACACCAAGGGCTGGGACTGTCTCATGTTGAGCGATGCCTGCGCGACCACGAGCCCGGACTTCGCCACAAAGTGCATCGAATACAACTGCGGAGGTGGCTGGGGCTTCGTTTTGACCTGCAACCAGCTGATTGATGGTGTGGAGGGTATATGTTAGCTCCTTATGAGAATTGATAATTGATTAGCTGTGTCCGCTTGTTTTCTTTTTTTTATCACGAGCATACTAAAATTAGTTACTGATCAATCCTCACTATCACTACCCTTGTGATAAAACGCGGCTTCAGCCTAGACATTACGCTAGTCATGAGGGTTAAACATCAAGAAATCCAAGTGCCTAGACCAAAAACGGATTCTGATTAGCTGCCTTGTGTGACTTGACTAAGAAAGGGGATGAAATACGAGTGAAGAGGTCTTTTCTTTCTTAGTCTCAAGGCCTTGAACAACACGTGAAGAGCAGAAATGGGTGCAAAGCCCAAGAAATCCGTACTGAGAGTCAACCAAAAATTGGCCCGAGACCACTCTAGCAGCAGCCAAACTTCAGCTGCTTCCGGCGACCAGACCAAAACCTCCGGGCTTCTGCCCTGTATTCTTCAGTGTTTCCCTCAGTGATTTAATTCTCTTAGGGCTTTATTTGGCCTAGACTCCAAGTTCCTCTATCGTCAGTTTGTTGAAGCTACCATATTTGCAAGCCTTTTCTCGTTTTTGAACCCGCAACGGTGTGGCCTGAGTCAGCGCATTAAGTTTTCTGCAGAAAAGACTCCACTCACATTTGTCCCCTATTCCCAATGAGAAGAAGGGAAGCAAAATGGAGACTACAGTACGTTTATAGCTTAATGCAGTCTCTTTCTGACATCGTCTAAAATCATGAAAATGTGTTTTTTTTTTTCACTCTGACCAGAATGTTTTCGGTTTCGGTCACCTAGCTGTGCGTTTGACCTAGTCGATGTCGACATCTAACAGTGCTAAATAACCAGTTAATCGTGGTGGACTTTTAGTTGGTATTGCTATCTCGCAGCTAAACTAGTTAATATTGATTCGCGAGCTGGCATCTAAATGCGATGAAGCACCCTTGAGGGTGGGTACTGGCCAGGTGCTCATTGTGGCTGGTACAGGGTAGCACATTCCTAGCCCCCGCGGGGAAAACCTCACACGCGTCACTCGAGTTGACCCACGTATTCCACATCGCGGCTGCCCGTAGCCAGTTCCCAGTACGATGGAGTCGCCAAAGAGAAAAGGCCTCATTTGGGACGAAAGCGGCTGGCATGCAGAACCATGCTGGCAGACCGAGCCTGACTTGAACGCCATCAAAACGCTTTGCCTTCGCACCCTGGAGATTAATGTTCCCGACAAATGCGATGTCAAGTTCCTGACAGCGGGCACTTTCAATAAGTTGTATGTGGTGGAACCCAAGGGAGACAAGAAGCTGGTAATGCGCGTATCCCTCTCAGTGGAGCCTCGTTACAAAACTTTGGGCGAGGTCACGACACTGCGATGGATACGTCAGCATACCACCATTCCCGTGCCAGAAGTTATCGCCTTTGATGATTCGTGCGACAACGAGATTGGCTTCGAATGGATTCTCATGGAATTTATGCCTGGGCGTTCAGCCTACTCTCTCTGGAGGAAAATCTCAATGGCTGCAAAGAAGACATTGGTCGAGCAGATAGCCGAGTATCAGAACCAGCTACTCCAAGCTGCCCAAAAGCCGACCATGCTACGCGGTATTGGCACATTAATGAACATTCCCAGAGAAGACACCGAACCCGAACAAAGCAGCATCCCAGTGCCAGGCCGAATCATTTCGCGGCTCTTTTTCTGGGGTCCACGCTTCGACTACCACCTCAATCGAGGACCATTCCACTCAAGCCATGATTGGCTGGACGCTTGCCTCAGGATTATAATCCAAGAACAACATGATATATTAAAAGAAGAGGAAGACGACGATGAGCGGGACGATGCAGAGCACCTTATACGAGTAGCTGAGAAGCTTCGGTGCCTTCTCCCCAAAATATTCCCCACCATCCACAATCTACCTGAGCGCACAGTCATCTGGAACGATGATCTTTCCCTGAACAATGTTCTGGTTGATGATGAAGGCGCCATTACTGCCATCGTTGACTGGGAATTCGCCTCGGCTGTGCCATACTGGGTGACCACTGAGATGCCTCAGATGCTTCTCGGGTCTCAGCGCGTAGAGGAGCCAGACCGTGCTGGTTATGGCGACGAAACCCCTGAAGAAGCACAGGAAAGACGAAAAGAGCTGGATGATGATGAGTTCCTTGATAATGAAGGCAAAAATGGACTGTACTGGATCCATTTGATGGAGTACGAGCAGACGGAATTGAGGAAAGTCTACTCAGATCGCATGCGACAGTTGGTGCCTACGCGGGATGCGGATGTGGCCGATGGCTACCTCAAAGTCGATTTTCAGGCTGCTGTGGAACAATGCGGTCATGGATGGTTTATGAAAGGGGTGGAGAAGTGGGTTGACATGGTGGACAAGGGAGAATTTCATCGACTGGAGCATGTTTTGGACCCCACTATCCCGTCGGGTTAAGAAATGGACAGCAAGGCGAATGGCCTCAACCTTGGGCTCACACAGCTGGATAACGCCATGAAACAAAGTAAAATGATCCTTCCATGGTCATAAAAGGGCGATGGATATCATCATGTTAGTTCTCAGAACTCAATAAAATCCCTAAGCTTCATTTCGGGGAATACACAAACCCACTGCAACGCGGAAGTGGGAAGGCCCCACCAGCATTGGTTTCCCCACCGGAAATCAGGGCCCGTGGTACTACCTTGCAGCGGGTGCAGTCGTTGCAAATGCCCCAAGTCGGCTGGACGGCCACACTCGCGTTCTCCACTCGGGTTGGCTACGTCGTGGATGTGCTGAACTAATGTGAAGAGCAATGGTGATGAAGATTCGATGAGGCTAGTGGTGCAGGGATCAAGCCTAGAAAATATATTTCGCAACTCATGTTGCGCTTGGCAAGAGGTAATTGAGGGTGGACCTTAAGAAATACGCTGAACAAGGCCCTTTCATATACCACAATCACTTTCCCAAGAACCATTGGTTTGCCACGACTGACCGAAGCAGCCGGTATATGAATGGGAAAAATCTGACTCCTGCTTGCCCATCCCGAGTGTTGAACATACAGTATATGCGTATCGACCCACCAATGTCGCATGCCCCACGCCTCCCATCCCAATTACCTACAGCCACTTGTCGCCCGAAGACGGCATAAATGCCAGCCGCATGCACGTCGGACACTCTAACTGGAGGTGCATGTTGCTGTGGCGCTGTCCTCTTTGCCAGCATCAATACGCTTTCAGCAACTTCTGTCTCTGTAACGCTCACGTTTCCTTCTTTACTCCCCGCATCAAAAACCTGATTTACCATGACATCCATAAACTCCCTGCACACCATTGAAGACCAGGCTCTCATTCTTCCTCCGGATGTTTCGGCAACGTCGTTCCGCGAGGCGCTTCGGGAAATCGCCAAGGTTGTCGGCGAAAGCAATGTCGTCATTCATACCACCGAAACCATGATGCCCGATACGGAGGGCGCATACACGAATCTCCCCAAAGAGCATGATCTCTTTTACGTATTAGAAAAAGACCACTTTCTCGCCAGTGCTGTTGTTTGTCCCGGAAGCACCGAGGAAGTCAGCGCCATTGTGAAGCTTGCCAACAAGTATCTCACACCATTATGGCCCGTCTCCATTGGACGCAACTTGGGTACGTGACAGATGTCCAATTCTGTCTATATTCCTCAACTGGAGTGGATGCTAAATGTTGGTATGGAACAGGATATGGCGGCGCAGCACCTAGATTGCGGGGAAGCATTGTCCTTGATCTTGGTGCTCGAATGGACAGGGTCCTCGAAGTCAGCGATAGAGATTGCACCTGTCTTGTTGAAGCAGGTGTTACCTACTTTAAACTTGACGACCACCTAAAGAATAACGGCTATAAGCATCTTTGGATCGATAACCCCGACTTAGGTATGCAGCCTTGCGTATGCGTACAGCCTTACTTCTAACTCTATCACTTGCAGGCGGCGGCTCGTTGCTCGGAAATGCGCTAGAGCGTGGTGCAGGTTACACGCCCTACGGAGAGCACTTCTCAATGCACTGTGGCATGGAGGTTGTCCTTCCAAACGGAGAAATCATTCGCACCGGCATGGGGGCCTTGCCAGGAAATAACACATGGCAGACCTTTCAGTACGGTGAGTGGGATCATCCCCGACAAAAGGTGCATGACTAATTGCGCTTCAAGGATACGGGCCATATCATGATGGCATCTTTTCTCAATCCAATTTTGGAATCGTGACCAAGATGGGTTTCTGGCTCATGCCTGATCCTGGCGTAGGTCTTGCGTATTTAACAAAACGTGTGTGGTAGCAGCGACTAATCGTGTGTAGGGTTATCAAGCATATATGTTCTCGTTCGCAAACGAAAAAGATTTGCCAGAAATTGTAGAGCGAGTAAGGAAACTAAGAATAGCAGGTGTCATTATGAACGCCCCAACCATTCGAAACACTCTCATTGACGCTGCAGTTTACGGTCCTAAATCGGATTACACAAAAAACACTGGTGTCTTATCTAGCAAAGAAATTGATGTCATCGCCAAGAAGATCAAAGTCGGCAGGTGGAACATTTATGGCGCCATGTACGGGCCGAAGCCAATGCGCGACATTCAGTGGGAAGCGCTCACAGCATCATTCATGCAGATCCCAGGTGTAAGTATCAAAGCCCTCTGTGGCACACACGCATCTGACATTAAAAAAAAAAGGCAAAATATGAGTTTCCAAAGCCACGATCCGAAAACGAAAAGCTTAGCATCCTCAACATGCGGGAGGACACGCTCCGAGGGTCCCCAAATCTGTATGAGCTGGGTTGGCTCAATTGGACGTGCGAGCGGGGCTCGTTGCTGGGATTCTCGCCCATCTCCCCCGCGACGGGCGTAGACGCCAACAAGCAGTATGAAATGGTCAAGCGTCGCTTCGCGCAATTTGGCTTCGACTACATTGGCACGTTTGTTGTAGGATGGCGCGAGCTGCATCATATCGGTACGTGAAGCTGTCGTTCAATTGACCCATGTTGTCAAAACTAATTGACTTGTATGCAGTCTGCTTGACATTCGACAAGACAGACCCAGTGCAGCGCAAAAAAGCGCACCGCTGTATTGAACTGCTCATTGACGATGCGGCCGCCGAGGTGTGCATATTTCTTTTTTCTTTCCTTGCATGTAAAACAAGACGCTAATGCTGCGCTTAGGGCTACGGGGAGTACCGCACGCACCTCTGCTTCATGGACCAGATTGCCAGCGTGTACAACTGGAACGGCCAGTCGCTGCTCAAGCTCAACGAGCAGCTCAAGGACGCACTGGATCCCAACGGCATCCTGGCGCCGGGCAAGAGCGGGGTTTGGCCCAAGCGCCTCCGCGGAAGAGGATTCGAGCTCAAGAGGAGCCATGAAGTTGCGCGCCTGTGAAGTGCAGCGTACAGTCGCAGTAGCAGCGCTGCCCCACGCGCGGGGAGGGGAGGGAGGGTCACACGGGAGGCTTCTCTGTGGGGTCGGCGAGTTGCTGAAGTGGAAGGACGACCGGGGAATGCGGACGCTGAGACATACCCGGGACGGGGAACAATTCACTGCGTGCCGCGTGTCTGCTCCTCATGCAGCCATGTATATAGGCCTGTATATATCCTCCATGAATACAACCTTTATCTGTTGTAACATGTGCACACCATCCTAAGTTTATTTACTCCAGTCAACTTAATCTCCATCTTTCCAACATGCAGCCTGCCCCATCCACCATGCGAGCAGGGGTCGTCGTCGTAAGTTCCCGTCCCCGCCTCATACACAGCTGCCCAGGTGGGATATCCCGATCACTAACAGCTGCCTATACCAGCGCTCCGAGGACAGCTTTAGATTCCAGATTGAACAGGTAGAAACGCCAGTGCCCGGGCCCTCCGATGTCCTGGTGCGCCTCGCTGTAACCGGTATCTGTGGGTCCGACATGGCCCTGGCCACGGGCAAGCTGGGCCCCACGCGCAGGATCCTGGGCCACGAGGGCGTGGGCTACATCGTCGAGGTGGGCGCTGCCGTGTCCGCCGCCGAGGCTCAAGTCGGCGATCGTGTCGGCATTGCCTGGCTGCGCGACGTGTGCGGCGTGTGTGCCTTTTGTCTTCACCCGGGCGGCGAGACGCGGTGTCAGGAGAAGCTCAACTCGGGCCGCAAGATTGACGGCACCTTTGCCGAGTACGCCCTGGTGCCGTCGCGGTACCTGATCCGGATCCCAAAAACGATCAACGTCGCTGATGAATTGATCGCGCCCATTCTGTGCGGCGGCGTCACGGCCTACGCCGCACTCAAGAACGCAAACGCCGTCGGCGGTCAGTGGGTGGCCATTGCCGGCGCGGGCGGCGGCGTAGGAGCCCTCGCCATCCAGTACGCAAAGGCCATGGGATACCGTGTCGTTGCGCTGAATGTGGGCTCCGAGAAGCGTGACTTTTGCGTCGCATCGGGCGCAGACCACTTTGTCGATGTGAAGGAAACAAACGATCTGGCCGCATCGGTGAATCAGCTCACAGACGGCGTGGGCGCCAGCGTGGGCTTGGTCTGCGCCGGGTCGGGCGCCGCGTACAATTCGATAGTCGATGTCCTGGCGCCTTTTGGAACACTCGTGGCCATCGGCATTTCACCGCCGGATCAGGTCCTCTCTGTCCACCCACTTACACTCATAGATACGGGAATTAAGATTGTGGGTGCGGCGGTTGGGACGAAGCAGGATATTCTAGAGGCGATTGGCTTTGTCGAGAGGGGGCTCGTGAAGCCTACGATATTTCTTAAAAAGCTGGACGATCTGGTTACTGTAGCCGAGAGATTCGCTCAGGTAAGTTCCTCCTACTCCAACCTCGGAATGCTTGAAACTGATTTTCAATTCGCGTGAAGCTGACAGGAAAGGTGGTGATTCGATTCGACAATCCCAAAAGAGCCCAGCATCTCTAATTGCCCGTTATGTTGAATTTTAACTCTGTCATATTTTAGAGCCACCTTTACGTACATTCAACCGCACGCCGTGGTATGATAGACAGCGAATGCATTGAGAAGTAAGAAGAATAAGCACATGATCACATTATCCCTGCTGAAGCTGTGAACTTATCAAAATTTACGTGTTACTCTAATATCCAATCTACACTATTCTATCTATTGTTCGGACACAATCAAACTCGCCATTCCCATGCCCTTTTAAATGTTAGCGGTACAATCTTGGCTACAATTTCAATAATGGAAAACAACTTACAGTTCCAATACACATTGATGTCACTGCAATCTTCTTCCCGGTGTGCTTAAGCTCAGCCAAGGCAGTCACAATTTGTCGCGCCCCAGTACATCCCAAAGGATGCCCAAATGCACTGTTAAAAATATCAGCAAATGTAATGGCCATTTTTCAAGTTCGGTCCTTACATTGCTCCGCCTCGAGGATTCACCCGGCTCGGGTCCAACCCAAGGTTCTCCACGCAGTAAACCAACTGTGAGTTGCAGGTCAGTCAAATGACAATAAACCAAACGGGGTTAATTCTCCCACCATAGATGCAAATGCCTCGTTGATCTCAAAAATGTCCACGTCGCTGGTCGAAATACCTAACTTGGCCAGCAACTTGGGAATGGCAACGGTGGGACCAATGCCCATAATCCTTGGCTCAACCCCAGCCACAGTAGACTGCACAAACTTGCCCAGAATGGGCATTCCAAGTTTTTCTGTCACGTCCCGTCGTGTGATGAGAACTGCAGCAGCACCGTCAGTAATTTGAGATGCATTTCCACCCGTGGTGGTTGCCGGCGGCCACTGGGGAAAAGCTGATCTAATCTTGGCGAGGCCCTCTGGCGTAGTTCCCGGTCGGATTCCATCATCCCGGTCAACAACCACCTCACGAACCTCTCCGCTCTTTGGATCCTTCCAAGTTGTGGTGATGGGCGCAATTTCGTCGCCAAAGTAGCCAGCCTTTTGCGTCGCCTCGGCCTTTTGGAAAGACGCTGCCGCGAATGCATCCTGCCGCTCGCGCGTAATGTTGAAATCCCGCGCAACGTTTTCTGAGGTCCATGGCATCAACTCCGTAATGTCCTTGATGGTGGAGTTCTCCATGAATTTAGCAGGAAATTTTGGCGCGCCATTGTCTGCATTGGTGCTCATGCTCTCGGCGCCCACGGCAATTCCAATGTCAATGCTGCCAGAGGCAACTTTTTGTGCCACAGATTCCACGGCTAATAGCCCAGAGGAACACCACCTGCTCACTGTAGAAATTGACGTTGTAGCTGGGAAGCCAGCTGCAAGTACCGATGCCCGGGTAACAAAGGTGGCGTCTTTGTGAAGAACGTTGCCCACGACAACTTCTTCCACAAGTTGCGGGTCAATCTTGGACGCTTCTCGGACATGCTACAACCAGACATTAGATGAATTAATACGCAATTGCGGTGGGACGGTACCTGTAGCAATGGCACCAAGAGGCCCTCGAGTTGAGTATCCTTCAAGTAACCTTTTTTGGCCTTTGTCAATGCAGTTCGAGCTGCAACTGTGAAAACCTGCACATTTGTCAGAGATTTGCCCCATGGACGGGAAGAGACTAGGTCAGGGCTGCATACGACATCGTTTGGATTTCGGCCCAGGAGTGCATCTCGAGAAGACTGTCCTGAAGATTTGGACATCTGTTCCGAAATCATGGCGACCCTCTGGCTTGGTGAAGACATGATGTACAAAATCAATGGGTGCCGCCGCTCCCAAGATAGTATGTCAATGTGGAAATTTTTCTAGGTCTTAAAAATGTTCAAACCAAAATAAATTCTCCAGGCCCGGCTGCTCGGCTCATAACTACCCCTGCCATGGGTTAATAAGTTTAACCAGTGGGGTTATTGTGCCACCCACCACCACGGCAGCCCCACGTGGAGCTTCACGATGAGACAAGAAAAGGTGATGACGACCTGGTTCACGTATATTGGACATACCGAGAAACACTAATCCAATTCCTTACTCCAAAATGTTATCTAGAATCCCGATCCAAGGACCAGTCAAGGTGGTTGCCCTCGCAGCGTCTGCAGCTACCGCCACGCTCTTGAGTGAGTGCTCTCTACGTCGACAAGCGCTAAGGACTCTCCTACCATGTGCAGCGGCTTCTCCAAGAAAGGACCTTTCGAAAGAGGCTTCAAGAACGAATTCGCATCATAGGAAATGATACGTCTCTCTGTCATATGCTGCAGCTGGCTGACCACAAAGCCGAAGCTATCTGGTCTGAAGGGCGCAGTTGGATTTACGCTGAAGTGCTTTTAGGTACGTCTTTTGCCCCCTTACTGACAAAGAATTCTCAGCAACAGTTTAAAAAAATCTAACTACAGCATATTTCAGAGACCGACAAAATTGCTGCCCTGCTCTTAATCCGAGGCGTATCAGCGGGTGATGCCATGGCCATCTTTGCTACCAATTCCCCGGCATTTGTCTTTTCCATTGCCGCTGCAGCCAAGCTAGGATCCACTCCGGCTCTCATCAACTCTGCGCCCCGAGGTGCGATATTTTTCCTTTGTTTTTCTTGTCAATCATTTGCCCTCGGCTCTACATAATCGTCTCCACGTCCCGGAATTCCGCGGTCCCCGCGTCCCACATAATCCCTGTCCAAGCACTAGTGGCACACCACCACAATCCTCCCACATCACCATCTCGCGGCCCCACCACTACAACCTGGGCACCCACCCTTCCCCACAACTCGCTCTAATCTATGGAGCTTCCATGATGCTATTCTAGTGGAGGTGGGCGGTCGAGCAAACTGCCGCTCCGAGGCGAACCATCCGAGGCAAATCTGCCTACAAACACCCGAGGAATAACGAGCTAATCTCAGAGCCTGGCTCAACAGCCCAAACAGTGTAGCACTGTCTCCAAATTGCGACGCTAAAGCTGGTTGTGTGTACGCCAGATCTGGCTGAAGCTGTCGCAGAGCTTGGCGAATACACGGTCCATTTGCCAACCATTTGCCTCAGCCTCACCTCGTTCCCTCCACGGCAGCTTGGCGAGGGAGCCTGTGCTGCCGCAGACATCACCCAGCTTCGATATGAGGATCTGTCCTCTGTTCAGCCAGGCTATACCATCGCCCGTGTTTCACATCCTACAAAATCTGCCGGCGCTGTAATATACACGTCTGGCGCCAGTGGTAAACCAAAAGCCGTCGCCGTCAAAAAGCTTTTGCTGGTTCTGGTGTTCACCCCGTTCACTTTGGATGTGAAAAACCGCCACCGCTATCTTCCACTTTGGACCTTTTCCTGCTTGCCGCTCTTCCACGGTACGTGCCTCTTTAGTGGCCTGTATTATTCCACTGGTCTCTCTGGCTCTCTATGTCTTGCGCGTGAATTTTCATCTTCCAAATTCTCAGCTCAATTAGTGGACAGCGGGGCTACTCGCCTATTCTACGTCGGAGAGCTCTGTCTCTATCTGCTGTCGACCCCCGAGTCTCCTCATGACAGTGCCCACAATTGCATCGAGGCCACCGGAAACGGCCTGTCGCGAGATGTCTGGCTGAAGCTGAGAAAGCGATTTGGAATATTCGAGATGCGCAAAGTCTATAGGTCCACCGAGGGCATCGCCAAGTTTGACAATTTCAATAAAGGCATCACTGGCGCTGGCATGGTGGGCTTTTCTGGTCTGATGAAGCTGTACGCCGAGGACGACACATTTCGCGTCAAGTATGATCCGTTGACGGAGAGTATTTATCGAAATCCAAAGGTAGGATTTGCCATCTCTGCCAAGGCTGGAGAGCCGGAAGAGGCTATTGGGCGGGTTCCCTCCATAGACTTCGACAATGAGTATTACAGGGATTCGGGTGCCACGGGACTGCAACTAGTATCGGATGTTTTCCAAAAGGGTGACTTTTCCCAACGAACAGAAGATCTGTTGATTCGTAACAAGCATGGATGGGTCCGGTTTCATGACAGGTCTGGCGATACTTTCCGCTGGAGGGGCGAGAATGTAAGTGCCAGTGAGGTTCGAGAGCACATTTCAAAACTTCCTGGCGTGCAAGACTGCTCTGTATATGCCGTCAAGCTGAACGGGTAAGTGCTTTCTCCTCGTGTCTAAGCGCGTTGCTGATATGAACTCTTTAGATACGATGGTCAAGCGGGCGCCGCCGTCATCAGCTTAGAGAGCCCAGGTGAGGTGGAAGAGTTCACTGAGAAGCTCCTTGAGCGTTTTCGTTCAAGTGGTCTTACATTGTACCAGTTACCTAAGCTTGTCCGTTTTTGCAAAGCGTATGTGTGATCGCTCAAGGTTTTACTGTCATATACTTATAGCGTCCCTGACTAACCATTCCCCAAATGGCATCGAAACAACGGCAACATTCAAGCAGTCGAAGGCAATCTTGAAGGGTCTTTCGTGGAATCCGGATGCGGAGGGTCAAGAAGAGCCTTTTCGCTGGCTTAGCGGCGAGCGATATGTGAAAATGGACACAGCTGCTTGGAACCAGATTAAAGTGGGAAAGACCCGGCTGTGATTATTTGGCGTCACTTGGTGGTGCTTGAAAGTGATTTTTGATGTATTTACGTTCATTGGTTAGAACAGACAGAATCTTTAAATTAGTGATGAGGTCCTGATGAGAGTTATCGTAGTCTTTCTTGGTTTCTTGAAGGAAGTCGAGCAGAGTGAGAAGTCAGCAATCTGTAGAGTTGGCCTTTTTAGTACATTCTAATCCTAACGAATCCGTGGGGCTTGAAAAGTAACTAACAGATGAGAAATTGATGACGCAGAATGAGGTAATGGACAAGCGAGACAGTTTGTGACTTGTCCAATTCGCCTTGTGTCGCATTTTTCACAGCCTCATCAGGCAGCTTTGCATAAGGATCACGCAATATATTTTCGTAAGCTTCAAAGTGCAAATGCACCACGCTGATAAGGCTACCTCAGTGCGCGCTGGTATGCATCATCAGCAGGATTCAGTGCCATTTACAAACGCAATTCGGGCCAAATTTTCTCAAGCAACCACTTGGGGACATTCCGTCTTTCTGACAAGAAGAAAAGAAAAAGAATCCAACAAAAAAGAAAGAACAGGAGACAGGCATGAGCAATGATTGTCCTCGCTGAAGACTCAAAATGAAAGTTTGCGAACAACGAACAACGCGGGGTAATGAGAAGGCAGCCAAGGCAACGAAGAGGCGGCGGCTTACTGTCAGATTCGACATTGCGAGGCAATAAAGAAGTCATTTTCTCAGCATTTTTCACCTTCTATCTGAAATATTTTGTTTTTCCATCGCATCTTTCCGTTCATCTATTCATACGAAGTCTCGATATCTATTTTATCAACGCTCCTCAAAGGACCATATCACAAATACAAACTAGCCAAACATGGATCCTCTCTCTTTGTCGGCCAGTATTGCTGGCTTGGTATCCCTCGCCGACCTTGTCTTCCGGGCGGGCACAAAATATGTCAGGGCTGTCATAGGCTCAAAGGATAAAGTGGAGGGCTTGGTGAAGGAAGTGAAAACCTCGTCCGTCCGGTTGCATGATTTGTCTCTAGTCGCATTCGACCTGGACTACGAATCTGCCTCTCAGCCGGCCATTTTGGAACAAGATTCTTGCCTAAACTGGCAGCATCTGCACAACTGCAGAGACACACTTCGATCTCTTGAAAAGGTCTTTACAGATACAAAGACTGATCTAGATTCATCATCAAGTCTTAGCAGACTGAAAGTTCGACTAAAATGACCTTTTTCGTCTGGTAAAACAAAAGATATTCTTCAAGATTTACAGCGTCACAAGCAAACAATTAACATTTGCCATTTCTGCAAAGTCGCTAAAGAAGCTGGAGCAATGCCTATCCCAGCAAGAGGATGCGAAGAAAAAGACAGCGGATCTCCACAATGATGTGAAGATAATCTTGGACATCCAAATAAAAGTGGCACTGGACAAGAAAAAGAAAGAAGTGCGCAACTTCTTCAGAAAAGCCAACCCCAGCTCAGAATTCGAGACTGTCAGAAATCTACGGCACCCAATGTCGGGTTTATGGTTAACCAAAGGTCCTGAATTCGAGGAATGGTACAGCTCGTCAGGGTCTAAAATCTGGCTGACTGGCATCCCGGGAGCGGGAAAGTCAGTGATTGCCGGAGCTATGATAAGCGAATGTCTTGATCGCAGCGAGGCTGGGACAGCCATTGCTTACTTCTTTTGCACTTATAGGGACAAATACACACAGTCCTGCTCCAACATATTGTCATCTTTATGTATTCAACTTGCCTTGCAAGACGAGCGTGCCTTTCAGATTTTGCACGAATACTATGATGAACTACAAGTTGACGCTCACTCGACTACACAGCCTCCACCAAAGAGGCTAGTAGAGGTTCTACACAACATTTTCGGCTCATTTAGTCGTGTCCACCTGATTATCGATGGATTGGATGAATGTGATGACCAAGTTGATACCAATGTAGCCAACCTAGTGTCACTTGCATCGAAACAACCCCATGATATCATAAGCCTCGCACTTTTAAGTCGAGACGAAGTTCTCATTAGGGACAGATTGGAAAATGATTTCACTTGTGTTGAGCTAGAAGCTCATACAGAAGATATTCAACTCTACGTGGCCGCCGAATTGACTGAGCGCATCAACTCGAAGAGACTGCGACTTCGCGATGTCACTTTGAAAGATTAAATTATGTCAAAATTGGCTAACAGGGCCAAGAGAATGTGAGTGGTTGGTATATCTTCCATTGTTCAATGAATTCTAACAATGATTCAAGGTTTCGCTGGGTGACGTGCCAACTAGACCATATCTGTGGCCTTGCGACCGACCGAGCCCGCCGTGAAGCATTAGAGAAACTTCCACCAACATTACCTGCCACATACGAAAGGATATTGATGAAGTTAGAGAGTCGTCCGAACGAAATGAGACGCCTTGCGCAGAAGGCCCTGCTTTTGATCGGGAGCCCAATCCATTTCCCGTTTAGAAAGAGAACACAACTTACATCCAGACAAATTTTCGAGGCTATTTCTCTATCGGATGATTCAGATACCTTAGATGAAGACAAGATTGTAGAGGAGGATGAAATCCTAAGGTTGTGCGGAAATCTTATTCGGACCCGAAAATAGGATCGTGAATGCATCCTGGAGTTTGCCCACTTTACAGTCCAGGAATATCTTGAAAACGAATGTGTGGCTCACCATACTTTGGCCAAATACAGTATCTCGAGGGAAAAAAGCTGCGAGATGCTAGGTACGTTGTGCTTGAGGTACCTTACCTTGAAGAATCGCGAGAGACCTCTAGCAGAGCCAAGAACCGAAATTGAGCTCTTGCACGAAAGAAGACGTCAAACCCCATTTTATGAACATGCAGCATTATTCTGGCCATACTATCTCTCTTATGGAAGTAACCGCCCATATGATTCTGAATTAGATGGCTCCAAATACTTGCAGGATCTCTTTCAAGTCTCAAAGACCTCAAACCTTTGTTTGTGGGTCATTGAGGTTGTAAGCCATTGTCTTTACTGGCATGAGAGACGTTATAAAACTTGGACGGATGATTTCAATGATGCCAATAACGATGCTGCTCTTGAAGTTGTGAGAGGGGTCATCAGAACGGACTTTACATCGCTGCATATGGCAGCAGCACTAGGATTAACCCACACCTGCCAGCGCTTGCTATCTGAGGGCGCACAGGTCAATACTAGAAGCAATTTTGGTACCCCACTCCATTTTGCAGTCGGTCTGCTGTCAGTGTTTACGGACGCGCCAATTGATAACCATCATTGGCTGAATGAGGACATATTGCAAATTGATGCATCTGCACAACGCCGAACTATTCAGCTTCTGTTAGAATCCAAGGCGAATCCAGACTTGCGATTGAGTACACCATTTAGGAACTGTACAACTTTATTCCTCTCACTAACTGTATACGGTTTCAACAAATGCTTCGAAATAGTGTCCGACCTTATGCAACGCGGTGTTTCTATTGAGGAAGAGGATCTACGCGATTTCAGGATCTAATATCGTTCCTACCTGCAAATCTATGGGGAGTCGAGAACTATAAGTGACTTGAAGTACAATGCAGGATTTGCCGAATTTCTGAAAGCTCTCTCTCCGACAGTGACGGGGGATGCTAATCGTTTACGTCTATGCGATATAACCATGGATTTCTTGAAGAGTATGAAATCATGGTTAGATCTCGATTTGGTTAAACCATCCCACCTTTCCAAAGCAGAAATGCTGGAATACGTTAAATCACTGATTGTGAATAACGATGCATCTAGTATCGAGACATTTCTCCAAAATAACTGGGCGGATGGATTGCTGGACCTCAATTCTAGTATGCAACCCCACTCTCTAGTACACGCCGCTGTCTTTGAAAACTCGCTGGACGTTCTCAAGCTATGTCTCGAGGGTGGTTGTGACCCAAACATCCAGGATAAAGAGGGCATCTATCCAGTTCATCTTTGTTACGAGAATAAAAGTCATGACATCCTCAATACATTGTTACAGCATGGCGTATCCACTATGGTCCAAGATAAAGACGGTGGGACGATCTGGCATAAGAGCGCCAGAAACAATTCCACGAGCATCTTAAATATCCTCGTTAAACATGGCAACAGGGATCAGGCTTTGAAAATGCAGTCAAATAACCATGCAACACCGATCGTCACTGCATTATATTCAGGTAATGCGGAAGCTGTGCTAAATCTCATGCAGTATTGCAATTCAATAGAGGATTGGAAAGTTGAAGAGCCTCTCTTTAGAGCAGCAGCCGGATTGGGCTCTTTCAGAATCATTCAAAAGATGCTTGACAATGGTGTCGAGTTGGATGAAATTCAGGCCAGCGCAGGCAAGCCTTTACATTATCTTGCCCCTGGCGCGGACCCTGAGTGTGCTTCAAGACTCAGGCAGTATTTCCCTATTGACCAGCGTCGGGAGGATGATATGAGAACCCCACTAGAGATGGTACTGTTTCGAGCCGCGGAAAAGGATTTGGCGCTGAGTCGGGATGCATTTACATCTTTAATGCCGGATTCACTCCTTTCTACCCCTCACGAAGCAAGCCTCCTATGGACTTTCCTGTGCTCAGAAGTAGTCCCACTCATTATTGATGGTTCAGTAGAACCCACGTGGCTAAAGGATGTGTTCTCTGTCATTGTCAAGGAAGATGTACTCGCGTTATACGATAAGGAAAAGGTCGCTATTTCTCTATCGTTGTTAATATCCGCTGTCGTGGAACAAACAGTAGACAGAGAGAGTAAGTTTTTGAAGGATAAGAAAACACCTCTGCGTCTTTCACAATGGAACTTCGTCGTTTCTGAAGTTCTGATGCCTCTCATTGATGATTACGAGAGGTGGACGAGTGTGAAGGAAACAAACAAGACCCGATTGCTATGGGAATCAATTGCCCATGGCAATGAACCTATGATAGCGATGCTTGTTAAAAGTGGAGTCGATATCCATGCTAAAGTAGCGGGAGTTTCTCCATTTGATCTAGCCTGCTTTTACTATGTCACAGTGAGCGAGGCAAGCTTCGACCTGTTGGTCTCTTATTCTAGGCCGGAGGAAATCAATCGAGGAAATCCGAGCTTGCAGGGACGTGGCGCGCTCTATTTTACGGCAACTTTGTCTAGTCTAAATCCCTCTGTTCTGAAGCTGCAACGATTGTTGAAGGCGGGTGCTGATTGCAACCTCCCGCTGTCAGCCTCACACGGTCCACCACTTACATATCATGTTTATCATCGCTCTGTGGCATCTGCTAAGGTACTTCTGGATTTCGGAGCAAACCCATGGCTGAAAGGCACAAACACGCTTGATACGCCAATCTCAGCAATCATACGTGGTAATTTGCGCACACTAGCCGGCATCGCAGCAGCCGCGAGAAGCAGTGAGCTTTCCACAGAATGGGACCGAACTTACGTGTTGGAAAATGGCTCCGGCAGGGTATTTTCTGGTTCAAATGCACGGCACATGTGCGTTATACACGGTCAACTAGAAATTATGAAGTTCTATCTCGACGAGAGGCTACTATGCGACTTGAACGCAGGTGATGACAACAGTCAAACTCCGTTGCACTATGCCGCTGGGTGCAATAATACTGGGATCATCAAATTTCTTAAGGAACGCGGAGCGAATATTGATGCAAAAGACTGCCGGGGATACACCCCACTACATATCGGGGTAGAACAACAGAAGTTGGCAAGTGTCAAAACATTGTTGAACCTGGGTGCCAAGCAAGTTCCTTCTTTGTCAGGTTGTACTCGATTGATTGACGCTTACGCCACTGGCAACTCCAGTATAATTGACGTTCTAAGCAACGTCTCTGGCAGTTCTGACAACAATAGTTTGGAAACTGACTCTAAAGGACTCAGAGGCATGGTTGAGGCACTCGAGAAGGTAATTCAGAAGGACAAGCTTGAAGGTTGTCAGAAGCTGCTTGATCGAGGGTGTCCAGTAGAAATCAGACTCAATAACCCTAAACATGAGACTCCTCTGATAGCAGCTATCCAGCAAAAAAGAAGTTCCACATTGGTTAAATTACTTCTAGAGAAAGGTGCCATCGGCTCACTGGTTTTTCGATCCGGCCCCTTGCAAGGTTACTATACCGCACTTCAGGCAGCAGCAGCAAACGCTGCTTACAATAACATTCTGCCCCAAATGGTACTAAAATACTTCGAAGAGGGGGGTGACTTTCACAGCTTGCCTAGAAATCCTATCCATACTGCTATACTCTCGGGCAATATCGAAGAACTGAATATACTGGTAAAGACGATGAAAGATGACACATTGAAATACGTCATGTAAGTCAGTTTCAAAAGAGACGGCAGATAGTTGGCTTAATTTCTACTAGAGCTCAAAACTACAAATGTCACGAAGCGGACAATGATCCTCTCTCTCTTGCTATCAATCAGCCTAACACCCAACCAACAGACCATGGGTTAATAACCTATAATACACCTCTTCACATGGCTGTGCAGATGAATCGGCTTGATGCTTGTCAAATTTTGATCCAACACGTTACGAGCATTGAGAAGCGAAATTGTGATGGCGATACACCTCTGCATGTTGCATGCGCACATGGGCATGCAGATGTAGCAGAATATCTTCTGAGTCATGGTGCTGATCGTAATGCGTTAAATTACGGAACAAATACACCTCTTTTCTTTGCGGTATCAAACAGGAAATGGGAAACAGTCCGGTTTCTCTTAGAGGAGGCCAAATCAACCATGACTACGAATACGAATTATTTAGGAGAAAACGCACTCGATCTAATGGCGCAAGATGACTCCTATGATGGCACCAGAGCTCCCAATATTCGCATATTCAAGCAATTCATGGATTTCGGTGTCGATCTATACCAGAGAAACATCTTAGGCATATCTGCTGCCAACTGGCTGCTAGCTAATCCTAGAGCCACCATCTTACGATTCTTACTGAACAAAGATGCATGTTTGTTGCAAGCCTCGCGGATAAATTGGCCGAATACATATTTGTTTTCTACCCCTGTACGCGGCCACCAGTCTATCTTGCTCAGCTCCATTGCAAAAAATCTACAACTCGTCAAACGCTTTCATAGCGACATAGAGATGCTCCATATTTCCGATCTCGATACTTTGGGGAAACATAATCTCTTCTGTTACGCTGCTTGCTTGGGAATTGTCGACGCAATTGAAAACTTTCTCTTGCTCGGAGCCGATATTGAGCAGCAGTGCAGTGAACACGGAACCCCTCTAAACGCAGCAGTCTCAAACCACCAGTATGAAGCACTCGTTTTTCTATACAGAAACGGCGCAACGATTCCTGATAATATACTGCTCCCCTCGAGACAGGGGGTTGCAAAGGTGAACAAAAGCAGTGACATACTGCGCTGGCTTTTACTGGGAAGATTTGTAAATCAGAGGAAGTTGGAACACAGTTCGCCAAATGAAACGGGGGATGTCAAATCCTGGTCGGGAGTTGTTGTTGCAAGAGCGCCCTTGAAATTGGAATGGAGGCAACGGCCGAATGAAACGATATTGGAGTATGCAAGTCGACGGCAGTCAATTATCCGCGGTCTCAGAGGAAAGGTTATCAAGGTGTCTGCATGATTCTGGATCATTTTGTAGAAGAGAAAGTTTTCAAAGGGCGAATTTTGCAAGTAGCGCGGCAGACTCCGAGCAATCGCGGAGTCACAATTTATATCGTACAGTGTCAACTGATTCTTTTCCAGCTGCATGAGCGGACTAGACATGACGACGCTAGGGTTTTCGAGCCATCTAAATCTGTGAAAGTAAGTTGTGAACTGCATATCACGGGGCGAATTTGGATTTCTATCGGGAAATTTCTCCGTTGCTAAATTATCCTGCATCAGGATTAAAGCCTTCTTTGATGGAGTCAACCCATCTCCAGCGAAACCGTTCGGTCCGGGCTATCTATTAATCCGATCGTAGTCTCAACCTTCATTTATGAGGCAAAATTCTGTAGGGTAAGTGAGTGAGAATAATGCTTCCTACCGTTGTGCGTTCAAAACATGGTCAAATATAGATTTAGCTATCAATACACTTTTTTCCTAGCGAGTTGGTGATGCAGTGATGGCCTTTTTTCTCCAAGTCATTGTAGCAGAACTGCATCGCATCTGGTAGCCCCCGATCAACGCCCAAGTTCAAAAAAGGAAATCAGGCCCGAATTCTGCAAACCACACCACAAAGCACTTTGCCACCTTCGCGCAGGATCGGTATCCTCTCAGGTGGTGAGCACGGCGTTTACTCGTGGTCATGTGGGGTCGATGAAATGCCGAGGGGCTGCAAGCGGATGAGTCGGGACCGTGTGGGTCACCAGGACACCATCTTTCAGACAGGCATCGTGGGGATTTCAGCCAGGTTCATTTCCATGCATGGTCAGGGCGAACGGAAAGAATCAATCGGGTCATGATATCCGATATGGAACTCGCCGACTTTTCAACAGCACTCAAGCCGCGTCATGTTCAAACAAACACCACAGCCCTGCTCCCATGTCCGGATCAGGTGGATCGCCATGAACGGGGCACTCACAGAGATTCAGGGTGGATGTGGGGAGGCTCATGTTGAGCCCCACAAACAAGCTCGTCTCGAGTGGCAAAAGAAAGCGTATTTTCGTACACTCGGCCACCAATCCGACCCTTGAGCAATGGGGGAATCCTGGGAGAGCTAGAGGTTGTTTGGTGGAGAGGGAGGGGAAAAGGTAGGAGCCCTCGCTGCCTTTAACCAGGTCTGTTAAGATGATGCGAACAGCCCACTCCGTCGCTCTGGATTCTGTTTCAAGAAATGCACTCTCAATCATACCACGTCAATTTTCTTTTTCCAGAAATGTGCCGTGTTGTCGGACACTTTTGCGAGCCATGCACGTATCGACCAACCACCTGCACTGCTGTGGGCGAACTGCAGCCATTAATACGGACCCCTTACGTCAACACTGCAAGCCGACAGTCCGAGGGCAGGAAAAGTTGCCGTCGTCAAGGGTACACGCGCATATCATCATGATAAAGCGGTCAGCATGCGCTGATAATTTTCTCTGCCATTTCTTTTTTTTTTCTTGTTCACCATGTCTTCCAGGTTGCCAAAAATTACTAATCGAATATTATCGACGACACGCGTAGAGTATAAAGAAGATAACGTTTGCCTAGGCCAGCACAGACAGACATTTGCTACTCGCTAGCGGCCGTTGCTGCACCAGCTGATTATTATTCATGGGGACGGGAGGTGTTCTTAGCGCACCTTGTGGAAAAAAAGGTTTTGCGAATCAGCGACAACGCGTTTCGCAGCGGAAAAAACCCACCCCACAAAAATGAGAAATGAGATGCAAATAAAGGGCTTCTCGAGAGGTCCAAAATGGTTCCCGTCGCGGATGGCATGGCCGATCATGCCCGTCAACAGAAATGCAAAGGAGCGGGAGATGTGCAGGTACAGTAGCAGATAGACGAGAAACAGAGCATCAAAAGCACAACCAACTGAGGGACTGACTGTCGCCCACACACACGTCATCTCACCCCCCAACAGGGCAAAATCAACTAGCCAGGGGCTAGTCACTCGCCTATTGGAAAAGGGCGGAGAATGCTGAACTTTCCCCGCACTCTTACCCCAGGGTCACCTGTAATAGTGGCCTTGACTGGCTCGTTTGTCCTTTTTGCTCCAGCCAGCGTAGCACTGAACTCTTCTCTGTCCTTTCAACTGCAAAAACACACCATTGCCCATGTCGTATGCAATCCGGAATTGATTGACGTTTTTTTTTTTTGCTGCATGTCCATGTTCCACGCTCACCACTTTCCTTTCTCAGAGCTCGCCAACTGATTGAATGCCTTATCGATCCAACGCACTCACCAGCTCTCACACCTATGCGGCATGCCCATTCGAAAGTGTTCATACTGCGACAGCAGCTTTTCCAAGGTTGAGCATCTAAAACGCCACGAGCGCTCTCGTCAGCATAGCCTGCGCCGTCATTTCAGTTTAAAGATTAACAAATTCTCCAGACACTGGCGAAAAGCCCTATCAGTGCAGAAAGTGTCACAAGAGATTCTCCAGAGGGTAAGCAATTTCAACATTGCAAAACCCGACGCCGAGCTTCCGTGATTACTAAGAATCTACAGCGACGTTCTTAACCGACATCTTAAAGGACACTACGAAAACAATGGATCGGCGAGCAAGTCGGTATTGTCTTCCATAGCCACTCCATCCCCTCCTCCACGCGATTCTCAAATCGAAAGATCGTCACCAAAGGCACTCCGGCTTGCAACGCGATCCCCTTCACAGCTCTCTCAACCGCCATCACTATCGCATGATGTTGACCCGACGCGCCCGGATGATAACGATGGCAGTCGATTAGCCAGGGAGGCTTCCTTGGATATCGAATCCATCCTACAACAAGCCAATATACCACTCTCCCCAGATCCACCCCGTACCGACCGCCCGAACTTGACCCCTAGCAACGAGAACCGGGCCCCTTCTGCTCCCAGCCAGGCCAGTTCCAGCCCCAACAGCGAACAAGAGTCGGAGGAACTGCGAAAGCTGCTTCAGCCAAGCTATCATGTCTCGGTGCTTCCAGAAAATACAATATTTGGAGAGGAGGATGCATTCCACCCATTTACCGAATCCGTCTCCAATCGAGATCTGGACCAGTTCTTGTCGGCATACGACGGCCGTACGGATGCTTCTGCAGATCCCCTCGAGCCAAACTGGCTATCCGGACTGGACGCTGACATTGTAATGTCAGAAGGAAATGATGGAGATTGGCCAAATTCACTCTTACTTTCCTCACATTCAGTGCCCATTATGCCCGTTTTGGATAGGCCAAGACGAACTTCAAGCTTTAGCGTCGATATTCCTGACCAAAGGTTTGCCAAGATGGCAAGGCTGTGGCCCAAGAAGGGTGAACGACCGTGGAAGTTGATGCAGACACTGTGGGCAGATGCTGTGGCTCACAGAGGGAGCAATATCTTCTCAGATGCCGCTTCTGAAAGTTTGTTGAATTCGCATAAATCCAGATCTCAGCCCATTTCCACTGGAATTGACGAAGAGAAACGTGAGGACATGATGAAGGAGTATTCGACTGAGGGCTTTGCAGGAGTATGGATAACCACTGATACCTGAATCGACAGTTTGAAAACTAACAGGTGTTGCATCAGGAACACATCTCAAAGGACATGCGGTTCCCTAGTGCTGATACACTGGGATTATGCGTCGATATTTATTTCAACAGATTTCACCGCCTAAAACCAATGGTTCATGAAGCAACATTTTCACCAAAACACACACCCAACGTAATTTTATTTCCAATATGTCTTCTTGGTCTGCTATTATTTGATCCAGAACGAAGCCGCGAATTCATCGAGTTGCACCTTTCGGTAAGCCTTCAACTGGACACCACTTACCTTCGTTCTTCTCACGCAAGTGGGGTTTCTAATACGAGATCTGGTACAGAATGCTATTCAAAAGTGCATCGCTGCTCTCTCAAAGCCTTGGTCTAAACACGACTCAATTTCGCTGCTTACGGTCTTGGCATCAGCAGTCCACCTCTTAATGTGCTCCGTTATCATGGAGGTATGTCCTGTCTCCGCTAAATAGCATGCACCAACGCGCAGACTTGGGATAACTAATAAGTGGTAGGACCGCATTAATTGTGAAGACACCTACACTTTGTATTCTAAAGCACTCTCGGTATGTTATCCGCGTTACTCTTCCTGTGTGCCTTTGACTAATCCATTCGCGTTTTGAAGGTCGCACAACAACATTCGCTTTTTGAATCGGACAAGGGTCCGCCCCTTGACTTGGCTGCCTATCATGAGAGAGGGGACGAGGCCTCTTGGAAGGCATGGGCTCGCGTGGAGTCTTCGAAGAGGTATGTCGTTACTCAGTAAAATATGCGAACTTGGTATCAGGAATAGGCTGCTATTATCTCCTGATCTCGATTGCTAAAACTGTGATTCTTTTAGAGTAATCGCCTCCTTGATCATGATAGATTCATACTTCGCCTTCAGCATGGGAGCCAGTCCCATCACCCGTGTCGACACTCTGCAGTTCTACGTACCCTCTTCATCGGCTCTTTTCGAAGCTCCGGATGCCCAGAGGTGGTTCAAATTGACAGGAAGAGAACCGATGGCACCTCAGACCATCAACTTTCGTCCAGGGCAGATGATTCTTCCGATAGGCCTTCCCTCGAGTTCGATTGCCATGCACACCCTTCTATCGGCTCTCTGGCTGCGCTTTGCAGATTTACGCCATCGCCTTATTTTGCAGCGCTGGGGCGCCAACGATGCCGTTTTATTTCCAGGAGTCGTATTCCAGGAGGACACGACAGGTGCGGTAATTGTACCAATGCTGCAACAAATATACGCATCCTACCAGCACGACCTCGTGCGAGATAACCCCAACGTCATGGTGTTTTGGCACAACATGCACATCACCCTCACAGCAAACGTCGAGCTATTCGAGAGAGCAGCGGGGAGAGAGGGCATTGACGCAGCAAAATCTGCGCTCGACAGCATCCAGACATGGGCACAGAGCTCCTGTGCTAGACGAGCCTGTCTCCACGCAGCACAGATTTACGCAAACATGTCGAGGAGAAAGGTTGCTGACGGAACCATGTTCTTGTCAGAGAGCGCCATGTTCAACGCTGCCTTGGTCATCGGGCTGTACTTGTACGTCGAACCGGCGTCCCTCCGCCAGAGCAACCAGGTGTCATCAGCGTCGGCATTTGAGCTTCTGGATGATGTGGATTGGACCGAGCTCGGTGATGCGGGATTGCCCGGCCGCGGCAAGTCAAATGCTAGCTCAACAAGCGATGCGATGCGTTTCATTTGCGAAGGCGGACCGGTTTCAATTGCTGGAAAGCTGCACCAGGGAGGATACGGCTCTGCGCGGAGAGTGATGCTCGAGTTTGTCAGTTTGTTGGAAGAGGTGGGGAAATGGAATTCCGTTGAGCTGTGTCGTATACTGAGAATAATGAGTGATGTCTCAGAGGATGTGGAGAAACGTTGAACGGATATTGCTATGTTTACCAGGACGGTTGTTAAAATGGTCATCTGTGCGGTGTACTTGGGCAGGGCGATCTGGTTTGGATGGTTTGGGGAGATACCCGTATCCTCATCATGTATGGTGTATGTTTTAAGTTTTGTTCCATGATAGTGTATCATATGACCAATGTTCATCATGTCGTAACTCAATTATTCAGAAGCGGTGGCTTTATTTTGACCTTTTTAATTATGTGGAACTGTACCAAAGCACGTTTACCCGTCGACATGGCAGTGCAAATACTTACAACAAGTTTTATCAAAACAGGATATCACAAGGCAAATACCGTAGTTGCAGTAAGCATTAGTGGGGTGTTCATTTGACTTTTGCCATTGGCGCAATGGTAATTTGACCCAGGACGTGTAGAATAGATCTGGACCCCGCACAATTAGGTACGGATAGCAACGGAGAACTTTATCACTAAACCAATCACGCTCTGTTTCTGATTTGCACAATTAGGTACTTCAGCCGATTTTCCTCCTTTCTCATTCCGAGATAGGACGAGAACGGCAAAAAAAAAGCAACACTTCAGCTAAATCCATCACTCACCCATACTGTGTCTTCTTTTCTTGGTGTTTCCCATGCCGTTGCAGTTTTGTTGAGCATACCATTAACCGAAATGTGTTGACTGGGCTACGCATTGGTCTTTTGTGATGGGGGTGTGATGAGGCGGTTGACTGCACCCGTTGGATTATTTTTGCCGTGTGCACAAACAAATTTTTTGACGCGCCAAAACTACCATAACTTTTGTGGAAATAGCTTTTGTGACGAGTTGTAGGGCTAGATGAGGCCGTCAGTGATTGAGCATGCACGGTAGAACTTGACGTGCGTTGGCTTGGGAAGCTGGCTGCTCCAAAAAGTGAGGCTGAGATCTCAAACTTCTGGGTGTCACACAGGCACAAGGGGTATGTAATTCACCATTGGAAAACCTCGTATGTGACCACTAGGCCGTGAGTATAGTGGACCGACACCTCGCTTTTTGGCCAGCCTCCAAGAGTTTGACAGTTGGAGGCCGAGAAAGAACCGAACGCGCATTACTTTTGTCTCAGGCCGGGACATGCAATTGGCGGACATGAAAAAAGAAGAAATTCGTCTGAGCACATGTCACAGGCTCGGGTGCTAAGTTTAGAGCGTCACAGGAGAACTCCCGTTTGTGCCATGAGGTATCACGATTCCAGCCTCAGTTTCAGCTCTCAACAGGCGGCTACAAGAGTATAAAAGGATGGATTCATTACCTTTCCACCTTTCCACAGCACCAGCGCACAGCATCAAAATCCCTTCAACACACTCTCTCATTTAAAAATGTTGTTCAAATTGTTCTTTCTAGTCGCTCTTTTGGTAGCCTTCCAGGGCGCACAAGCCCGGGTGTTCACCCCCGAAGGGGATCTGACGCCAAACCAACAGACCACGAGGTTGATTAAGCGGACGGCCAACATCATTAAGAGATCGGGCCAAGACATCAGTCGCCTGGTTAAAAAAGTTCGAAAGGTATTTTCCAAGCCTTCTAATCAACTGAGTTATAATAGCTAAGAGATTCGATTCAGGAAAGTGAACTTCGAAAAGCGGTCAAGAGCTATTACAGGTTCAAGCTCATGATCCGATTGCCAGCGGCTCTGGACGGCATCGCTGATGCCAAAGACAAGATCCGTGCCAACAACATCACTTTTTCGGAATATGATCAATCTGATTGCGACGTTCTTGAATTGGTACGTTATTTGCTACCCATCTTCCCTCGATTTGTACTGACGCTATCTTCGAAGCTGGCCAACGAGGGTCAACGGTTTGCCAAAAACCTTGTGTACAACCCGGATGCTCTCGCCTCCATTGACCAGCTCTCCAACGCGCAAAGCGTTTCGGACGCGCTCGAGAGTTTGAACAATCTGATCCTGACCAAGCTCGACCCTAAAGCCGAGTGCAAAGCATCCCTCCAAGAAGCGTTTTCTGTCATTTCTTCGAGAAATAAGGAGGCCAAGGCCCCCAAAAAGAGCGACGATCAAAACAATCTGGCTGGGTCGAAGCGTTCGTCCATTCCAGGTGCCGAGTTAGCAGATATATTCCCACCACAGGAGAACGACTTTTAGGCGTTCTACGTGAAGGAACGGATCAATGTCGCGGACATATGCTCACTTTGCTGAAAGTAGCGTCCTATGTTTCCAATTTCCTTTCAATTGGTTTCGCACCAGGTTGTATTCAAGATAATTACACAGAAACACAAATATATTTAGTCCTTGCAATATAGTGCGCACTATCTCCCAAACTAAAGATTTTATGCAACACTATTCCCTTCATTGCCATTTCTTAAGCCACTAAGTCAAGACGTTGGGTACAATAGGCCATGCAATCTCCCCATCAACTCCTACCCCCTGATGCAGGTTTGCTCTTTCATGGTGCCCTCTCCTTTTGTTATCTTGGACCAGTAAATAATACAAATTGATATCAAATAGCAAGCAAAATTCCCTCGCTAACTCAAGACTCGTTCAAGATGCCGCGCTTCGCAGCCGTGTCGCTAACGATTGGGAATTCGGAAACACCGCCAGCGGTTGTGCTTGTCTTCTCACCCGAAATTTGGCGTGGCGTGGAAGAGACGTCGGGGGCAACCTGCAGACCAGTCGAGAGACCCGAATCATGGCTATCCTTCGAAGGGGTGGATCCCAATACGTAGTTTGGAGCGATATTCTTTGCGGCTTCGGTCGCGCTGTTGGCGAGCTGAGACACCTTGTTCACGACCCCACTAGCGGCAGACTTGTTCTCACCAGAACTACCGTCCGTAGCACTCGAGAAGGTCTTGCCAATGTACTCCCCCGCATCATTCAGCATCGACTTTGCGGTCTCCGGAGCGCTGTAGAGGGCGTCGACACTTCGTTCGGGCAGATTCTTCACTGTTTCGGCCGCAGCTTGAGATGCATCCGAGGCAACCTCTTGCGCTTTTGCGGCCAATTCTGTTGCCTTGACCTTGCTATCCTGAGCAAGCTTCTTTCCATTCTCAGCAGCCGCGGTTCCAAGCTCCTCTGCACGCGCCTTCGCATCGGTGACTACCTCACGACCTCGAGGTGAAGCAAAAAGAGGCACAGTATAAAGCGTGGTCAAGCCCAAGACAGCGAGCCAAAATGGAGGCAGGGCCTTTGCCAGCCAATACAGGGAGGTCAATCCAGCAAAAGCCTTTCTCATGTCAGCAAATGTTTAGAGATGGAACATGCATTTCCTAAGCGAAACCTACAATAAATGTCTGGTCCAGATCTTGGCCGTAGGCGATTCGCTGGAACTTGACCACAGCATATTGCACAAAGTCGTGGATATCTTTGAGCGTGGCATTTAGTGTCTGCTCCGGCACTGTCTTATACTTGTGTGGTCGAATTTGTTTGAGAAAGGTATTGGTGGTGAAGAGTCGGCTGACGAATTCCGTGACGAATATTCCTGATAAACGCAGTCAATGTCTGTGGTGACGTGGGGACAGTGTGGGAAAATCTGCCATACCTCCAAAGGCGGTTGCAGCAGCCTTCAAGGCCCATCGTGTTAGAGGCAGGTAGTGGGTTCCGAACAGCGTGCTCAATGCAAACAGGTACGAGCCGAGTGTGCGAACTGGATCCTCCCACTGCGGCGACGTTAGTAACCAGACCTCGGGAGTCAGAAATGAACGTACACTGATGTACTTGTAGAGGCTGTGTTGGTGGGCTGCTGTATAGTAGCGGAGCTGTCAGCGAACCATCTCCTTTCCCGCCTTGATCGTTTCATTTCACCGTACCTAGCATCTCTTTCAAAGGGCCTTTATCTTCAGGAGCCGTCTTGTTGTGGATTTCCGAGGCGACTAGAGATAAGAGTGATGAGCATTCGATCACGGATGTAATGAACATTTATGAAACCCAAGTTATTACCTCTTTGTCCCGCATGATGAGCACCGTCCTCCTGGACGGGCTTCACTGTGTAAACTGGACCACTTGACATGATTGGCTGTGGCAGGTATGATGATGGATGTTGAAGGCAAAGTATGTTATTTTCTTTTCTGGATGAAGAAACGTCCTGGCAGTCTCCGATCTCTATTTAAAGCCAAGTGCCAGCCGTTGCTTGCATGGCACAGAGTGCAGTGCGTCATGATATTCTTGATGAGTGACATCACGAGCCACTCGTCAATGTCAATGTGGAACAATGACGCCGCAAAACCATCGCGCCCGCTGCTCTCGCCAAACTGTGGCGCCAGGCGCTAAACCCGATTCGAGGGACAACGGCAGCCAAATTGATAATGAATCATGGGCGGGGGCTGCGGCGCAAATCAATGACGTCGTCTCCCGCACGCATTAGTTGAAGGAGCCTGAGCATCAAGGATCCCCGGCTCATCCGTCAACGCACATCGTTAGATCGTGGTTAACCTGATTGAATTAGGCTGGAGAATTTTTGAAGATCTGATAAATGGTCCAGATTGATGATGGAATGTGCTCTGTGCATGCAGGGAATACCTTACCCGTTTAGACCATGGCCTAAATGAGCGAGCAGGTTTTCGCAGCGGCTTTCAGAGCGACCCAAAAAAAGAAACATTGCCAAAAAGGGCAAAAAATGTGTGCAGGCCTTGCGACCTGCGGCTGGAATCTCTCCCGCCGGGAATTGAACCCGGGTCTCAAGCGTGACAAGCTTGCATACTGACCACTATACTACGGAAGATTGGTGGTTGTGATCAACCACTGTAGCATCGGAATTCGATGCGGGGTAGCGGGATTTTAGTGTATATGAACTTTGATTGGCGTGTGTCGCAGCGCAACAAAATTTATCGGGTGACGTAACCCGGGAATGTGGTACCCAAGGCACGCCACGACGAACTTGCTGAAGGAACAAGAGAATCACGAGAAAAAAAAATTTCAGTTGTATTTCTTTTCCCCTGAAGCTTGATGTCATGTCTTAACGTGGAGACTCTGTTCTGAGCAAAAGCCATATCAATGTGAGGTGTTGAAAACCTGAAATGTTTGTGGAGCCACCACTTTTGGGTATGGGAATGTGCAATATGCTTGACGATCCGGACCCTTTTTAAATGAAGCACATGACGACCGTCATTTCGATTTATGATAATGTAAAGCGATATACTTTTTATTTAGTGTTTAGCTTCTTATTTTGAAGAGATAAAAACTCTTCGGCTTCTCCAAATCATGGAAGACAGTCTCGTCATTCGTCTAGGGTAGGGGGAATAAATTGGCCCCTCGTGCTGTTTCCCTGAGAAGCTGAAAAGATTAATAGCACACGCATTTTTCGCCAATACGTATTTGGCTCATTGTTACTGCCTTGCTTCCGCAATCAACGGCGACCGGGATTGCCGAACTTTGATCGTGGCTGCAGATAACCCCACTTCAAGAAATATTTACCGAGGTGCAGAACAAAGCGCTGCACTGTCCTTTGAGCACGCGTTGGATTGGGTATGATGGTATTACGGAGGATTGACGTGAGTGCGGGGAAACGGTGGTTTCAACGGCATAAACCCACAAAGCATCCGCGAGGAACCGACTTGGATGATAGAATTTGCGCTAACGTGGAGTTGAGATCGGGATGACGATGGCGCCCCTTACTGTGCCGGACTACCGGAAGAGGTTGTTATACTTTCATTGCGATTACCTGGCCCACCAAGACCAAGCAGATTCTTGGCATGCATAAAAGTCCGCTCGAGTCGATTTGGGATGCCGCCAGCATTCGGCTGAGCCGCGTGTTGGTCCTATCATATCACCGCGCGAAGTTGTGTTCGTATGGAGAATAAATTTGATTGAATACTATTTTATGCCAGCCAGTAAGCTTCCAGCTTCTCCTGCGTCCTGGTTGCCAACTGGTGATGTCTGTTCTCCTTCCACACAACACCACCTTCTCCGAATTGGTTACTGAGGTGGCCCAAAAAGAAATCTAAATTATGCTCTGCTTGGGGAAATGCATCCTTGAAGGTATTGTAAATCTCGTCCACCTGGGGCTTTTTAGGTGCCTTCTCAATCTTGTCCTCAAAGAGTTGCAGATACTTCTTCATATGCCTCAAGTCAGCCTCGGCATCAACCTCCCACCCGGGCTCTGTATGACCTGGGATAAGCTTGTCTGGATGCAAACTCTCGATGAGGGTGAGGGTCTTTCTCCAAGCGGCCAAAAGAGCCGGCGTCTCAATCTCCTCCACCCAGACGTGTGAGCAACGGGCGTATATTGCATCGCCGCAAATTATTGTGCGCTCTGAGGGCAACCAAAAGAGGGTGTGATCGACGCAATCTCCCTGTAAAGGGCCCAGAAGAACCACGGGAGAGCTCTCATCTCCATCAAGCAAGAAAAAACTGTGGTCGAAGGGCTCTGGCTTTCTGGGTGCTGCTGGCACCTTGTCGGCGCCGAGAACCGTAGGCCAATACTTTACTTTCTCGTCATATTCGCGCTCAATTGATGCGCATACATATGGTGCAGCGTAGAATTTGGAGGCGGGAAAGGCCTCAAGAATTGGATTGGCGCTGAAGTAATGGTCTGGGTGGTGGTGGGTCGTAAAGACGGCTTTGAGCGGCAAAGTTGTGGTCTGTTTGATCCAAGAAACTACAGCCTCAGCGTCTGGGAGGAGAAAAGGTGGGTCGATTAAGGCACAGTTCTTGGTGCCAACAATGAGAGTAGTGACAGAGCTGAGCCCCTCAATTGATGAGCAGTGAATATGAGTTGTGAGCGGCATGCCGGATATACAACAATAGTCTGTTGGTAGTGATATGTGGAATGAATATATGACTGGTTGGACCAGTTTGGGTTGTCTCCAAGATGAACATATAAGAGAGGTGTATGAGAAAAAGTTGCCTTTAAAAGTCCGTCGGAGATGATGATGTTTATCCCACTGCGGGGATCCCGAATGAATGAACCACGTATGCACGATTTCTAATCTCCAAGTGGGATTGTCTCGTTGGGGAATCTGGAAAAAGCCCACTGCTCCCCACAACGGACACATATGCAGAGAGGGGAACATCGGCTGCGGCAATGATCCACGGCAGTCTAATTTCTCACTGCATTCATCGCAGCAAATCAAGATTGATTCGTAAGCCTTTATTTGCTACTTTGTCTTATTTTCAGTTTAGGGCGAGAAAAACGCAACAAGGCCCAGTCCACCACGACCAATTGTTGTTCTCGGACCCTTGACTCTGCTGCAAAGGGTGATTATTGTTTCGGATCCAGCCTAACTTGAATTAGAGCGGAGACGTTTTTAGAGGCAACTCGTACTAGCTGATGTTAAACATGATTGTGTCAAGTTGGCTTTTTTTTGTTGGAACCATACCTTGCTCTCCCATATCACGCCCTTCGGCGTTAATAATCGAGATGTTTTCTAGAGTTTTTAATCGCCGCGAGAGGAAGGCGGTTGAGCAAAGAGTAAGAACCATGGATTCCTCCCCCTCCCGCAGCCACAAGTCTAGAACAGCAAGAACATTGAGAATGGATTGCCAATTTTCCTGCGGATCTTCTTGTAAATGCCTCTTCACGATGGGAAAAATATCTGGATATTCACTGTGTCGAGCATTAGATGTAGCACTACAATCAAATAATTCTGCGAGCCAGGCGTGAACCTACCGGGAAGTCGCCCGAGCCAACGTTTGGAGTTGAGAGACGCTTGGGCCAGATTCATCGCTGCGGATGGCTACGGGGGCTAGTTCATGGAAGGCATTCAGACTATTTAGGGATGAATGTACTAACCTTTAGTAAGTACCGATTCCATCTCTGTGAGATCTCCTGTCATTTCTCTCAAGCCTCTGTCGATTTCAGCTCTGTTGAACCAAAGTGCAGATGTTGATGCAGGCGATTCTTGTGCGAGACACGATCTTGTCTGCTGCACATCATCTTTTGGGAAATCACCACGTGCTGCACTAATATCGTTCGAATTTTGTGCTTTCTCCAGATGTGTCTTTTCACGCTCCGTTAGCTTCGTGCCGCATTTCCTGATTACATGCCCTGAACACATGCCTCTATGTCGTCTAGTCTTGTTTCCATATTGCGGAGGTCTCCGAAGGTAGAGTTCGTTATGTTGTATCTGTATCCCGTCGAAGGTATTTTCTATAATGGAGACTGTACTTTTGACTTAACACTTGAAGTGCAGGGTCTAATGAGAAGTGATTACATAGGGTTTGGTCGATTGGCTCGTTGATAAGCCTCTTGATTGTTCCAAGGTGTGGTGTGCGGGCTAAAAAAGTGTCTTGTCGAATATCAAGACTAAGCCACTTTAAGCGAATACACAGTGCGGAACGACATGATTGATCTAAATACACTGTGTGCTGTTCAGGGCTCAGCTAAGCGTTGATGGCTGCGTCGGGAAACATCAAAAATCTATGCGCTTAACACAGTGGCTTGATTGTTTCATATTATTCTCGGATCTCGCGAATCTCGTTGGATTGATCATGTATCGAGTGATGGTGGTTCTTATCGCTCCAAACACGAATATTTCACTAATAAAGGCAGCTCTTTTCTGTTTCTTGTAGTGATTTGGCTAGAAAATCTGCCCAATATTAAAAATTTTTCAATTGGCAAATTAATGCCATCAATAGCAGTTGCAAGCCACATAACACTATCACCTTTAAAAGCCCTTCACATGTCACGCTCCAGATCTTCAAGTTCTTCCAACGGTCTATCTGCAAGACCCTGCACCTCTATTAGGCGGGGAAAGGTCAGTTCGTGTACTACTCGAAGATGGCCGTTATGCGCAACACTATGGTGACAATTCCGTATTCTTCGCTCCAATGAGAGCTCCGAGGAAGGGCCATCTAGAAAATAGTGCTTATCTATGGTTTCGTAGCGTAGGTGGTTTTTAGCAATTTGGATAGACATGTCTATGTGGGCGATATGAGTCAGGGGCAAAAGAGGAGACAACAGAGTGAGCCCGTTGATAATAGACCAAGACGATTTATTATCATTATCTGTTAAAATGCTAAGTTTTTCTCGGATTTTTAATTGTGATATTAATTATGATGCTGTGGGCATCGTGTGCAACTGCTGGATCAGTATGATGCCACCCATAGTTCCTGAAATCAAGAAACGAGAACTTTGTTCCACTCAACAAAGTGGAGACTGTGGCGATCTTGAAAGCACATCAATGGCCATAGAGACGGGCGATACCTGCAAGGGTTTGTACAAAGGGTCTGTTAAAGGGGGATTAGTTAAGATTCATAATCTATTATTAATAATGTAGTTCCTTAGCTTTAACACATTTTATTGCAGACAACCTATTGATAGATACCTTGTAACTAATGAATTAGTGGCTTTCGTTCTGACTGGTGCTATTCTGCCCAACCTTTACAGCCCGTGCTTTTGCATCGGCTTTGTAATTCCGACTTCTTGGATCCCACCCAGTTTGATCGCACCACGCTCGCTGATAGACTCAGAGACCCCCACGAAAATAGCTCAACAATTTTAATTCTCTATTCGGATCCACATGCCACGTGTTGCGAAATAATTTACGTGAAACTCGTTCGTCTTCGCCAACCTCGGCCACCGCCTATCCAACAAGACGGATACTCCGTCCGGGACGTCATTCCGTAGAATTACGTATGAGCCCCAGTTTATTTTAGAATTATTAAGCAAAAGAATAAAATTAAGGTTCGAGAAGGTATAGATGCGCGTTTCTCCAGAAATGACCGACTCCACTGCTGGAACGATGTCACAACATCTCGAACAAAGGAATCGGGCCGTCGCCGAACTCGAACCCTAGTAATTGGCAGCCAGGCAATTCGCGCTTGGAATGTAGACGCATACCACTTCAAGATCACGAGTATATAAAGGTATGCCTTGACCTTCACTCTGGGCATTTTTGAGCAGCTTCATTCCTCACTAAACTCCTTCTTTGAATCGCCATAAGCAAACGAGAAAATGGTATCAACCAAACTTTCTGCCGCAGTCTTGGGCGCCGCGGCTGCTATTGCAGTAGCTTTTGCCCCAGGACTGGAGGTGGTGTATTCGCTAGAGCGAGCTACGCAGGGCATTGCAATCTCCAGTGATGGTCGCAAGTTTTTGTCCCAGCGATACTCAACAACTCTACCCCCTCAGGCGGTTGAGCTTCTGAGCGACAACACCACGGTTCTATATCCAGATGAAGCCTGGAACTCGTGGAACTCGAGCGTGGATGCCAAAACGGCTTTCGTCAGCATTGACGGGGCTCGCATTGGCCCTGATGGCCGCTATTGGGTCGTCGACGGCGGTACCACTGACGACAGCGGAGTCCTTGTCAACGGCTCCTCCAAACTTGTCGGCGTTAATCTCACCACGAACGAGGTCGATAAAATCTACTACCTGGACAATATCACCGCCATTGGCAGTGGTATTGACGACGTCCGCTTCAGTGCTAGCGGGGAGATCGCTTACCTTAGCGACACGGCCGGGGCTCTCCTTGTACTGGACCTGAACACGGGTGACGGAAAGCGTGTGCTGTCTGATCATACATCCGCCCAAGCATGGTTCCCAATGTCGTACAAGGGTAACCTGGTGCCGGGATACCAGGGCGACGGAAGCACCCTTTCCGTTGGCCTAGATCAGATTGAGGTCTCCCCCGACGGCGTCTACCTGTACTATCAGCCCTGCAATGGCGGTCTATACCGCATTGAGACCAAATACGTGGATGCTGTCTTGACAAATGCGACCCTTGAGGCCACCTTGGGCGATTACGCGGAACCGTTTGCCAATACACCCAGCACAGGCGGCACTACCATCGACGGCGACGGCAACATTTACATCAGCGATACAAATCTCTTGGCCATCTGGAAGGTCCAGCCTAACGGCACTGCGTCCATTCTTGTCCAGGATGAGGCTTTAGTTTGGACTGATCTCATGTGGGTTGATGCCGATCAGAATCTTTGGCTTCCGGCTTCTCAAATGCGACCCGGTGCGGATGGTCTGATGGCAGATGGACCCAACTACATTTTTACCTACCCGATCGATGCTGGCCCCTCGCTGATTGATCACTCTTAAGACTTTTCCCAACATATTTGTTCAGCTCACTTCAATATCGAGGGCTTTCTACTAAGAATAGGTTGGTTGAGATTAAGAATAGTTGCCTATGTAGATAGAAAACAATCCCATGGAAATAATCACTAGAATCAAATTTGCTCGTTTTTGAATATTGATCTCATTCTGGCAAGCCGTGGCTAATTTCTAATCTGAGAGCCTCGCGGTCGTATTCCATACGACTCGTGCGACACGACGACCATCCGTATTGTCGGCTTCATCTCCGGAACCCCATCCGCCCCATATTAGTGGAACCAGATTTTGATTCACTGGGTTGGGCTTTATCCACTTATGATCATGTGCCTGAGCTGTCTCCTTGAGCTGATGCCCGTTGGTTCTGGCCAATACAAGACAATAAATTGCATAACAAATTTATTCGAGGGTAATTGAATTACAGGTGAAAATTACTCCTGCTGCGGTGCTCTGGCTATTGAGGGCTCAGAAGATTGACATGGTGTGTGATCCCTGCGAGTATGTGTTTTTTACTTCCTTTCAACATCTATTTATTTTGGGCAGGGTTGTGACCAATGCTTGTCCATGTTTCTAAATTCCTTTAGAGACTCCTTTTTATTCAAAAGAAGACCTGTTTGGATCTCTTGTAACTGCTATTCTTTCTAGCCGTTGGGGGCTGCCGCCGGTGTCAGGTCGTAAGGATTCGACCCACAACCATCCGGCCAGGCCTCAAGCTTCAATTAGCGGGGCCCCACAGTGTCCGTGGGTAAACAGATTGATAAACAGATTGATAAGCTAGGCTCGTATGTTTTTGTTTTTTTAGTATTGTGTTTTGGGGCCGGTTGCGCTCTGGCTCATCCAGCTGTGTACCCCAGCTGCTACGCCTGTTTGTCCGATGATCGGACAGGCTTAGCAGAGTTCGAGTAAAGCTATCACCATGGACGTGCTGTTGCAGTGAGCCCGGCTCCGTTGACCGGATTCTTTAACTACTGATTTGTTTGGCACAGGTGGCTGAGATCATCCAAGAATGTGAGCGCTTGCCTTTGTTGTTGTCATATTTTCATTCATCGTTGTCTGGACGTCAAAACAAGCTGCATGGTTCTCCAAAACAACCTTCTACTTGAAATCTCACAGAAAAGAATGTGCGTTGAAAGAAAGACGAAGGGAGCTATATTGAGTACTATCTGTAACAAGGGAAAAAAGGAAAATTGATCCGAACTAATTCAGGTGGCCTTGAATTGTGAATGCAAGCATATAAGGTGCCAACAACATCATGTCATTGAGGTCGTCAACCCTGAAGGGGCCATATTCCTGCATTTTCAGAAAACAGCCTGCATTTTGTGTGTTCTCAAGCAAGTATTTGACGTATTCATCATCAAAGCTGGCCACCGTCAAGTAAATCTCTTGCCGATCCTGGGAAATAAGAAGACGCCTGATATGTCAACAAGGTACAGTGAAAGAAAATTAAAGAATCATCTTACCTATGTGGCACCGCCTTGGGAGCTGGTGCTCCCTTTCGCGACTTTTTCAAATCCGCCAGTAGTGCCGCCTGCCTTTTTGGTCGATTTTGAGCTATCCAAGCAGCCATCTGAGCAGACTCCTGCATTCTGATCCTATTGACCTTGTTTCCAGAATTTCGCAGATGTGGCTTGACCTCTATGATAGCTCCAGTTCCTTTCGGGTGTCGAAGGAGCCCATCAACTCGAGCCTCGAAAATCTTCCCATCTTGATCTGTGAGACTAAAAGGCATCCTATGGAGCGTCCACTCTGCCAGAATGTCTTGTTCATGGAAAGAAACTGCGTTTAGAAAAAGGATCAAGGCTGTGTTGACGATTTGCTCATCTTCGATCGCTGCATATGCCTTTGCCTCCTCCCCACTTATTGGAGAGCTGGGTGCCTCATTTAGAGGCGTCGCAAATACAATGCCTTTCTCACCATTGTTGACATGACCAGCCCCCAACATGGCATCGAGGTCCGTGACATTGTCTTGGGGAGTCTCAGGTCGAACCGACGGAGACTGAGCCTGTTTCTTCTGCGCCCGAGTCTGACTTCTCGTGACCCTATCAGTGAAGTAGGCCTTGGGCTGCGAGTATTTGTCAAACCCACCAGAACCATCAGTTTTCCCAATCGTGAGGTACTGATAGTACCGGGTGAGAGCAAAAGTACCCTGGTGAGCCTTTGAGCGAATGTTTGCTTTTGGATCCAGAGATTGGCAGTATCTGGCCCATGAGTCCAATTTCGAAAGACGCGCTCTGGCCTCAGCAACGCCGGAAATCCATCCAGCCGCCTTGTTGTCGGCAACAAATTGGACAGCATTGCGACTCTCGGGCCAGATGGTCCGCAGAAGAAGGAATTGCTCCATGTCCACATTGGATCCAGACTTGTGGACATGATCATGCAAAGACGAAGTAGGATCCAAGTGCAGGTCAGCCGCAAGCCGCCACGAGTTCGGTTCCATTGGCAGATCTGAGGCCATGGTGGGCTGGGGGAAGGATTGGTGAGATGCTTGAAATAAATGAAAAGACAAAGAATTTGAGAGTAATTGCTTATGAGACTTGAATGATGGCCACAAATGTCGAAGAGAGCAAAGGACGTTTTCTGAGTGAGTTTTAAAGGGCGATTTGAAGAGCAATGCCGCATCTAGTTATAGTCGTTGTCGGCTTTGCGGAATATTTTACGGGTATATTTTGGGCACGATTCATTTCTACTAGCACGCATAAGCGCCCTGTAGAGTTTGTAATCCTTACGCAATATGTCGCAGCAAGCGCCCACGAGATACTCAATCACCAACTCTTCACAAGAAACAAGGCAGCAGAACGTGCACGCGTAATTTGAGCGGCAACTCGCGTGTCATGATTGGAGAATGGAGGGGCTCGGGGATTAGAACAAATGACTCATTGATCACAGGGCTAAAATAGAGCGTTGTTGGTTGTGATTTTCAGCCCTTCTTGTTTCCAACTTTGATGCCATCACCAACAGCCTTCTCGCTTTGGCCTGTGATTGGCTGAGAGGCTGGTGGAGGATGGGTCTCAATGCTCGAGTCATGTGGGCCCGTGCCCAGGCTTGAAGCCGCGCGCGCTTGTGGCTACTTTGTCAACGCAACCCTTTGTCAACATCACTCCAAAAGGATATAACCCATCACAATGCCTCCCAAAAGCTCCCCTCTCAGTCCTCAAACCATTCCCGCCACTCCGCAACCACCTGAAGCTGTTGAAATGAATCGCATCCACCCCCAACCCCTAGATCCCAAGGCGGCAGCCGTCGCACTGGGACGCACCACCCTGCTGCCCCTTACCACGCTTGAGGAGCCCTACGTTGACTTTTCAGCTCTGTCCAAATATCGCGTCAATGCCGTTCGGCCTCTTGATTTCCACACAGGTTTAGCGGGTGGCCAGAAGCACAAGCTGTCGCCGCCAAGCGAGCAATACCTTGAGCCCATGAGCCAGCAGGAGATATGGAAATGGCTGAACTTGTATAAACCATGGAAGTCTCGTGCTGATATCACGGTCGAGTCTAGGCAATCTAGTGGCTTTCATGAAGCGAATTCCTTTTGGGTATTGATGCATTGCTACCTCACGGGTAACCAGAATGAGGATCAAATGGGCTTCATGGTGCCCCACACGCCGTGGCAGAGTCGTGAGTACGTTTGACCAGTTACCTCCTCCCCACGCTTTATTCTACAAGGATTAATCATTACTTTAAGCCTTGGAAACCCGTCCAGATTCACTGCACGGCGATACGAAGGCAAACATGACTGGGCACTTGTCGCTGTGTTTCAGCATGCCAAACATGCGCAAGACCGCCTGCGTATTGGTCGGCCTGTTGATCCTGACAAGCCGCACTTAATCGCCGTGCTAGCTGATAGCGCGCCGCTAAGACGGGACAAGATGTCAACCAGCGAGTTGACTGCTTCATTGTACCTTGCCTGCAATTCAGCCGTATCTAATACGCATAAAAATCACCGCTATTTCCCAGTATGCACGATCCTCAGCCTTTTCTTCCCCTTTGTCTGGCTTCGATCCTTGTTTAACAAACGTACAGGTCACACTCATAACGGTAGCTCACAGAACCATTCGCATTACTCAATGTATTCTCGATACCCTGTCACAGTCGTTTGAAATTCGCCAAACCCCGTTGGTTCACTTTGAACAGGGTGTGTGGGCCAAAGGCAAAGACGGCATGGCCTTGCTCGATGATTTTATCACCCTGCTCAGGTGGGTGGTTGGAACTCCTGTTGGCAAGACAATGCCGCGTTAAACCACGTGATGTGGCTGTGGCTTTCCATGAGCATCGCCATAGATAATTGGACTTGTTGAAGGGATTTTGTTGGATCTGCGTCGTTTTGGGTGTGCCTGGAAATGGATTTTCGGCCGAGAACTGTGTGCATTGTTTTTAATTTGATATCGAATTGTGTGGTGCCTGTTTTACATCAATTCATTCTCTTGCAGGGCCTGATGGTGTTTCATTAGCTATAGCAGACGCGACCCTTGGCATATAAGTGAGATGAAATGTTTACTGTCCGCTCATGTGAGGTTGAGAATATCAGCAGGTTCCTTGGGTTCCAGCCCCGGCATCTCATATTTGTAGCCTCTAAAAAGGATAATCTAGAAGCGTTCGAGTATCTGGTCGAACGGGCACGACCGTATTGGCTGTCGCATCGCGATTCTTGGCGCCGATCGGCCTTGCATTACGTCTCAATGTGTTCAAACAACTTCGTTCTGTCACGCATCTGCAAGCTTTCGAAGGCTCAATTCGTTCCTAATGGCCCAGACAGGCAAGGTCGCACTGGTCTCCATTTAGCGGCCTAGTACGGTTCGAACAAAAATGTCGAAGAACTCCTCCACATCGGTGCACTCGCCACGAAGGTCGAAAAGCAAGGAAATACTCCCCTTCACTTAGCATGCTTCCGCGAACAGCCCAAACTCTCTATTTGCGAGACGCTAGTTAGTACCAAATGCAGCTACCGCCAACGTCACTCAGGGTAAAACTGATCTAGATCTCGCACAAGAGCAAGGTCACTCTGAACTTGTTCATTATCTTGCTGCGCTCAAGAACACCAGCACAAAAGCCTCTCTGAGCTACACATCGGTTCGGGCACTCCTAACTTGACGACCACTCTGCCGCATTTGAGCCTGGCTTCTATCGCAGAAATCGTAGTTTTTCCAAGGGCTCGAATCTGTCCAGGATGCTTGATCGCATAAACCCTTTCGCGTAGGCAAGGTCTCATGTGTTATCGATTTCAGATGATGATGGGGACTTCAATGACGAGCGCACCCCACTCACCTCAGCCCGAGGTAGCACCAATTACGAACCGCCGGATTCACATTCTTGGTTGAGGTCTTGTTTTTATTATAGTTGCTTATGCTGCTGTGGGCACAAAAACGAAGAGTAATGCGTCCATTAGGATTCTATACTCTACTTGAATGGCTCGCCGCCGGTAAAGTTCTCTACAGCACGACTGTAGATATGAGTGATAGATTTTTCTAATATAGCCATTACAGCTATTCAATGACCATTATAGTCATCACTTCGTCATTCATATGCTAGCCCATACTTCACTCGTCGATCTAACGGAGAAACCTCATCCGTGAAACCAAAGCCTGCCCCCCGTAACTTGTCTCCTCCCTCAGCTCCTGGTTAGGCAACCTCTCCAAACATGACTTCCATCTTGCTTAATTCCTCGGGGATGTTGCTATCCCCACCAAGACAGCCTCCAGCAGCCGCCTTGCTGAGTCGTTGACTTGCACTTGTGGTCATGAGCACCTGCAACCACCCGCCATCCATTGCTGCCACCCCACTTCTATGAAGTGATACTATGCCTAAGACAAGAAACGGCAACGTTATAGCAAGCGCTGCCCCATAGGGTATAAAGAGGTAGGCTGGATCGGAGAAGGAATAGAAGTTCCGTGGAGTCGTTTGTGTGGCTGTAACGGTTGTGTTCCAATAAGGAAGTGTAAAAAGCATTGATAACGTTACGTTTGCCAGGAGGTCATTAAGTATATCAGCTGAAGCCTGTACGTTAGGCTCCGCCATGAAGTCCATACTGTTGCGACTTTTGTTGAGGTATGTTTTATCCACAATTGTGCCATTCAAGGGCTCTACTACCAAGTCAGTCATCTGCTGATGGTTGCAGCCAGTAGTGAATAAATAAATTAAACAGGCTATTACGTACCAAGCGTCTCATAGATAGTATGAAATACCGCGTAAGCCCCTATTTCATATTTTATTTTGGTGCCATTGGCAAGAGTAATTGTATCATTGTGATCGGGTTGGCCGTATGCTTCCATCGGATAAATCCCAGTAAGGGGCTTAATCATTGAAGTAATGATGGCATAAATGTTTGTTGCTGTCAATGTATTGATTTGTTTGGTCGACCAGGTAGTTGAACTATTATCCGGTAGCCCAATGTATGGCACATAGAGTTCAGTCAAGCTCCTCGCATCATCTCGCTTGGAGAAGGAGAGGTTTCGAACAACGTCGCTGTAGCCTACTTTTAGATCGTAGGTGACAATTTCAGGCTGACGTGCAAGTTAGGTTTTGTTCGCCACCAACCCCGATGTTACCCAACCGATTGGTGATGATATGTTGATAAAGAAGCTAGGGTATATGACTTTCTTATCGGATCCTACGTCGGGCACGGTTGCTTCAGAGGTGTCGCTTAAACCACCAGAGTAATATTCGTACCAGCCATTATCGGGCATTCGGGTTTGCACTGTTGCTTCGTATTTCTTTGTGCATCGGCACTGAGGTCCTTCAAACGCGTGATTATAAGTACAGTTAGGTCCACACGTAGATGAAGATGTCAACACCTCCCCTATTGCAAGTGAAGCATACGCGATCCTTCCGGAAGCGGGATTGGTGAGCTAATCTTGGTTAGATCTGTTGGGACGAGAAAGTGGAAAACATACGAGCAAGTCCACATGGAAGTTAGGACAGTGTTTAGACACAGTGTATCGTAGTTCACAGTGTCATTTGATGTAAAAGTTGGAACAACAACTCTCGTTTTGTTGACCAGATTCCTGGAAACGATTGTCAAGGCACCTGGTGGAAAGGGCTTAGCAAGCGCCAATACTCACATGAGCACGGCTATGACGCATGCTATAGGGGCAGCCATCCATGCTGATCGTGTCAGAAGACTGAGAACATCTCTCCGCACTCTTAAGATGTTCTCAATCGTCTGAACACGCATCGGCTTTGTTCTGAAGAGGTGCTAGACATACTGAGTGTAAGCGACGCCAAGCACCGCTCCAATGCTTGTTCCAAATTTGTTGACTAACAGGGTGGAGATGGCTGTAACATATTTTTGACGAGGAATTCCGTCATCGCTGACAAGTCTTCCATCAAGCGTGAGAAACATGCCGAGGTGCGACAAGGCAGTGGCCAAAGCTATATGGAAGACGTACGTTAGCGTATCGACACAAACAGCCAATGCTCCATCAACGGCACAGGCGGGGGTGCTGAATTACCTAAGACAAAGAATAACACCACTGTGTATATTGTTTGCCACCAGTTTCCCCATTTCGACTCAACATCCTGAGTGTTTTTTGGATCATTGGAACTCGTGGATGCTGACCGGTAGCCATTTCCGATGTCAGTGTTGGTCGACAACAGAGGGTGATCATGTTCGCTCCGCTTCTGTGATACCATGTTTTAAACAGATTAGACAAGGCCTTTTTTGGGCATCGGATGAAGGATAGAGGAAATGGGGTGCAAGTTGGTGTGCGACCGCTGGTGTTTGGGCTCTCCACAGAAATTGCGATATGGTGCGGGGCCTCGTTCGATGTTGCGCAGATATTATTGGAGCATTATTCTGAAATCCATTTCGGCGATTTCCTGTTAAGGCTGAACAAGAAAACATGAGTTATGATCATCACAAAATCTATGTCGTTCTGTGGGCTTATAGAGCAGACAATCTGCCTATGAGAATATTCTTTCAGCCTGATTTATTTACATACCTATTGAACTTTTCCTTTATTGATAGTGGTGCGCCAAAAACGAGAAAGCCTTCTAGTGTCCTTCTGGTTCCAGTTATTGATCGAGTTCAGCAAACCCGGCCATAGATGCAAGCGCATTTTCAACGCAGCAAACTCTGAAGTTCGTCGTTTTCTACGGGATGTGATTGAATCGATGCTTGATGTCACGTAAAAACGCAAAGGATTGCACCCAAAAAACAACTTCACCAGCATCAAATTTGTTCTACGAGTGCGGCAACTGGGAATGACGAGACTTGATGTTTGCTCATCATTTGCGGGGAACGCCTATTTTAACAACGAACACTTCAGCTTGCCTCTACCTGATTGATCAATGAAGCTTTGCGCTCCCTAATTACAGTTGATGTCTATGCTGATGATCAGATAATGGGACTTTGACCCGCGTATTTGTCATCCTCGGCGGCAAGAGTTCCGCATCTGCGGCCCCCAGCTGTCGACCGCCAGTCCCCCCATGCGTTTGCACGGCCTAAAATCTAAATATCCTCTAGCTCAAAATTTAACAGGACTGATGGCACGGCTTCCAGGTTTGCTGGCATAGTATAAGTAAAATTCCAGTACTCCACATCCCTGATCAACTTGTTGCTACCTCCATATATCCCGCCAAAGGATAGCTCATAGGCTGGATTCACGTTGCCGGACACGTTGACTGCTAGCCCCTGGACATCTTCCCAGCTGGAAATAGTAGTTTTGTTGACAAAGGTCCCTACCATGAACGTGAATATGGAGGAGTGGTTTCCGTGTGGATATGAGAGTTTCAGGCTTTTGGCATGCACTTCAACATCCATGGCCATTTCGGTCGGATATAGCTATCGAGTCAACCTATTAGCGTAGTTCCTTCACAAGATGTTACCGCAAAGGAGATAGCATGCGAATATTGGACCGGACGTACCGAAATAAACGAAATCTCGCGGCCGGTGTCCCACTGAACGACGGCCGGGTTATAGGATTCCTGAGATCTGGCTGGGCCACCCAGTATGATCTGGTCATACGACTCCGCGCCAATACTCATGCGCTTTGACACCCAGGTGGTGAAAATTCTGGGAACCTTATCGAATGGAGGCGAGATTGTTGTCGTGTTGAACGTGTGCTCTCCTGAGAAGGTTGACAGCTTTTTCACAATGCTGTCCGGAATGAGGCGTCTGTGAGTATTTGCGAGAACGGCAAACAACGGTGCCCAAGCATAGTCTGCTACATGAGACATGGCTTGCGGCTAGTTCCGCGCATCGTTTCAGTATCCATCCAAGTATATACGGTAGATCTACTAACCTTGGAAACAAATCCAGCCTCTTCTTTGCCGATCAAAAGCCAGAGCCACAGGGACATGAGACTCAGATAGCGGTTCATGTCGTATCCGTATGCGCGGTCCCACGGCCCGGCAATGTTCTTCATTTCCGGATTCCAGAGTTCAGAGATCGCCTTCCAGGTATGTTCAATCATGCGTGGCCCATTCTGGGCCATGACCGAGTTATCTGGAAGATATTTGCTCCACAGTATCAATCCAAAAAGAGAAACGCCAGTGTAAGTGCCTGAATTAAACTCAGACAGCGTATGATGCTCGTTGAAGAGGCTAATGATCTCCTGAGCGTATGCTTCTCCAGCCCATGTCATGTTATAGTCTTTGAGGCGTCGACCTGTCCAGCCTGACACAAAGGACCGCATGATCGACTAGAATTTTGGGAACAGTTAGCAAAGCAAGCCTCAAATTTGTACTTTCAACACCTTCAAGAATGAGAGGCAGTACGCACAGGGTTACTGTAACAAGGGAAGAGGTTATCTTGAGTCTTCTCCAGATGGCCAAAGCGATAAGAATCCCCGATAGTCGCGTTGTGGAGAGAGTCGAGGATTAGCTTTTGAGTACTCTCTGTTAACAGATGTGGGAATTCCTCCATTGCCACAATTAACGTTGTTCCAATGAACCCGCGCCAGTTGGGATCCCAAGAGCGATAAATCTCGGGCGGGTATGTTGGCGAACCAACGTATGGCTCCTCTGGCCCTTTTTGATAGTCTCCATACCTGCCAAGGCGTTAGTTACCTCGCGCCACTACTCACGCCAAGGTTTAACTCACCACTCCTCCGCCTCTACCTTGAACTGCGCGGATATCACATTCTTGATGATCTTTTCGGCCTCATTCACATCATTTCCTTGATTCCTCGCTAAAAGCCCTAAGGCGTACCACACGGAACTGCGCGTCTCATGTCTCAGAGCAGCTGGGGTACCGATGTCGTAAAGATAACCTGCCTTCGAATCATAATAACCATCCATCCATTCCATAGACTCGGCCAACATCTGCTTTGCATTTGGTGACAATGACTGCGTATACGGCACAGCCCCCATGCCGATCGGCGCCGAACTTGGGACGGCTTGAAAGCCATGGGTGTACAAATACAAGACGGTCACGAGACCGGCTAGAGCCGACAAGGCTGCGGCTCTTAACGTCGACCTTCGCATGGCGGCGGTCCACGAAGAGCGGGAAACTCAAATGGCATTCGAAAGAAGGACACGGCGTCCCCTTTTCGAGCAAGCTTAAGCTAGCGGTGGGTCACCAGGTTAATATACTCATCTCGCGTTGATCCGCGCTACGCTAAAATCTGACCCACCCAATGAGCACACTTCGGTGTAAGGCTTGGCAGCCATGAGGCGCACAGTGATGCCGAGCGCTTCTTGATTCGGCTAGCGTTGGGGAGGCTGAGTCCTGTCAAAATATTGAGGCTGCACTGATTTCAACTGAATTCTCAGAAAATGTAATACAAGGCTTGGTGTTGCGATTCTCTGGGGCAAATGTCCTCTCCCATCGCCCCAATGTTACCTGTGTATTTGTGCTCGCGCTCTACATCAAAGTCAGACTTTGCCAGTCTGTGCAAGGCCAATATCCGCGAGCTATTTCATTCAGTATTTTCTGCCTCAGCAGAACAAATTCCAGATCCTTAGCCAGGAATCGAGCGAATCTAGTGATGGGATTAATCTGTGCGCGGCCTAGGGTGAGTGCAGCCATGATTGCCTTTGGTCTTTAGCATACTCACCAACTAGAAGTCGAAACCTCATCTCCCGTGCTCCAATACATACGTAGCCAATCTAACATGATCAACACTGGCGTGGTTTGACTTGAACATCAGACAATGTATTTCTGGCCGGCTTAGAGATAGACCAGCACTCCTCACTTTTCCCATTCAACTATGTGCAGGATGCATTTGCATCTTTAAGGAGACTGAAGTTGCTGGTCCGTCAGACTGCAAAGACTCAGTCAAGTGGAGCGAAGCTCGAGCTATTGGAATACCTATGTGCATATCACGAGCTGCCGAGAGATGAACATGCTGTGGTAATGCCTTGGCATGAGTCAATTATCTAAATGAAGACTAACACGTATTAAATAGGATTAAGGAATGAATTGAAGTAAAGAATTCGGATTTAAGCCATTACAGGCCGCAAAAACTCTTATCGACGCGTGTAACACTCGTGTCGATGCGACCAAGCTGGACGGCCTGGTTGTTGGTGAGCGCATTCATGGCTGTCAATCCGACATTGAGGCCGGTGGCAGTGTGATCAATGGCCAAGACATAAATCGTCCTTCCGTTGTAGGTAGCCTTATAGCACAGCCCACAGTTGGGAGAGTTCCACCCGGCAATGGATTCAGCACCGCCAATATATGGGAACCGTGGGATCTGGCTCTGCTTCTGCCAGCCATATCTGGTGATCAGACCATTGACTCCGTCGGAGCAAGCAACGGCGGTGAGAGACCGGTTGGGGTCATCATATCCAGTGTCGTAGGAGACTATGTATCCACGTTAGCGGGATGAATGGATGTAGGTTAGTAGGGATTTGCACTCACCAGAGATAGCTGAAGCAGCAGTGGCAAGGGTGAAGACGGAAAGGAGATTTGACAGCTGCATATTGGCGGTCTTGAACTGGGGTTTTCGGGTGGTGATTCTTGATTGATAGCTACTCAGAGGAGAGGGTGTGATGATGATACAGGATGAGCACAACTTGACCGAGACTCGATGGTGCTCTTATACAAAAAGCGACATGCGATGCTACTGGAATGAGTTAGAGCGTCTCAATTTCTCGTAAGGTTCATTACAAGCATGCTCGAGTATTACTTCCCGTCTATGACGAGGTGCTCCGGGCCGACCTGACATTCCACACCGGATCACACCAGACAGCTCGCTCCGGTAGCATGCCGATTCGCGAATAGTCCTTTGGCACCCGCAGACTGAAAGAAACATGCCAAGACTCATCCCCAGAGCGTTGCCCTATTGGTCAGGACTTTTGAGGGGGGCCGCCTGACCAGCCCAAGACACTTTCGTCTCTCGACTGCGGGGTAGCCTGCTCGTATTCCCGTCAGCCCCCCGGCAGCGACGGGCCGTAGAACGGCTTCTGGCCCATCGCAGACGGGCCAAGAGGCCATTCCTGGCGTCAGAAATGACGTCAGTGCTGAGTCTCGACCGGCGCAACCTTCTCTGGCGGACCTCGTATCGCTGCCCGGTGTATTGTGTAAATGGCGCAGAGGACCCCGTGATGGGCGCTGGTTGGAAGCGCCATTGGGACAAGACCAGGCGATGGAGTTCCCAATACGGCCGGCTAGCTTCGCCCCAGGTATGCAACGATCTTGACGTAGACGTGCATCGCAAGCGAGAACTGCAAATGGTGGTCTGAGGTGGCTGCGCTGCACTCAAAAGTGCATCTCGTATAGATGGTTCACGAGGTTAGGTTGGGCCGTTATTCTCGATGATCATGACCATATCGGGCACGCAGAATGCTGTATTCGGCCGAGAGTTGAATCGGCAGAATTTACGTAAATAATAGACGATGGATACTCTGCTTACCATCCTCGGCGATGCGGCTCAATACGGCAACTATGGAATAAAGACAGAACAGGATTTGAATTTGGCTCACTAATTTCTTCGTTTGTGATAATTCAATCTTCATGATCAGCCCGGTTAAATGAAAAACGTTATGGATTGATCCTTCATGCCTCGCCATGTCTGGAAATCCCACGCCAAACACAACATGCTATCCCGCTCCTACACCTCGCGAACACCGAATGAGAACATCTGGTTTGACTCCACAGAGTCCTTGTCGCGCAGCTTGGCGGGGGTATCAAACCCTGAGACTGGAAGGCGATACTCCAACTGTTTTGCCGATGCATCATTGCTGGGGAATGGTAGGTATTTTGGCAGCAGTCCACACTGGTCCAAAGCCGTGGCCTGATCCCAGGCAATATGTTCGTGATATAGCCGGTCGCCACGGATGTTCACCACAGCCATGAACGGGATTTCGAGCTTGCGTCCGGTTGGAGGAACTCCAGGAAGGCTAGTAAATGGTTAACAGGTTGAGCTCTCTATGGCCATGGGAAGCATGTGATGTACTTACAGCCAGTCCAGAGTAGTATTGTGAGTGCATTTGAAGATGAACTCATCAATTACTCTGTCAATACCCACTGAGCGGCTAATCAATTCCGTCTCTGTATCAGGTGGATTTTTGAAGATGAAGTGATCCCGGTAGAACGCAGTCAGTTTCTCGCGACCGATACCACCGGTCAACTAGTCATGTCAGTAGTGCATCAACAAACTTGCCTTGCAAAGTCGCGGTTTAGGTTTCAACCTACAGTCGGAATATGGTTCACATAAGGCTCTTGCACCATGGTGCACATGGTACACTCGACAGAGCGGTTTTCAAACTCATAGTAAGTGTGTTCATCCCAGATAGCTTCGAGATCAAAGAAGGGCCCATTCATGAGCCTTTTGAAGAAGCTAAGATTCCTTGAGTGCGACACGGACTCCAGTGAATACTTGAAGTCGTTGTGGAATGGCGTAGCGAATAAAAAGCTGGAGGCTGCCGGGTAGTCGTAGACGGTCAAATCGTCAGTGCGTGTCAGGAGCACTGATGCTTTGCCCGCAAGGTGGTGAACTTGAGGAACGGTTGAGGCCTCCAAGGTCGAGGCATTGTCTTCCAGGTTGCCATAAATAGAAGCACCTTTAATTTGCGGAAACGAAGCAAGGCTCGAGGCAACTCGGTTCCAAAGAGCTGGGCCGTAGGCTGGATTCGACTAGTTAGCAAAAAAAGAAGTGAACGGAGCCTTCGCACTGATCATTATCTATTTTGTCTTCGTGAGACATACCAATTAGCCCCACAACTCCCTTTGGCTGAACCGTTTTACACGCTTCAAGCTCTTCTAGCGCCCACCCAATCGCATCGCCGGGCCGAGCCAAGGCGGCCTCCGTTATTTCAACAACGGTATAGCCTTCCTCGGCCCATTTCATGACCGGTGAAGGCACACCGTCCTGGATGGCGAGGGTTTTCGGACCGGTCACGCCACTGTCAGAAACTAGTACTAAAATGCCGGGCCCATGGCCTCTTCTCGAGAGCGGCTGCAAGATTGTGAGCCCCGGCGCAAATTGCTTCAAGCGCGTTTCTGGTAGAAACGGGAGGGCGTCATATTTGCTGTTCATTGTGCTGAGAAGAAAATGAATGATTGTGTTTTTTTTTAATGAATTTGATTAATCGATTGATGGCTATCTATCCCCCCCCTTTGAATGCTGGATTACTGTTTTTTAAAATACTGTTTAGGAATCTGAGACGGATAACATCGTCTGGCAGCACGGTAATACGGACTTCAGGAAGCCCATTCGAGATGGCCTGATTAGTTCTGATGACCAAACGAGGAGTATCGCCAATCGAGAGTAAGCTCTTCCGTTTTCCTGGCCAAAGCTCTGGCGGGTTCCGCCTCCGTCACTGACCAAGCCCATTCGTCGTCTTGGTGCTTCGGAACCATCGGAACTCGGAACGGAACGCCCTCAGTGGAATATTACAGGGATGCGCACAGGCAGCGCCACTAGCGCATGAGGGACGCCACCTTGGTCCACTGATTGCAGCCCAGAAAGAGGACCAAGTGGTGCGAATTCTATCATGGGACGCGTGTAGGAGCTGCGTGACATATTTACTGCTTGATAAGAGGCTTTCCGAATTTGAGCGTGTCTGTAAACCGATGGCATTCACAATCGCCCAACTAGACTTGTAAATCGGAAGGACGAAAAAAAAGGGCTGGATGGATATTAAAGACCCACCTTTCATCAAGGAAATTAATTGACTTGGCGATGTTAGGGTATCGGTATTAGGCGAGCCGCGTTGGTGCGGCCTGGAATATTAATCTGCTATACGCAGGGATGAAAAATAAAGCTGTGATTGATGCGGATGTCACAGAATAATAAACCTGGTGCATCACCAACGTGGATCAAAGACTGTGCGCGGTTCACTTCTCGGGAGGCCATCCGAGATCAAGTATCGCGTATGTCGAGATTTCAGCCGAATGAAGAATCACCAACTCATCACGAATCACGGTTGTTGAAATCAGCAAGAAATTTCGCAAACGAAATAACCAATATCAAGACTCGAATATAGTAGCCTCTTTCGCGTCACGTTGCTCCATCGTACCATATTACTGCCTACCGAATTTAGAGACCGGGAGGAGTGCTGCCTCTCTGGCGGTTGAGCAAAAAGTTCGCTGTTTCCAAAATAAGAATAAAGTCGCCGGGTGGTTTGGTTTACTTTCGCTTGGTCTCGCCCAAACCAAGAGCCCGGTAGTGCGACATGCGCACAGTCAGTCATTCATGCAAAACATAACAAGACGTTCTGTGAAGAGACACAAGCAATTCTTTCGGTTGATGCAAAACTTGTCAGATGCATTCGCCTGAGCAGCGTGTAGAGGTGGTGTTGAGGCTCTCGGAAAGGATTTTTCTGACTGGTGTAGTTCCGAGCGACTCGGCCTCGGGGAGAGTTTACTGGGCGATACGGCCTAGCCATTCAACTCATGGCTTCCCCCCACCCCCGCATTGCCCGGGCCGGCGCAGCGGACTTGGATCGTGCAAAAGTAGATGAGCTCCAGGACCCTGGCGCAAACTCAGTGGGTTCAGCATTATGGGCAACACTTGGGCAAGAGTGAGGCTAAACGCTTGGGCACGTTAGGCTGTAGGCGAAGCCCCCAGGTATGGAGGCACTGAGAGAGGGCTGAAACCCACTGGACCCGGGGACATTATCCATCACAGCCTAGACAAAATTCCACTCTCCTGCATCATTTGAGGTAGGGTGCTCGGGGGGCACAGGCGATAAGCCGAAGCACTGGTATTACCAAGTGCCAATTGGCTCATTCACTAAGAAGAAAAAACGTCCGTCTCTTTAGCGTCTGCCGTATCGCTACCCCGCAATTTGTGACGCGGATGCCGCTCCCGAGCATGCCTCTCAGCATCTGTGGTTGTTCCGATAGGAGGCTGAAGATATTTGTCAGATAGAGTGGGACAGATCATGTTGCAGCGCACAGGTCAAGGTCAGATGGCCTGCACTAACTTTGTAGTAGCGTCCTTGATTCAATCGCCACGCAGGAGTAGCTTGTCCCAGGATTCTGATTAGATACGCCAGGGATACAGTGGCAGTGGCAGTGGCCGCGGACCCGCTGTCTACATATAGCCTCACATGCTCGCCATGACTTCCCGGCTCTTTTCGTCCTTGCAACCCTATTTCGACATCCTGACAGTTCTTCCCGAGGCGCAATTTTGGCCAAATCGAGCACTCTCAATCGCATCCTTCGACCCAACAACTCTACCTTCTAATCATCGCCTGAAAACCAGAAACCATGGCAGAAAAGCGAACTGGGCCCCAGGCTCCCAATGAGTCTTGCAAAAGACGCGCTCCCTATGCTGCCCGAGCCTGTGACGCCTGCCGCCGGCGCAAAGGCCGCTGTGACGGTCGCAAGCCCTGCGAATACTGCCTGCTTCGCCAAATCGACTGCTCCTACTCGCTCAACACCGACGTCGAGCGTCGATCCAACACCAATAATAATGTGAATTCCAACAGAAGTGCGCCTCCCAAGAGCCACAAGGCTCACCAATGGAGCACCGAGTAAGTTCGGAGAGGACGGCGCCCTTCATTCTCGCTTTGGCGCTAACAGCGGCTGTCCGGCAGCGAGATGAGCTCATTGGGCGGCTTGGTGGCTACCATGCAAGGACAATTGGAAACTCTGGTAGCGCATGTGAAAATGTCCAGCGAAGGCCAGGGCATGGATGCAGTTCGTGCCGCGCTGGCGCCGGCAAGACCTTCATCCAATGTTTCGTCCCATGTTTCGTCCAATACTTCATCCAATACCTCGTCCAACACAGACCGCGATGGGTCTGTTGCCAAATCACCCATCAAATACTCTCGAGGACCCTCCACCAAACGCCCTGCGCGGTGGTTCCATGGGCCAACAAGCCCCGATTACAGCCTGGTTGCTGCTCAGATCCGGATCGAAGAGGGCGCTTTCCAAGTCGGCTGTGACTCGGGCCAACGGAGACTCCCGTGCCTGGATGAATGCCAATCGGATGATGGTGAGGAGGACGAGCTGGCTGTGGAGACGGGAGACGACGACTCCATCATGGGACGCCAGTCTACGCGGCAGGATTCCCCACCCCTACTGAGCTTTCTCCATCAGATTTCGAAAGCAGACGCCATGCGTCTTTTGCGCGTCTACCACGAAATTGTGGGCGCATTGCACCCGATTCGAGACGTCCAAATCCTTTTGGAGCAGGCGCAAATGCTGTATGCTTCCGTCAGCGGACAGACACCGCGAGATGACAAGGAAATATGGCCCGACGAAGACGATCTAGTCATCTTGAACCTGGCGCTGCTGATTGCCATTACCGCCGAGGCTGTGCCTGAAACCTATCTAGATGAAATTGCCATGAATCTGTACAATTGCTGCCGGCCTACTATTGATTACAAATTGACCAGCCCCGTATCGAGCATCAACCAAGTTGTTATTGCGCTATTCATGGTTTGTATCCCCATGACCTTGATACTTTTCCCAAGTCAAGTTAACAGTTATGTTACTCCCAGGGCTTTTATCACTTCTTTAAATTTAGACTCCGCTTGGCTTGGCGCATGTGTGGGCTTGCTGGTCGCATAGCCATGGAGCTCGGGATTCACAACAGAGACGTGCTCCAGCACTACCAGGAGAGCGGGCGGTATCGCGAAGACGTAGCGACACTGTCATGTAGTATACTGGTTCTGGATCGTCAGTGGAGTGCTGCTGCTGGACTGCCATCCAACTTTCAGGAGACAGATTTTGACACAGCACAAGTGTGTTTGGTATGAGCATTTTCATACTCCTTTCTCCCAATCTTTAGCCGCTGATCTAGCTGCTTATCCTTTTTTGTTTCAATAGGCATCCACACCCTATCTCAAAGCCATGATGGCCTTCACTCTGATGAGCCACAAGTTCAACGAGCCAATCTCCCGCGTGGCCCAGGGTGGAAACTGCCAAGATGAAGACACGCTCGAGGTGACCAACTTCAGGATCGAGCAGTGGAGAAAACGGGCCCTGGAAAAGCACAACTTTGTACACCCTGAAAAGTGGGATGCCAATACGACGGCGAAAGCGCCCGCTTGGACCATCATCTTGTACTTGCGTGCCAATGCCGTTCGGGGTATACTTTTACGACCATTCTTCCTTGCCAGTACTAACCCGTTGGCGAAAAAGAAGATTCAACGAGGCTTGGAGATTGTTTCAGATTCCATGAATATTCTGTCCATACTACACCGGGACACAGATATTTTCAAGAAGCAACACCCTCATCTTCAGCACTTCTTGGCGTCTGCGTGCGCTCTCCTATTACTCATTGTTTCGTATACAGAGCAAAATCGCAACAATATTTCTCCAAATCTGCTTGGAAACTACTCAGAGTCTGTCAAGACCAGCTTCAAGCGGGCCTGGAAGCTGTCGTCCGCGTACAGCAAATGCTCCAAGGCATCAAACAGACTGTGTAAAAGATTAGTGGCTATGAGAGAACCTCTGATACGATGGGGTCTCATCTCTCGCCAAGACGACTTTGGACAGAGTTCTCTGCCAGCCACAACCAATACTCGCAATGGACCCAATGTTACTGCTGATGTCAAGAAGACAGAAGTCTCTACCAAATCGTCATTTCGCCAGCCCATGGCCAATCCACCCGAAGCTGCTGTGGAAGACTTCTCATTTTTAGACTTTACGTTCAGCAATACGGCAGGGTTTACGGATCCGTTAGCGAGCTTTGGCTTCTCCAATATGAATAATGACCCGCGTGTGGAATACTTTGATCCGCTGATGTTTGAGTATTCAATGAATTCCACGAGCGCCTTCTTCGCGGACGGCGGGTGCTGACCCAGCGGTTCATGATGCTATCTCAATCGATGTTTCTCGAGGAGAGTGGGCAATTCTACGCGTCTGCGAGATATTATGACGGTCAGAAGCAATGATTAAACTGTACAATAGTATTTTTACCGAGCCTTTCGGCTATGAACAAGATTATCCAGCTGCAATGAAAATGTGCCACAACGAATCTAAAAATCCCCGCGTCAGCCTTGTCCAAACGGGTTTTCTGCCCTGCCACAACTAACCTGTGCTCGTGCGCTGTAGATTAGCTAGGTTCAGGGAAGCGAAAACTCGGATGTGAAGAACCCGAGGTCCTCAGCCGTTGCCCAGGGTATTTTTCGCTCGCCGGGGAATTAGCCTAGATTTTCTCCGACGGCTGCCATTGGTCATGGCCCCCCGAGGTCGGCATCGTGAGTTTTCCAAACCCTGGTGATCGCCGCTTGGCATTAGTGGTCGAATGGCTCGGGCCTCGGTTTTTGGGGCCGACAGGCTGGCATGGTTTGTTCTTTCGTACTGCGTGCTGCGACCGGTTGTGGCTGCGCCCCTAGCCAATATTATCGTCAATGCGGCGTCGGCCCGATGCATTTAGCTGCTGTGAGGGGATGGTTTCAGGCAGAGGCAGCGATGATGAGTTTTGTTGTGTTGTGTTGTTGTTACGCGCGCCCTCGGGTTCCTCGGGCCCCGGGAGGTGACGACTGCGCCATCGACTACTCCACTGGTTATTGAACTTTAGAAACGGCCAGCCCAAGGCGTGGCACAGGGGATTTCGGCTGCTCTTATAAGGGTGTTCCAGCGCTAGCGACGGAGCACAGACAGATCCACCTCCCGAGTGGCTTCATATTTCACCTGGCCAATTTCCGGATGCAAATTCCATCACAGCAAGCCGCAATATGGTGGCTTCAGCGAATTGCATGGCGCCATCTGCTCCTATTCTTCGGAACATTCCGAATCCGAGCTCCCGCCGTGAAATCGGATTCGAACCTCACTGTTTACTTATGCTACCAAGATTCTTTTTTTTTACAAATAGTGCGACTGGACTTAACCTGGGGCAGACTAGCGCTACGGATCATATCCACAAGAAGCAAATATAAGAAGGAAACGGACATGGAAACATCATTCCGTTTGGTAGATATAATCTCATGGCGTTGGTGAAGAAAGAACCCATCAAATTGTATCCAAAGTGGCCGAAATGCAGAAATACGACAAGGCCCAATTGGCGTCATATTATGACAGAATCGGCCTCTCCCCGACGGGAAGGCTATTTACGGTTGTTGGTCTACATCCTCAGGCACAGATGCAATTTTTAGGTATACTCCAAAAGTACCAGCTCATGAAGATTCCGTTTGAGAATCTCACCCTCCATTACTCATGGCATCGCGTCATCGACTTGCATCCGCACCATCTCTTCAACAAGATCGTCTGTAGCTCGGGGAGAGGAGGGTACTGCATGGAAAACAATTCTCTTTTCCATACCGTGCTGGTTTCTCTGGGATACAATGTTCACATGGTCGGAGCTAGAGTCTACGACAACGATACCTCGAAATACGGGGCATTCTCTCACTGTCTCAACATTGTGACGATTGGCGAAGACCGTTATGCAGTTGACGTGTGTTTTGGTTCTAGGGTGCCTGTTCTCCCTCTCAAGCTGTGCGACGGAGAAATCCAGCGACATTCAGACCCAGGACAGATGCGAGTACGCTATGGTCCAATCCCTCAAGGATTATCCGTGAATAGCAAGCTCTGGATATACGAACATAGAGCAAACGAAAATGCTAGCTGGATTCCGCAATATTGCTTTCCGGATCTCGAATTTCTGCCCGAGGATATCCGCGCCATGAACTGGGGTCCAGCAAAAAGCCCTGCCAGCTTCTTTACTCAGAAGGTGGTTTGCGTCAAGTTTACGACAGACCAAGAAGAGTACTCGCCAACGGAACCTAGGTCACAGCCTGTGAACGGCAGTTCCCAACCAGATCAAACCGGTACTATTGATGGAGCCGTCATTATAGACGGAGATACACTCAGGTGGAGAAAGAGGGGCGAGATCGTGTGGGAAAGGAAATTCTCGAACGAGCAAGAAAGATTTGATGCTCTAGAGAAGTATTTCAATATTTCACTTGGAGATGACGAAAAGCGGGCGATAAAAGGCTGCGTAGGACAAGTTCGCACCAAATCGGTCCCTTCTAGTAGCTAAACATTTAAAAACGGAAAAGATTTGGAAACAAAGGTGCACAACGGTTCGACTGTAAATCGTGCACGTCTTCAAACGCCCCGATCGGGTGCGGACGTCGAAAATCAGCAGTTATGCTACAAATTTTTGGACAAATGTGCTTGTCATTAACATGGAAAAAGCAACAATAGGAAGTTATTACAAAAATGAATTATTTTCGGAATGGCGGAAGTTCCGGATCATGCAAAGTGGTAGACTGTCAAAATAGTGCACGGTCTGACTGTGACCAACTCACCTCATTAAGCGCTTACCCTACAGCCGGTTGAAATTTGTGTCGAACTATGTCATTGTATTTGTTTATTTTTAGAAAAGGTGGTCTATTATTGGCTGTTATAAAGGGTGTTTTATGAAATAGAAACTCTCATTGCCTAATGAATTACTTTGTTTGGCTCATTGTTTCGTTTTCTTGAGTCAAAAGATGTGATGTCGATGTTGTGGATTTAAGAGTGAACAAAGCCTCGAGGCTTTGGAAAAAGAGAATCGCGCCGCCCGCCGCCAAAAAAAAAAAAAGAGCCATGAGATTTAATTTCCTAATCTAGTCTAGAATAGCGTGAAAAAAGTATCCTATGCTCTTGGAATAAGGAATGGACCAGACTTTCTCGTGGATGTGGTTTACCGTTGGGGTACCCCGCGACGCGCAACGCGCAACGCGTCCGCGCGACCTTGCGACTCCATCATGATCCCTGTCTTGGCGGGGTCACCCTGTCAGCAGAGGGAGCGTTGCCACTTCGGGGAACAGTCGGATCGCAGCCGGAATGCACCTAAGGAACAGATGCAGGATCCGCGTTCCTGACTTGACTGGCATCCGATACAGCTGTTCCGACCGTTCCGTTGTATGAATGCTCTGTACCGACCTGCCATGATAGCGGTTTTTGGCTACCAAGACGAATGTTCGAGCCGTGTATTGGTGTGGCACTCTATTAGATGAGAATGTCTCATAAAGCTTTAGAGTATGCTCTTGTGAGATATGAAAGAGACCTCTTTGGGCAGAAGCATTCGTACTGATGAAAAGACCATTCAATCCATTGTAAATCGCCCACCAAACAAATCGCTTCGACAAAATGGCAAACACGTATGATATCATTGTAGTTGGAGCAGGTGCGTGGTCATTCTGCGATTGATGACTTAGTTGAACGCTTGACTTACACCATCTAATTCTAGGCTGGTTCGGACTGGCGGCTGCAAAAACATACATCGAGTTGCACCCAGACGAAAAGGCCCTTGTTATCGAAGCTGATAGGACATGCGGCGGTACCTGGTCCGAGGATCGTCTGTATCCTGGTCTCAAGTCCAACAACATGTGTGGCTCATACGAATATCCTGACTTCCCTATGGATGAGAGCTATGGTGTCACATATGGCGACCATATCCCCGCAGCAACTCTTCATCGCTATCTTACCGACTTTGCAAAGAAGTTTGGTGTTTACGAGAAGATCCGTTTCAGCACCAAAGTCGATGTTATCGAGCCAACCGAGAGTGGAGGTTGGTCCTTAGACCTATCATCAGAGTCTGGCAAGGAGAAAATAGAGACCAAGAAGCTCATTCTTGCTACTGGTCTGACATCACAATCCAACCTGCCCACCTATGCAGGACAGGAGAATTTCAAGCCCCCTTTCTTTCACGCAAAGGACTTTTGCACCCGCGGCGATATTGTGAAGACCGCCAAGAAGGCTACGGTTGTTGGTGCAGGCAAGTCCGCAATGGATTGCGCTTATGCCTTTGCCACGGGAGGCGCCGTGGTGGATTTGATTGTTCGCCCCACGGGCCAGGGTCCTGTCTGGCTATGCCCGCCCTACGTCACGCCCTTCAAGAGAATGATGGAGGAACTTTTGAACACTCGATGCTTGACTTGGTTCAGTCCGTGCCCTTGGGGAGAGGAGGATGGATTCTCAGTGGCTCGAAAGTTCCTCCACGAGACTGCCATTGGACGATTACTCGTCGAGAACTACTGGAACAAGATGAGCTCTGAAGTAATCGAAGCACATGGGTATAACGATGACCCCAACGTGTTCAAGCTAAGGCCTTGGAACAATGCTATGTGGACCGGAAGTGGCGTGGGTATCCACAACTACGAGACCAACATCTTTGATCTGGTCAGGGAAGGAAAGATTCGGGTCCGCCTGGCCGATATTGATAAGCTGGACGGCGATTCTATTACTCTTAGCAACGGCGAGACCCTGTCTAGCGATGTCCTCATTTGCGCAACGGGTTGGAAGAAGGAGTCTAGCATCAAGATGTCGGCCAAGACCAACCTGGGTCTTTCACAGGCACCTTCAGAAATTTCACAGCTTAGCAAACAGGCAGACAAGGAGATTCTCACCATGTTCCCCAGTCTCAAGTCACAGCCCGTCTTGAGATATGAGCGCAAAGATGAGGAACCTCTGAGGAACTACCGGTTCATTGTCCCCGCTTCTCTCTTCTTCCAGCGCAATATCGCCTTCGCTGGTATGGTTTCTACAGTGAGCACAGCCATGTTTGCAAACGCCCAAGCTCTCTGGATCTCAGCCTTCTTTGATGGAAAGCTTAAGAGAGCACCGAAGACACAGGATGATGTGACAAAGGAGGTCCTACTGCACACCCAATTCGGCAAGTGGAGATATCCTTGCGGCTATGGTGCCAGCCTACCCGACTTTGCCTTTGATGCACTCCCCTACGTTGACCTTCTTATTAACGATCTTGGCCTCAAGTCTCACAGAAAGGCGACGCAGATTGCTGAGCTGACTGAGCCATACAAGCCAAAGGATTTCAAGGGCCTTACCCAGGAGTGGATCGCATTGCAGTCACAGTCAAATGGAACAAATGGAGCTTAAATGGAAATTTATTGATGGATTAAATATGTCTGTAACATAAAATGAAGCTTGATTAAGTTACCTATAGTTCATTGCAGGTTGATATCTGGTTATTTTGATCACGAGAAGAATGGATCTTGGCCTTGAATAACTGGTTGGTACGAATTGAAGTGTTTGCATACATGACTAAACATGAACCAATGCTACCTTAAAGCACCACGTAGCTGGTTGCTCACGACTTTTGGGCCGATATGTGGAGGCGACTAAGTGATTGTGACGCTTCTACACGATCTGTTGTCTGAAATACAGCCTCACATTGGTGTCATCGTAGTTATCATGGTAATTGGCTCTGTAAACCGAGATAGATTACATGGTAATTTTATCCTGCAGTGAATCAGATTGTAGGGATAAATTCAAGTTCGTAATTGGCATCTTGTTACTGCCCTAAGATTCTTGTGATGTCATCGTGTCACGGATACGAAACTGGGGTTGGACAGAATGGAGTCTCTTCCAGCCGATTTCCCCGCATCTGCAAAGATTTCAGACACATTAGCTTCAAAGCCTAAACAACCACAGGAAGCTTCTGCATAATTCTTCCTATCAGCGTCTTTGCCTCATCCAGTTGTTGGAAGTCCGGTGGTTCCGGCGTTCCGCCATTCCGGGAGGGGTAAGCCGACGGCTATTCCGCCGAGGCTTCGACCCCGGAAGGTAGCCACTACTGTTTGCGATTGGTAAGTTAACCGTTAACCGGACGTTCTACTCAAGTGCCAGATGGGTATTGAAGCTAGTACGAAGACCTCTGGAATGTTATAAGCTAGTTACTGGGCGATTAGGAGAATATCATCCAGGAACACGACGTGAGGTATCGATTTAAGCTGAAATCATGTTAGTATATTGCTGGCAATACCGTGAATCGAATTTCAATCTAACCGAATTCCCAGGACGGAAACATATTCAGCCTCAAGCGCCTTTTTCGAGGCGCTTGCTGAGGTAGGCAATGTCTGAGAGGGCTGCAAGGTTGATAGCATGCTAAAGTAAATTTCAGGCCGGTGTTAGCTACGTGTTTGTCAATCTCGGTTCCGACCACCCGGCGATTATGGAAGCGCTTGCAAAGGGTACCACGCCACGGGGAAGCAAATTTCCCAAAGTAATCACTTGTCCTCATGAGGTAAGATACAACAGTTTTCCCGAGTGCCTGCATCAACAATCTGACTCTCGTAAAGATGGTGGCCATGTCAATGGCTGATGGCTATGCGCGTGTAACTGGAAAGCCTCAATGCGTGCTCGTGCACGTCGATGTTGGTACGCAAATGCTTGGGTGCGCCATGCACAACGCCTCGGTTGCTAGGTGCCCAGTTCTCGTTTTTGCGGGTCTCTCACCCTTCACCTTGGAGGGGGAGATGCGCGGATCGCGCACAGAATACATCCATTGGCTCCAGGATGTGCCTGACCAGAAACGAATTGTTGATCAGTACTGCCGCTATTCGGGAGAGTTCAAGACGGGTAAAAACGTGAAGCAGCTCGTGAACAGGGCGCTTCAATTTTCGCGCAGCGATCCCAAAGGCCCAACCTATCTGGTCGGTGCTCGAGAAGTCATGGAGGAGGACATCACGCCCTATTATCTGGACCAGACACAGTGGGAGCCTGTCGCTCCGGCCGCATTGCCGCAAGAAGGGGTTGAGACAATCGTTTCTCTGCTGGCTGCCGCCGAAAAGCCGCTCATCATTACAGGGTACACAGGCCGAAATCATGCCACCGTCCCGGAGCTGGTTAGATTGGTTGAGTCCATTCCTGGAGTTCGTGTCCTCGACGCGCTTGGCAGCGACGTCTGCTTCCCTTACACACACCGGGCCTCCCTTGGCGTAAAAATTGGAAAGCATCAGAGCATCCGAGAGGCCGATGTCATCGTCGTATTTGACTGCGACGTTCCCTGGATTCCAACTCAATGCCAGACTCGAAAAGATGCCAAGATTGTTCAAATCGATATTGACCCATTGAAGCAAAATATTCCACTACACTACATTCCGGCATTTAAACGTTATCGAGCAGACTCTGAGACAGCATTTCGACAGTTGAACGCTTATGTTGCTTCTTCTGAAGAATATTCGACACTCGCTCAGTACGAACCGTACATCTCACGATGGGCTGCTCTTGAAGTTGATCGTAGCCAAGAGCTGAAAAAGGTGGCTCAGGCCGCGCTGGCACCTTCGGACGAGAGCGCCTTACCCAGCACTTCACACCTATACTCAGAGTTAAAGAAGGCTTGCCCCAAAGATACAGTCTGGTGTATCGAAGCCGTGACAAATGCAATGTTTGTTTATGACCAACTTCAGGTTGACGAGCCAGGACACATCGTCAACGGAGGAGGTGGTGGTCTTGGATGGTCCGGAGGTGGCACCATCGGCGTGAAGCTGGCCCTGGACTCCATCGCTGGTGGCCCAGGAAAGGGTGCATTTGTGTGTGAAATTGTTGGTGATGGCACCTACATGTTTGGTGTTCCAGGCACTGTGTACTGGGTTGCACGAAGGTATTCGATTCCCACGTTGACTATTGTCTTGAGCAATAAGGGTGAGTCCCCTCTTTCATTGATGACAGACCAGGACCTAACAAAATACTAGGCTGGAATGCTCCGCGAAACTCCTTGGAACTCGTCCACCCCAATGGATACGGTTCTCGAGTCTCAAATGAGGAGCTGAACATCTCATTCGCACCAACACCAGACTTCTCCGGAATCGCAAGGTCTGCTGCTGGTGGCAGGGCTTTTGCTAGGATTGTGGAAAGTGTTAAAGATCTCAATAAACTGCTCCCGGAGGCAGTGGCCGCGGTTCAGAGCGGCATTTCTGCGATTCTGGAAGTGCGGCTCGCTGGATCCTGGGAGAAGACATCAGCTTAGAATTAGGTAGATCTTACATAGTTTGGACGCATAGGTGTAAACAAGGATTTTTCAAATGCATCTCCATTTGTGGTAGACATTTGAGTTGACTATCGCTGTGATGCAAGTCAAATCTACAAGTAGGCGTGGTGTAGTCCAACGGCAATGGCCCCTCGATAGAGATAGAGGATTCAAATTATAGTAGATATAAATGCAGTGAAAATAAATATTCTCAGCCATGATACTCTCATTTATTGACTCACACCTTCTATCAAGTTTGAACTAGAATTCCCTTGAGAAACAGCAATTAAATAAGAGCAATATCACCACCACTATGAGTGCATTCATCCTATCATGTCTTATTGGAATTTAATGTTTATTATGATAGATCAGGTATAAATTCTACCGATATGGAGTCCTCCCGTAATAGCAATGTCAGCTCCTGTCGTGTATGACGAGGCGTCGCTCAGAAGATAAATGACAGCTCCAGTAAGATCATCGCGCTTACCAATACGCTGCAGTGGCGGCTTCTTAGTCATAATCTCGTTCATCTCCGGCTTCGCACTACGCACAATCTGCGTCATCTCTGTATCAATGAAACCAGGTGAGATGGTATTGACACGGATCTTGTGTGGGGCCAACTCGATTGCAAGGGCCTCAGACATTGTCTTAACAGCTCCCTTTGTTGCTCCGTAAGCGGACATGTGGTGATTTGGGAGGACTGTATGCGCAGTAATGGATGCAACCAGCACAAGACTTCCTCCTTTGCCCTGTTTCTTCATCTGTTTGGATGCAATCTGTGCTGTAAAGTAGGTTCCGATGACCTATTAATGGTCTCATTTAGTTTTCTGTCATTCCAAGAATGTGGGTCATGGAGTAAAACTCACATTGACATCATGGAGCCTTCGTGCTTCTTTCCATTCTGTTTTCTCAAACTCCTTCTCCAACGCTAATCCGGCACAGGTAAAGCAACCTTCAATGCTACCTAGAAATTCTATAGCCTTCTCGAAGGCGCTAGCGAGGCTTTTTTCATCAGTAACATCGGCTTGAATATATTGAGCCTTGATTCCATAATGCTTTGCGAGGGCACTGAAATCTTGGCCAGGTTCCGCTTTGAGATCCATTGCCACCACGTTTCCGCCCAACTGAGCGATGGCATCAACAACGGCAAAGCCGATGCCCTGGGCACCTCCTGTCACGACATAATTTCTCCCACTAATGTCGAACAAAGTTTTAATGTTTGAAAATCCTTCAGACATAGCGGCTTGTGAAAAAAAAAAAGTTCAATGAATTGACTACTCCAAGATCGGGCCAAGGAGTTTTGGATAACAGTGTTCAAAGTGCTTTTTAATACAGAGAAAGAGAACATATTCAATTTGCCGTGCTTTTAACCGAAATATTGTTTCTATCCGATTAGAGAGCCATGATGATGGAGAATATTTCCCCCGCACGATCGGTATCGGAACGGCGGAACGTCGCCACTCCGGAAGCGACCCGGACGGCGCGCGCAGCCTGGTGGTGCACATGCAAGTCACGAGGCCAGCTGGTTGTAGCCGTAATTCAATCAAGTTCGACTTCCCGGGGGTAGATCGGGAACTCGCATGAAGTGCACCTGTGATGTCAGCGCTTCTCGGGCCAGCTGGGTTTTTGGTGTCGATAACATCAATGGGTTTTTAACGATGCACTTCGTCCCGGTGATGGAGATCAATTATCGAGACAGTCTCACGTATCAAACAATCACACCTTCAGGATCTTAAATCTTCTTTTTTTTCTTTTAAAAATAAGAATCAATTCGTTCAAAGCAGATTGAAAGCTCTCCATAATGGCTAATGGAACAACCGGATGGAGACAGCTCGACGTTGCTGTCATTGGAGGTGGTATAGGCGGTCAAGCGAGTGCCACTTCCCTGCGAAGACAGGGCCACAAGGTTACCATTTATGAGCGAGCTGATTTTGCGGGTGAAGTTGGTGCCTCAATCTCGTGTGCTGCCAACGGCACAAGATGGCTTGAAGACTGGAAGGTCAACATTGAATTAGGCGACCCTGTTGTCCTAAAGAAACTGATCAGCCGCGATTGGAAGACGGGTGAGCCTGTTAGTGTTTATGACCTGTCGGATTACAAGGAAAAATGGGGATACGTACGTTTGTACCAATGTATTTGAAGGCAGTTTACTCACCATTCACCAGACCTATTACATGTTCCACAGGCAGTATATGCACAGGATGCTCAAGGACAGTGCAACGAGCAGCCAGGGAGAGGGTATTCCAGCGAAACTTATTGTCAACCACAAGGTGAGTTGCCCAGACCTGAACTAAAGTTTATCGTTTGTTTAACTTTGCAACAGGCCCAGGATGTGAATCTGGAGACTGGAGAGGTAACATTCACCAATGGAACAACAGTCAAGCATGATGTAATCATCGGTGCCGATGGTATTGGGTCCGCTATTCGTCAAGTGCTGGGAATCGAGACGGTTCGCAAGCCTGCTACGTGCACTTGTCTCCACACCAACGTGGATACGGAAAAGGCTGTTAAGTTTGGACTGGTTGACTACTCCCAAAACAGCGCCATTGAGTACTGGGGTGGTTACCATACTCATTACAAGATTGTCCTCTCGCCTTGCAACGGCGGTCGACTGCTGTCATACTACTGCTTCTTCCCCCGTGAAGCTGGAGACCTAACAGCCCAGACTTGGGACCAGGAAGCTAGTGTCGAGGAGCTTCTGGCACCTTACCCAGACCTTGACCGACAGGTGTTCAAGCACTTGGAGCTGGGCTACGAAGTGCGCCCCTGGAGGCTTTGGCTTCACGAGCCTTACCCCATATGGCAGAAGGGCTTGGCTTGTATCATGGGAGATGCTGCCCATCCTGTAGGAATCTTTCCGGCTAGCAGGGATTTTAGACCACGCTGACTCAAGAAACCAGATGATGCCAGATCAGAGCCAGGGTGCCTGCCAGGCCATTGAAGATGCCGCCGCTTTGGGTTTGGTTTTTGGCAAGGACAACTTCAACGGCGACATCCGAGAGGCTCTTGAGGTGTTTGAGCAAGTGAGGAAGCCCAGAGGAACAAAGGTCCAGGCAGCTTCAGCACGTGCCCGGGAGAATATCAATGAACGAATTGGTAAGACCGGAAATTTCACTCGGGGGATAACCATGCTAATGCTGAGCAGGTTTCTCCAGTAACACAGATACCACTGTGTACGCGGTGGCAAATGAGGAGAACAAGTTGACCATTGACGAAATGAACACGTAAGTCCCCTATCTGATGATACACGGCGAAGAGCCTGAGGCTAAAACTTAATCAGCTACGACATGAGAGCCCATGTCAAGGAGGTGCTGGCGGAGCGCCGCGCTCACAAATAAGATTAGGAAGATGCGGATCCCGGTCAATGCATACTAAAGGCTCTGGGATCAAGGTTATCATGTAAACAAAGTATATGGTTCATTTGAAACTGAGTTAAATCGCTTTTACCTGTAAGCCTAAGACATTGGGTTGTGTCTCGTTTGTTGTGCATATCAGTGAATGTGGATTGTTGGCACTGTTCTTAAATCTTATTCGTTGGATGTTTGGCGCGGCTAATGTGATGACCACAGATGTTGGTCCAGACTTGGGAGATCGGTGCCTAATTTTGTAGAAAGCACATGATGCTCCCAACAACAACGTCAATGGTGGCATTTCCCTTTTCATTTTCTAATATAACGCACATACTGTCGTTTTAATCACCTCGGCGATTATATATTCCCTGTCCACAGGAATGGATCCCCTCCACGCTGACGCGCTCTCAAGAGCAGTCTCGGCAGTGCTAGCAACCGACGTTGCCGAGCTAGCCTTTGCGCAGATCCTTGATGGGCTTCCTATTGCCGATGAGTATGCTGATCGATACTATGCACACCTTGATATCCAGCACCCCCTCAATGAGCACACTGCACTTTGCCCAGGCGTAGTGGAGAAATTGAGGGATATTCGTTCAACTTTCGATCCTAGTATGCTGGAGTTTGAGCCACGCGTGAGCCTTTTCTTGATTGCCTCGCTGTATAACTAGAAATCTAATGCTATTTTTTTAGTTGGTTGAAGTATTTCAGGAAGCCGATGAGAACTCCAGGGAGTTTCTGATGAGGCTGATTGAGATGACTGCGGTGGCCATCCACCAGATTGCAGTATCACTTTTCAAGCTGGATACTAGCCTCCACAAGGATGATGGAATACTATCTTGGATGCCAGAGGAGCATTCAAGATCTAGATTTCACAGGAAACCACCACCGACCTTTTTTTCCCACACAGATTATCAATGCCAGGATCAGTACCCAAATGGACTCGCTGACATGGTTGGCTACTGGGCGGAAAACCGGATTCTTGGCGGCGTGGTGCTTTTTGATCGTGGCGAATCGGGATTCGAAGTATGCATTCCTAGTTCCACGAATGCTCTTGGAGATCATGCACTAACTTTTCTGAACCCAAGTGCAGGGACATATATTTCCATTCTGATCACTACGAAGTAACCTTTCGCATATATAAACTTCTCGATAACCAGGTTGAGGCGCTGGGCCGGCTATTGCGTTCGAACCAGCAGACTAGGGCGGAATCAATTTTACCCATCCTTGGTGGCAAGGAAAACAGGGACCGGGTGGATCCAGACGATGCTATTGACATTCACGGTATTTTTCGCGATCGCTGGGAGCGTGAGATACCCATCAGGGATTATAATTACTATCGCACCCAGCGTGATGTTCGGAGTGCTCTGGATTACCCAGAGATTGAAGACGAAATGAAAGCTCGCAATGAGTTCTGGGCAAGCCGAAAGTAAGCCGTCACTGAGGAGCCTAGTAGCCATCCAGGACCTAGCTATGGGATTTCTAATGTAGATTTACTTGATATAGGAACTAAATCGTGCTGCACCATCCACTTCTTTTGGCTCCGTAATGAAGGAAGCAATTGTGTCCGAGTCTTCGAAGCTCCCACCAGAAAAGCGGACACCTATATCGACCAGAAAGTTCTCGGTGAGGTCTCGTATTCTCTGAGGGCTATATGCCTGGTTGTGTGGCGGAGCAAAGTATATGGGCAGGCTGGCGAGGTCGACGGGTTGCCATTTAGTCAGCTGGCTCCCTCCTGCTAGAACTCTCCAACTACACTAGTCCAGTTGGTGTGATCGGAACTTGGATTGGGCTGCGTTGCCGTATCAAGCAGGCTGAGCAGCGCTATAATTTCCTGCTATCATAAAACCGATTACCATATAGGAATTCCTATTATCAAGATATGGGCGGAGTCACTGTCCCGTTCCGAGCTTCCGTTCCGACGCAGCGTTCCGATTCTCAGACAGCGTCTTAGGCATTGGCAGCCCAACGGCGAAGGAACCAACTTGGCCTATCACTCGCTAGTACATTCGAAGCAATACCCCGAAAGTCTAAAATGTCACGCCTCGCATATACATCGTAAAAGGATGCCGTTGCAGCTGCTTGGCGCGCAATGTCATGAAAATGTGGGCGGTGTGAAATCTTGGCGTCGGTACGATAGCTGTTATCGGCGTTTTGAGGGCCTGTGCTATCACAAATCACAGCCATGTAAGGGCCTTCCAGGTGGCTACGATGGTGATTGCATTCTTATTTATGACCAAGTACAGGTCGCATTGGAAAAAAAATACAAAATGACGCGATTTTGTTGAGCCTAGGCCATCATTCCAGCATGGGGCAGGGCGTGGCTATGGTGGATCTCAACCACAATCATCGCGTCCGTGCTTTAGCAACTATTCTAACAATTTACAAGGCCTACAAATTGGCCTTGGGTCGTCGTGTTCGCCGTTGCAAATATCCACCAGCCGTGTTGTTCACAAAGTGATCAATATCGGCCGTGTTGAGATAACCAGGGTTTGCATCACGAATCAGATTCGTCATGCCGCATAGTCGCATTGCAGTTTCAATTTCGTCACGAATGACTATTAAAAATGGTCTGTTAGTAGGGCTCTGAAACAAACCGGTAGTTATGGTTAGGTAAAGGATGCGACTTACTGTCCACTGCGTGTTCCACACCCTCTTGGCCGTAATTGACTGCATACATGAATGGCCGGCCGAAGCCGACGGCAGATGCGCCAAGACAGATGGCCTTGACCACATCAGAGCCCCTGCGGAACCCACCGTCGATGAGGATCTCAAGCTTGCCGAATATTTCGGGGCAGTTTTTGTGGAGCTCGAGCAGGGTGATGATGGCTGGCAGGGCATTGTCTGCTGCGCGGCCACCGTGGTTGCTCAGCACTATACCGTCGCACCCATACTCCAAGGCCTTTTGGGCGTCCTCCCATCGCTGGATGCCCTTGACCACAATTGGCAGCTTGGTTGTTTTGCGCAACCAAGCGATATCGTCCCAATTGAGCGACGGGTCAATAAAAGATCCATTCTGCCGAGCAAGCCCAGCACCTTTGCGATCGTTATCCCGAGTCGACAAACCCACGTTCGTATTCACGATGGGCGCCTCTGGCTTCACGCGCTCGTCGGCCTCCCGCTTCGACACGACAGGAAGATCCACAGTGACAAAAATGGCCCTGACCTTGCCCGATGCAGCAACCTGGCGCAGTGCATCCTCGGACTTCGAGCGGTCCTTGTTCACGTAGAGCTGGAAAAAAGCGTGCTGCACCGTGGCATCGAGGATTTCCTGATACGGAAATGAGGCGGGTGTAGATATGCACTGCACGATCCCCGATCTCCCTGCCGCCTTGGCTAGCGCAACCTCGCCTTCCGGACCGGCCGTCTTGACCGCCCCGGTTGGCGAGATGAAAATAGGCAGCTCGAGAGGGCATCCGAAAAGGGTTGTTTTGGTGTTCACGGCTGCCACATTGCGCATCACAGCGGGTCGAAACCAGATTCTCTTTAAAAATTCCGTATTTGCGTCCCGCGTGATATTGTCGTTTGATGCGCCGCTGATGTAGGCCCACGCCTTCTTCGAAAGAGTTCGGCTGGCCACATCTTGAAAATCGTAGAGGTTGATGATGGCGCCTAGGCTGGGCTTTTCGGGAGACGAGGCACTTGGTGTATCGGCGTTATTTTGCGTCCCTAGTGCTTTCCAATTTTCTGTAACGGTAGTTTCATCCAGGACCCCAATGTGGAATTTTTCGTCAAGGGACTTGTGGATCAGGGAGGGTGAGTGGACATTGTTGTATTCGGCAGATGCATCCCGTCCTGCATAGCGCAGGATGACTATGTGGGCAGGGTTAATAGCCTCAACCAAGAAAAAAAAAAGAATTCTCCGAAAGAAAAAAAAATGGGGGCATACCTTCAGCACCTCCAGGATGCTCGGAAGCGAAATCCGTCATGTCGTAAACATGGCCGTTGACCACAATCCAGGAGTCATGCTCCGCAGCGTGCTGCAGTATCTCTGATAGCGGAACGAGCCTAGACATGGTTCTTTGGTTGCTGATTGCAGATACGACGTGTCGATTGAGGAGCAGCAACATGCACATTCCCACTAAGCTATGGGGCGCGGCAAGATTTGTACCGCCACCATGCCGCGCTATCTATGCTTTGAGAAGAGACATGGTGGCAGGAATATTCCGAACGGTATTTCCGCTGTGCTGTGTTGTGTTGGTGAGTCCGCACATCTCTTATCGACGCTCGAGAATGTGGCGGTGATCGGCCAATCGCTTGTTATCTCACCTGCCACCCGGATCGGGGATGCTCCCGCCCTCTCACATGGTGAAACGCGGGGAAAGCCACGCTACATGAACTAGCACTAGCCATAGCTGCTAAATTGTTAAAAAGGCCAAATGGCCCTGTGCTATCTGCTCGCTTCAATTTCAATTTATTTTATACTAGACTCGAACCCCTGACAGAGGCTCTCTGCCCCACCGGCTTTTTTCTTCCTTTTTTTCCCCAATCTTTCAGCATGGCCTCCTCGTCTCCCCCTGAGCCAGGGTCGGCAAAGGGGCTGTTCAGACTGAATAAGTCCAGCTCGGACACCCAGAAGCAGATTGATCCGCCCGAGGAAGATTTCGAGGCTGCCGAGCCATGTCATTCCACGATAGAGGTAGGTAGTTGAGCTATGGAGACATGAGCGTACCACTAAGATGGAGTCAAGACATACAAAAACTTCAATACTCTGTCCATGCTGTCCCTGGCAGTGTCCCTTATGGCAACATGGGAAGGGCTCTGTAGCACCATGGGGACAGGCCTGGTCAGTGGAGGACCAGTTTCACTCATATACGGCTTCATTGGTATGAACAACAAACTTAAACCTTCGTCAGTGGGAGCAAAAGAAAAACTAACTTTGCGCTTAAACAGCTGCCTTCATTGGAAATATCATGACGGCCATGTCCTTATCCGAGCCGGCGTCGATGTGAGAAATTATCCAACCAAGAACAAAGATTTGGCCTTATTAAGATACAATCAGGTACCCTTCTGCAGGTGGTCAATACTACTTCATGGCACGATTGAGCAACCCATCGTACAAAGCGATGCTCAGCTGGTTTTCCGGGTGGCTCACTTTGCTTGGATGGCTTGCCCTCACCGCGAGCGCACCGTTTGCCTCTGGTAATTTGATCCAAGGCCTGATCACCCTCAACTACTCCACGTATACCCCGCAAAGGTGGCACGGAACACTTATTTACATTGTCGTCTTGGGCATAGCGTTTATCCTCAATCTCTGGGGAAGCAGGGTTCTCCCCATGCTCGAAAACCTAATCATGGTTCTCCACGTCCTCTTCTTCTTCGTCATGCTTATTGTCATTGCTGTTGTTCCCCGGACCAGAAACTCGGCCGAGTTTGTCTTCACATTCTATCAGAACAATACCGGCTGGGAGAGTGATGGGATTGCCTGGATTCTTGGACTTTTGACGTCTGCGTACATCATGGTTGGTATGTATCTCTGCGTGATGCCAATCTTTCACAGCTAACACGAGAGTAGGTTATGACTCTGCCACACACATGTCTGAAGAGATGAAGGACCCTCGTGTTGGCGTTCCACGCGCCATGGTTGGCTCCCTTGTTATTAATGGCCTCATGGGCTTCGTGCTTCTTATTGCCGTCCTTTTTGGAATGGGCGATTTGAAGGCTGCCCTAGCAACAACCACCGGATTCCCTATCATCGAGATCTTTTTCACCATGACCCGAGGAAATCGTGCGGCTACCAGCGCCATGATCTGCACCATCATTATCTCCGCTTCCTTTGCCACTGTCGGATTGCTTGCTTCAACATCCCGAATTTTGTGGTCCTTCGCCCGTGATGGCGCTCCCCCTTTCAGCCGATGGCTATCCCGATTGGACCCCAAGAGACACATCCCCTCAAACGCTGTGGCATTATCATCAGTGTTCTTGGTACTCCTTGGGCTTCTCAATATTGCATCAACAACGGCTTTCAATGCCATTCTTTCACTCACAGTGGTCGCGTTGTGTTTGTCGTATCTGCTGCCAACTATCGCCATGCTTTACAGGAGGCTATGCACTCCCGAAAAGCTCACCTATGGGCCCTGGCAGCTCCCACCTAAGGTTGGAATTTTGGTTAATGTTGTGTCGATATCATACAACACCTTTATTTCCATCTTCTTGCTTTTCCCGCCTTACCAGCCCGTAACTCCAAAGAACATGAACTATGCTAGTGTCGTTCTTGGCTCTGTTTTGATCTTGATCACTATTGACTGGCTGCTTCGAGGGCGTAGGAAATATCAGGGCCCCTTGTAATTTAATGAGATTATCATTTGTACTTTTGTTATAAAAGATTGTTAAGATATGACTCATCTGTTCTAGCCTCCCGCTTTACATTAAAATATTGCGTCTTCATGTTTCAAAAACTAATCCAATTCTTCATCCCCAACTTCGAATGGAATTAGCTATTCGTTTTGCCAAGGCGTGCCTGAAAACCATCGCTGGAATTCATTGTTTACAAACGGACCCAGCTCAATCTCATCCTCAAACGCCATGTCGTTGCGAAGTTCAGGTATATCCACCAAGAGATTGGGATTGAAACTCGCCGCAAAGCCACTATCCAATGCACTACTCATGGGCGGGTTTGTAGTGGTAAGACTAGTGGTGTTGAACGACGTGCCTAGAGTTATCTACAGTTAGCAATGAGTTAGATGGTGGCAATCTGCACTCACTCCATTCTTCAATCAGACGCACTAGCTGTCGGAGATATGCTATGCATCTGGTAACAAGCACACTGCCCTCCTCAATTTGAAGCAGTGCTTCAATAGCTCGCTTCAAGGTCTTTCTTCCCTGCTCCATTTGGTCGAGACTGGTGGTCTGTATGTCCAAAGTATCGGGTGGAATGAGAAGGCTTCCAAATATTACCAAGGCCGCATTGAAGGCTATCGTGGATATTAGTGAGGTTCCAAGTGTACAGGGTGGTGCTAATGAACCTACTGTAGTATATGTTAAACCACCAAGCTCCTAGAAACTTTCCACCCAGGTTCGGGTTCGTCAGCACGGAATGAATGATGAAGATAATCTCCTCTGCTGACTTGGCACAAGTTCGTGTCAGTTGCTCCTGAACCTTCTCAAAAGACGCCGACTGTATGGATTCGAAATCGGCTTTGAGGAGCTTCGTCAGGAGGGGACGTTGAAGCAGCAGCTGGGTGTTTAGATAACGTAATGTGAGGACGAATCGGAAGCGCTCAAGCTGTGGATGATTTTGGTCTACATCTTTCAAATTTGAGCATGAGATTAGACTAAGAGACACAGGGAGCGATTGCTTCCACAGTTCCAGCTCGTCCTGAAGCTGAAAGATCTGGGCAACAATGTCAACGTTCGAGGGCTCATCACAGCCCAAATTATGTCCATACAGGCTTCCCATGACCTTCCACAAGACCTTGTAAAGGTTTCTAAAAGGTTAGAATGAATCGGTAGAACAATGCGTCTCGGAAACTCACATTGTTGCGTTATAGAAGGTGACACTGGCACCTCCATCCAAGTCACCAGGCACCATGGTTGGCAGATCCAGTTGGACATAACATTCTGGGATGGCACTTGGGCGGCCATAGGTCATGCTCAGACTCCTATTCAATGTTAATTAATAATGTTGGACCTGCATTTGTGGATTCTAATTGCGCACCGATCTAATAGAACGCAACCAAACCACGTTCGCTTGCCCATCTCTTGTTCGATGGGAGGCAGTCTTCTCAACGCTTCTTTTGAGTGGAGGCCGATGGAAAGAGCAGACTTGACTGCCAGTCCATGAGTGATCCAAGTCTGGACTGCTTTTTGCGTGCCTTGTAGATACTGGCTAGTGAGGAGAAGATACTGAACTGCACGTTCCATTAACACTCAGAACGACACCACGAAGGTCTCTTTTTCTTACCAGCTTCCAGAGTTGTGCCTCTGAGCATATGAGTTTTGCACAATTCTTGTGCTCTTCTGTAAAATATAGCAGACTTCGTGGTCCCTGAAGATTCTCCGTCCATGGAATCGTGCCTCGTACCACAACTCGCCATTGCCAGCACCATATTGAGGAGACCAAGCCAGGTGCGGCGCATCTCCACGCCGGGTGTATTTTGCTTAAATTGACGATAGGTTTCCAGAAATGATGGCTCATGTATATATGGAAATAACCTTCCAGTGTTATCAAAGTATCTTCTAATCAACGCCTCAGTTTCATGGGTTGGCGGCAAATGATTGAGTCCAGTTACGCTTTGGCGCGGCGGAGAGCTTGCCCGGGCTGTTGGCAGACCTTCCGGTCGAGGTATGCTAAGGACATTAGCGTCGTAGGTGCTGAACCGCCGCACGGATGTGGGGCTTGATATTGTTGATATGTATCCCCTTTGGGCCATAGCTTGAAACATGATGCGCATAAGTGAAATATTTGAGGAAGGTCCTATGCTTATTAGCTTATCAAACTCATGTCCATATCGGATGTTTAGTCAACTCACCAAAATATCCGTAATCATCGTCATCTATCAACGAGATTGCCATACCATCCGTTTCAGCGGCATCCGATCGAGCGTCTGCCTCTTGATTCTGAATTGCCACAACGACTGTCCCTGGGGTTGTGGCTGAGGCTAAATCGCCTGTTGTACCGCGATGTGAAGATGGCGGTGTTGTACAGTGACTTTCTCCATTTGTGGCATCCAGCCGATTTTGGTGTAGCCTGACTATTCTCTCCAAGTCATTGACTCGTGCCTCTAGTCCTGTAATAACACTGGACATTTAATAAACACACGGTTTGATTCACGTTTCGTTTTTTTGGATACACAATTACTTACTCTTTGCTGATTATCAGATTCGCTGATGAGTTTGGCATTTCGTAGGTGCACTCAAACCCCATACGCTCACACGAAGCACATTTTGGGCGATGACCATCGCACTAGCGCCCGCAAATTCGTTAGCATGCACCATAACCGGGGCCAAGAAAATGGTCGCATCGAAACACACTCTTGACTTGCGAACCCGACATGGACTACATGCAAGTGCAGTCCGGCGTCGCTCAGATCCAGAAGTTGAATTGTTGTCACGTCCCGTCTGATTGCTTTCATCCGTGTCAGCGGTGGATGGCTCCGCACCTGTCCTAGAGTTTGGCATTTCAATAACGCACAGGGGCAGCAGAACGAAAATAGTGAGTTAGTAGGTCAACCAATTCATTACATCAACGCAACAGCGGACTGGATGCCCCATAAAATCGAAATCTATAACGGATCTCATCCTTGGTTCGTTCGGAGCGCTCGGGACCTTAGTCCGCAGGATTCCCGGATATCCTTGTCGTTCCCCACCTTCCATCCCGTTCCGTATTCCGATCAAGACCAACGCCCCAGATGATCTAATAGTCGATCACAAATGGGTCGCCACAGGCAATTCAACTCAATCATGTGCATCCATACATGCCCTTGATTCACATCACAGGGAATCTACGTATCTTGGTACCCCTCATTTTCGGAACGGACAGCTGTACCTTGTAGTAACTTGGTCTAAAATTCAGTTTGCTCAATCGACCTAATCTACCAGGCCTCGATTCATTTACTTGCGAATTCCACGCCATTTCGCAGTGTGCCGATCTGGGTGACGTGGATTTCCATTTTAGTCCCCGGAACCAGATATTTAGGTGGCTTCAGGCCAGCACCAACGCCTAAGGCTCAGGTTAGCTTGAACAGGACAACGGAGCGATATACGCCACGCTGGAACACTGAAACATACCGCCTGGAGTTCCGGTCATGATGACGCTTCCCTTTTGCAGCGTAGTGCCCGTCGAGAGGTATGAGATCAAGTACGGAACACTGAACAACAAGTCGTCAAGCCCAGACGATTGACGCAGCTCGCCATCAACCGTGGTCTTAATGTGCAGAGTGGATGGGTCCTTGATAAGTTGGCTGTTTACTAACACCGGTCCCAATGGGGCGTAGGTGTCGAATCCCTTGGAGAAGCCCCACTGCGGCACGGGACCAGCAAGAGCGGCCTGCCGCTGGAGCTTGCGGGAGGAAATGTCGTTGCCTACAGTGTACGCAGCAACATACTCCAGGGCATTCTCTTCACGGACGTGCTTTGCGTCCTTGCCAATAATAACACACTAGTATTGCGGACACATATTAATACCAAATTTTCCCAAAGGCTTATCTGGAGCTTTCATGAATACGTACCAGCTCACCCTCATAGTCAGCTTGGTCATCCTGGGCGATCACGGGAATCACGACATTCGCATCGTGGTCCTGGACCGTGGGAGATCCCTTGCAGAACATGAAAGGGAACGGAGGTGGTGTCCTCCCGGCTTCTCGAACTAGTCACTTGATTAGTGATCCAAGGTCCAATAGAACTTCGCAATATTGAGACGAACTGTGAGTGGCGTAGTTTAGTCCGATGCATCGAATAATCGGTACATCCGATTGCGCAAGCGGTCCGAGCAGCTTCTTAACTGTTACAACTTCGTCAGTCACCTTTGTGGCCCCTGTAGTGTCGTAGAGGTCATCCCCTTGGATAACCTTGGCCTGCAGTTTCGTCTCCTCTGCAGTCTGGCCAAGATCAAAGTCTGGGGTGGGCAAAATAGGTTCACCCCGCAAAACGCGTCCATCCGTGGCGATGAACCGGATCAGGCGACTCCATGGAAGAGCCATGTTGTGCGTAGAACAAATATGACGTCGTGGATGTAAAAATACAAATACCAATGTCCAGTGGAAATGGAATATGTTGACACGGTCCTGGTAGCGTTGTTTCTGATGAGATCAGCTATTTATGCTGATGACCCTTGTTCGGTTCCGATGGTTCCCCGGAGGCGGAAGGATATGACATTGAATATGAAGCGCTAAAACCAGATGGGAAGTGTGCGCCAGCCGGAGTGGCAAGCGTGGCGGGTATGTGTCGGAATACAACCGAGTGCCTATATGTTGAACCTCTACTTACGAGGCTATAAAAAGGTCTGTTGCAACGACCAGGCATTAATAAAATAAAGTCGAAAACATCTTATCAGATTCGGCGGGGGGCAAAACGACCATGGCGCCAGCATTGAATGAAGTCAACCCAAAGGATGTCCCTGCGGTGGTGCCGAAAAAGGCGGAGCCACTCACCTTCAAGACTGGAGATGACCTCGTCAAGGCGCTAGGCGATGTAAACGTCTCTCCTCTGTGGGCTCAAATGGCGCGACTAAACCCAGCTCTCCCGAACCCTACAGCAAAGCCATTCATTTGGGAGTATGAGCGCATTCGCCCGTACCTCCTCAATGCTGGCACCCTTATCAGAGAAGAGCAGGCTGAACGAAGAGTTCTCATGCTCGTCAATCCCACTCGAGGTGGGTCGTTACTTTTATTCAAGTCTATGCGCAAGACTCGCTAATATTTTTTGCATCTAGTTGCCCCGTACACTACCGATACTCTCTATGCTGGGCTTCAACTTGTGATGCCCCGCGAGACAGCGCCGGCCCACCGACACTCAGCCTTTGCCGTCAGATTCATCATCGAAGGCCAGGGCGGCTTCACAGCAGTGCAAGGACAGCGCGTGGCAATGCAGCCGCGTGATGTCATCATCACCCCAACATGGAACTGGCATGACCACGGGAAGAAAGGTGCGGATGAGGAGGGTGGCGACGACAACCCCATCATCTGGTTGGATGGCCTTGACCTTCCCGAGTTTGTGCATTTCCCCGTCCATTTCAATGAGCACTTTTCGGAATCCAGATATCCTGCTGAGGATATTGAGGCGTCGCCTATTGTGTTCCCTTGGGCCAAGATGCAGGCAAGCTTGGATCAACAGAGCGGCGAGTGGGCCACTTCCCCATATTTGAAGAAGGATGGCCGAGAGCGTAAGTTAAGCATGGAGCCTCTGGGATGAAAATAGCTAACCGAGAATCTTCATTAGTAAGCCGCACTATTGGAGCTTCTGCGCAACGTGTAGATGCCCACTCTAAGTCTCCTGCTGCCCGTGAGACGGCATCCTCTGTCTACCACGTCATCGAGGGTAGCGGCTATACAGAAATCGGTGGGCAAGTGTGGCACTGGAAGCAAGGCGATACATTTTGTATCCCAGCCTGGTACCCATACCAGCATTTTGCCAACGGCGAACGGGTCTACCTCTACCGATTTGATGATAAGCCTATGCTCAAGGCTCTGGGCATGTACCGCATTGAGGGCCTCAACCCTGAGTCGTTTATTTCTGACTAAATTTGGCTCCTATTTTCTCCCTTGTTTTTTCTGAGTTACATATATCTGTGCTGCGAGCGGCCTTGAGCTCCATTTTGGGAAATTTACCGATCTGTTCTGGAATATACGTGACGCTGGTTATCCTTCATTTCGAACTAAGTCAATCAGGGATGAAAGAAAGGAGATGATTTCAGAAATATTTCACACTCATTTAATCATGACGCATCAGAGTGAAAGTTTATACGAAACCTTCAAACTGTGAGAAGCATGTTGCCCAAGAATCCATCCAGAGACAGCAAAGATGCAGGTCCCATTTATACATATTTGCGCAACCGAAACCCAAGACGAAATATCTTCAAACAACCACTTCACATCCCCACACCGTCCACTACTTCTAAGCTTATCCTTCAGTCTGATTTTCTTGTTTGAAATTGTAAATGATGGCTTTGCTTCAGCCCAACGAGACATATTCCCATTAGGCAATGACCGGATGACGTCACAGCAACAGTTGCCGCCAAGCCCGATGCTTCCACAGCCCATTCCCACGTAGCAATTTGTCTCATCAGGAATAGACTCAATTCTGGCAGTGCAAAGAAAATGTCGCTTTTTTTATCCATGACATATGGGGTCAGTAAGACAAAAACCGAAACTCGTAGCGACACTAATGCACCCGAGATCCGAAGTTCCAAACCCGGCACCACAAAATCAGGAAGTCGCCGCAAATGAGAACCCGACACAAAAGACTGCATGTGGCGCCTTCAATCAATTCTTCTTGGCATGCAGTCAGCTATAGCCAATGCAGGCTATGCTATGCTACCTAATTGCCACTGCCGCAGTCTCGCCGATGGCATTCAGTGTTGTGGTTTAGAATCGGCGTGTACGTCATGGTGTTTATTGATACCATGTTGATTAGATAATTTAAAAAATTAGTTTCAATGTTTACGGTTTCGGTTTAGTTGATAGGGCAGCGGCTCAGATCAACCCATCACACGATCATCTCGCTATCCACTGCGACCATATGCAGGGCTGGGAGCCCCTCTTGACCAAAACGGCATAGATATGCAGGTCCAGTCGATAGGGCATGACCGGAGATGGCAGCGCATGCAGGGGATAGCGCCTCAAGCACTGGCATTGGACGTCCGTCCGTCCGTGCTGCAGCAAGTCTAGCGAACCAAGTGACTGACGATGGACACCACATGGTTACCATCCGTCTCGGTGCGGCCAACAAGGTTTCCCCTTTGTAGAAGTGATCATTCAAATCGGTGATTTAGTTGGGTCTTGGTTAAGTCTATGTGGAAGCGTAAACTTACGGACTCAGCCTGTGAATCAGCCAACCCACGAGCACATGTTGCCATTTCTGCAGTCGTACAGCACCGAATGGAATGGACGTGTCAGCTGATGGCAGTTTTGCGTAAAGATCATCACAGATTCGGGCCTGACTTATGCAAACATCAGCAGCTATGAATGCCCTCTGCGAATCGAGGTGCAACGTATGGTGAAGGATCGTCGCGTGGCTATGTAAACCAAGACAACACCAGGCAGCAACTGCCCATGTGAGGCCAAGCAAAGCTTCTTGTTGGAGTGGATCATGACAATCCCGAGATGAGATGACCGGAATAATTTTATCGAGTCGGGTTGAGAAAGTTGAGACGAAAATAAGTATAAAAGAAGGCCAGAACGTCGCTTCAGAGACATGAATCCATCAGCAAAAATTACAACAACAGCCTCAAACATTAAAAAGCCCTTCAACTCCATTCAAACCAAAACAACTCTTTTTGTTCAAACTCTCAGTTCGTTCAAAATGCGTTTCTTCGCTGTCATTTCCGGCCTTACCCTCCTCACTGCCGTGGCATCTGCTGCGCCTAACTCTGCTAAGGGTATGTTTCCATTCCAATTCTCTCTGCCATCACCATTCTAACTATTCATAAGATGCCAAGTACCTCTTCACCCGTTCCTGCAACTGCGACGGCGTAAGAAACTGCTGCGTCAACGACTGCAACCTGTCTGTGGACTGCTGCAACAACACTTGCATGGAGAGGTTCCCAGACTGCTACAACGCTTGCTAGATTAGACAAACTTCTTTTCATTTATCACGGTTGTTTTTTATTGTTCAAGCACTGGCATGGAATGATGCACTCGCTTATTACATGAAACGGGAATGAATTGATGGTTATGAGGTTTTTATGTTGATAGAGATAGGTTTTAGCCTTTTAGGTAGCATGACGGAATGACATTAGACCTAACTTGACATAAGTATCTTCGTGGTCCCACAAATGTGTGGGAAATGGTGGCTGGGATTGTTCCGATACGAACCGGCACGGAACTATTTATCTTTCAATTCTACGTATGCACAACACCTGGGCGCATTTAAACTTAACATGATACAGAGCCTTCCCGATAATTAACTCACCCAATCTCCGGCTGGTTGACCATCTCAGGCTTGTAAAAGACGCTACCCTACATAAACGCCCCGCAAAGGCAGCCAACAAACCAACCGAGTCTTCCCCGGAGATAAGAGCTGATATGAGTATACCCGGAGCCTTTAGTCGATGTACAGTGCGTAACTGCCTCACAGCCTAGGGTGAATGCAACTGCGCCGAGTTCGTCGATGGTGTGACAAGTTTCGAATCGCACTCTGTTATCATCTTCTGCCTAGGTCTCAACACAACGACGTTGATGTTTTCAATTATTACTCCTCAAACACTTCCTGAAGCAGAAAACACAGAGGAGACTATTAGCGGAAGCGGAACGGAAGACGGAAGACGCCTTGCATCTTGCGTGATCCGATCTTCCAACGGGGTGATCGATCGGATCGCCGCCGGGGCTATATGAGCCGGGGCTGCGCGACACACCTGTATTTTTCCCCAGCCGCATCGAAATGGCCTTTGATCCAGCGGTGAGCCATTTGACAGCAAAGCGATGTCAATGGTCAGCTCTTTTGCCGAGAATCATGGCCAATTGTGAGCCTCGCACACCATCTCCCGAGGCTGACAAATTGCCGATATTTCTCCGATGTAGACATCTCACCCCTCTTGCGCAGCCGGCGGCTGTAGGCCAGGGTGGCAAATGTTTTGCATGAGGCTGAAAAAGCATCATGGACCAACACTTGGCTGGGGAAGCATCATCCCATCATGTGCGTTTGAGTGGCCGCCCCTTTGCCCACCGGGCCCGCCGTCGCCGTGGCTAACTTGGAGCCTCCAGGTCCCTTCCACCGGCCTCAACTCGATGCCAACAGAGATCAAGCGAATCATCATCGAAAATCTCTGCGACCACTGCACCAACTTCCTGGATGTCATCACCAATGCCGTAGAACCCGTCAGCCGGAAGCCCCTGTACAATCTGTGCCTCGTGTCTAGATCCCTGCGCGACGTGGCACAGCCCATCCTCTTCCACGTCTTCTCCCACGAGTACGACGACCTGTGGCAGAGGAGCATCCCTTTTGCAAGGACCATCCAGCAGAATCCGCGCTTAGCAGCCAATGTGCGGTGTATAGTCCGTCCCTCCAGGGGCGTGAGGAAGTCGAACCTGGAGAGAATGTCCGACGATGTCCCGGAGACGCTCGTCCAGGCAGAAGTCGGGGAGCAGCTCTATCGCAGCCTTATCATGAACGTGGTAGCACACACTCCAGACATCGAAAGCCTCGACCTGGAATTGGGAGAATACTACAGCACAGATGCCATCCACCTCCCCAAGTTACACCTCTTGAGCCTCAATATGGATCCATATGCTAGACACCGCGACCCCATGCAAGACATGGCCGAGGGCTCTCTCTTTGCAGCACCGACTGTCAAAATGCTCAGGTTGTCGTCCTGGCGCAACAGCGATTCCATCTTTGACGACATCGTCATTGCGATGCCCGATCTCCACACCATCAGCATTGACATAACCCCGGGCCCGGAAGACTACGGCGACTTGGAGGTTCTTGCCCAAGGATTGCCGAACCTAGAAACGCTAAGTCTTAGAGGGGACCTATCGAAACAGGAAATTTTGTCGCAGCTGCTCCCCCGGCGGGACAAGCTGACTTGTCTCACTATCCAGGCGGGTTCCGTTGACTACGGTCTGCTCGCGAATTTCACAAACCTCAAACAGCTAAGGCTTTTCTGCGACATCGAAAACGTCCCGCACCCCACAGATGAACACGATGATATAATTGCAGCTGTGGGGCTGACTGGCTCTCTGGAACACTTGGTGCTGGCGCACAGAGGGATGGACCAGGTGGCGATGGCGTTGCACGTGAGGAGGCTGAGCCAGTGTCTTTCGGTTTACACGCACCTAAAGTCGTTCCGATACGGCATCATCATGGAAGATGTCGATCCGCAGTTCTTGACCTACATCTATGCGGTGGTGGGGGTGGATGAGGTGAGCGTCAATTTTGTCGAGGCCGGCGTCGAGGCGGTACTTTGCGAAACCATATCGCATGTTTAGTTGTATTAGCGATGGAATTATTGGGACAGAAAATGAATAATAGCGTTGGTTTATTTACATAATTCAATATTTAATTTGCTTGGTTCAACGTGGTAGAACCGTAGAAACAAACGTGTCAGACCATGTTAGCCAGCTTTTAGCAGGGCAAGAACAAAATAAGATATGACGACCAGGTTCCCAAGAGTAAGATGCAGTCAAATCAATGCCGGAATATCATGAATCCTATTTCCTCTAACTTAGCCCAATACAACAGGAATGGGCCGGTTGGCACTGCTCGCCTCCCACCAGTCGAGTCGGGCCTCGCCGCTTGCCAGTCTGTACGCTACACCGTCACGGATGTCTACCCAGAGAACAAAATAGCAGTCTCTCGCATCGGTGCCTGGGATTTTGATACTATCTTTTGATACATCAGTGCTTTGTTTCGAAATTATAGATAGCCTTTTACCTACCGAGAATTTCTCCACCATTCTCATCAGGGCGTTGAATAATGTCTCTCCCAAGCCATGTAGACCAGCCTCTGGCAAAGGCAATCAGGTCTATTCGTTTTGGTCGGCTTGATTTATCAACAAGCTCTTCAGCCTCTTTCAAAGTATGCAAGGTAAGCGAGAGTATCGTCTGGCCATCGCTACCTCCAAAATTAACCCGTCGTTTATAATCTGGCACTTGGAAAGCCTCAATGTTCGATGCCAGCACCAAACTCGCCCGATAGGTTTCACAGTATAAATACTGCGTCTGTTCGCTGAGAACCGGGGGGTCACTCCAATTCAAGACGGAGACTGGGTATTTGAACTTTTGCTGTGGATCGGAACTGTGAGAAAAAAGGGCCATTGGTTTATTTAGAGAGGGGCAAAAGTCGTAAAGATGTCTCTCTGGGTCATATGCTTGCTGGGTCCATCTAGAGGGCAAACCTGTTCCATGATCCCCTACTACGGCATTGATTTTATGCTCGAACCAGCCAGATCGTATCAATCTTCTATCTGCTGAATTCGGATACTTCATAGTAGAAAATTGTGTGACAGGCTCTCGGAACCCTGTCTTCTGTTCGTGATGATGCCAAGGTTCCGTTAGTCGAAATTCGGCGTCGTACGGAAAAGTAATCGGACCCTGCCAACCGAGCCACGACCAACTGGGCAGGCCGTTATCTGCTTCCTTTTCAGGGTCCACCCCCTTTCGTCTTTGAACATCCGAATAAAGGCTGGACCAGGCTAGGCTGATCTCGAAAAACATTTCAGAAATCCCGTATAAGAGCCCTCCGGGATGGACTCGATGAAGCATCGCTTGGATCCCCGCAAATGCCTTTGGTGCATCCTCCTCGATGGTCGGTGCCTTTGTGTTGAAGATGGAAGCTATCGGCATGAAATCCCAGATGCTTGGAGCCGGGTCCAGCTTATTTTCCCGAGACTTGTTTTTTAACTTCCATCGTAAATCCGCTTGCGGGTGCATCATTTGAGTCTCTTGCCATTTTGCACATTGGCACTGCCATACAAGAGGTCCGTGATTGAATACCAACCGTCTCCTAGAAAAGACCCATTCTTGAAAGGTCCAACCCCGTTGGTGGTATGAGCACTTGGTTCCGTTGGTGGGGTCCTGTGCAAGTGGCTTTGCAACAAGCTTTTCGCCACCAGCCAGATCATAAACACGCATCTCAAGATCTCGGGCCCGGGAGAAGTTTTGGAGTCCTCGAAGTCCATACTCGGCACCGCAGCCAGTACCTGCGACGACGCAGAAAGTCGAATGTGCATAAATGAGATGCATTTGGTTGAGGTTTTGACCAAGGCTGATAGGGTCATCCTGCACTATGCAGAGGGCATCGACCCAAAGATATCGTTCGCCCAGTAATTGCACCAGATCAATTGTGTTTCTAATAGTGGTTGGAAGCTGATTTGCGAAGTGATCCAACCGAAATGCCCCGGGAACCTGCAGTGCTTGAAGAGTCGCTTTTGTATTTTTCAGATTGCGGCCCAGACCCCAGGTATAGGATAAAGCAACGTAGCTGGTTCCGCGACGAGGAGAATGCACAATACATTCATCAACCACATCAATCAGCCATTCAAGCTCAGTTACCCCCACGCCTTTGAGCCACACCGGCTCGTGGCACTGAGCTTTGTGCTGATTCTTGCATTGCATAATCCAACTGTGTACTACTCGGAGATCGATCCATTTTGGATCTGGAAGGATGCCGTGCCCAGGATGACCTGGCATTTCAGGTCGGTAGACAAGTTCCATTGACGTTGTAGAGATGTTGTCAAACAAAATCTGGCCATCTTGAGTCAGGGTTGCTAATCCGAATCGAGCGCCTGTTTGGTCACTGTCCTTCTTTATTGCCAACATTCTATCGGGAAAGTTGGACAATGGTTCTTCGAAATTGGAGGCACGGGGGATTGATTCCGAATGAGGGCAATCATAGCTCAAGACGTCCGACACTTCCCCAAGAATCTCCTCATCATACTCTTCGAAATCGGCTGAACAGATCTCAGTTATGGTGTCACATATTTCGCACGACATTTTGAGACAAAGTCTCAAGTTTTGGCAGCTGCCTTTGTAGAATCAGGTTGTTGGTTCTGTGAAGGTTATGGCGAGATTACCGTCAAGTCTAAGTCTGCTGGGGCTTCGATACCACCCAGCCTCTTTAATCGTTGCCATTGGTAAATCTCAGCCCGGAACAATGGTCGGAACGATGCGCTGATACCGTAAGCCGTAAATGTCGCAACTTGCTCCTCCCAGCATCTGCGGGCATTAAAACGATAGGCATGATCTGCTATTGTTTGTTGAGAATCCCAAATCGTCAACAAAAAGTAAATCAAGCTCTGCAATCGATTCAACGCGAAAACCACATAGCATATTGGTTTCAGGGCCCAGAAAATTGCCTAAACTCAGTCAATCTTGTTTAGTCCTATTCTGTTATACTAAAGCGATAGTCTCTCTTGAAGAGTACATCTCTTTGTATAAAGAGGCCTCTGCTGTCTTTTCGAACCCAAAAATGTTGACAAACGAAAGCTCCTTTTCGAAACCAGATCCAAAAGAATCTTGGGAGCTTACTGCAACTGCTTCTAGTTCCACAAGAACGTCAGCTACTCCCAATCGCCTATAAACCATGGATCCTCGATATGTTGCCTCATGAGGCTCTAATATTAACCCACACACGTCATGCGGCCTCTCAAATGGACTTTTAATCCATTCCTCCCTATCTGCACCGTCCAGGTATGCAGTCAGCAACGCAACCCGGACATTGGGTCTTCTTATCGCATTCTCGCTGTCATCTGGTCCCAAGTCCAGATTCATGCTAATTTCAATGCCCCTAAGTGGCTGAGTGTCCAGTACTTGAATAGGAAAAGCCCATGTGTCCAAGACCATGATTCTGCAGTCGGCCACTGCAGATGGGTCCAACTCTTTGACAACTTCAACCATCTTTGCGCCATACGCAGACCCTGTTCCATCATTCCAGCCAACGGGTCTATTCATAGAACACTTATTCTAGGTGACTAACTTGGGCTTTTAAAATTACTAGATTCATGGTGAATGCCTGAGCTGCCCTGAGTTATCCTGAGCCAATCTGAGCTGCCCTGAGCAATGGCTGCTTTTACCGGTTATTATGTGGGGTAAATTGTTTCCAGCCACAAATACTAACCATGACTACTTTATGCCTATTCCATGACTATTCCATGACTATTTCGTGACTATTTTGTGACTGTTTTATGACTATCTTGTGACTATTTTGTGATTATTGCGTGCGGGGTCGCCAAGCATCGCCACCCACTGCACGTGTTTTGGCCCAACTCGCTCACTACCCGAGAGCGATTGTAGTTGACATTGAGGTTGCGTAAGCTTACTGCCTCCTTCCGGACTGCAACTTACTCCTCCAATAATATCAATCCCCTCTTCTACACGATGCCTGTTTTGTGCATTGTCATTGGCTCAAGGGGTGTGCACAGACCATCGACTTGATCTTCCGCAGGATGACTGTTTTAGAGGATAGCTGGGCTTAGGTTAATAGGGTTAGGGGGGGGGAAGAGAAGAAATTAGGGGATATAATGGCTAGCCCAAGACTGACCTGAAGGTGGTAATCTTTTGTAAAAATTGATCCGGCCGCGACTGGTCACTGCATTATGCGGCATGTCAGTTTGGGGACGCCAAGCGCCTAGCGGGGCCCTCACTCAAGCACGCTCTTAAATCGAGAGCACTAAAGGATCACGTGACGGTATGGTGAGATGGTCAGCTCTTGCGTTCTTGGCTCTTGGAGCGCTTTCCTATCACCCTCGAATAAAGATTTGACTCACCCATATTTTTGATAAATTGCACAATCGAGATGGAAGGAGCTCGTGCTATATTGTCTTGTGCCTCGTGTCGACAACGAAAGTAAGTGCCGACCGAGGGCAGCGAACTGGGCTGATCAAATTATGATAGGTTGAAGTGCGACCGAAGCCAGCCTTGCGGTAACTGTTTGGCGAGGAATGCTGACTGTGTTTACGCCTCGAATCGCAGAGGCCGCGGAGCACCTCACGGCCGGGATGGCAACCCTCAGCTCGAAAGTCGTATCCGCCGCCTAGAGCAATTGATTACCACAATGGCTACTCAGATGCCTCAGCAACAGCAGTCTGGGATTGAAGTAATTTCTAATAATAACGCGCCAAGGAACTCGAATTCGATGCCTGCTGAGACAATAGATATCAAGCCTGGCAGAATGATGTCAAGCGACGGCCAGATAACGTATGTATCGGGTACTCATTGGGCAGCACTGTGCAACGAAGTAGGGTTATTCTCTTAACATCTCAACCACTATGAGCTAATTCTCTGGGCTCCAGGTTGCAGAGCTTCGAGAGTACCTTGACCGAGGCAGCTTGGAAGAACACCATGATGCGGCCGAGCATCCTGCTCCCGGTTCTGGTCCAATGTTGCTTGAAGGACTCCACACGATGCCAGATATTCAAGATATCTTGTCAGATATTCCGCCCATTAATATTGCCAGCAGATTAGTATCTCAATACTTCGGCTCAAATGAAATCTCAAGCCGTGCGATCAACTACCTATCCATGAAAGCTTGATCTTTGTGCTAACTTTGGAACAGTCTTTCTTCATGCACCGACTTTTGAGAAAGAGGTGAGTTATTTTTATATCACAACGACCATAATTCTAATCGCCCTTGCTTTTAGTACAATCGTTTCTGGTCTGATCCAAAAAGTGCTCTACCTGCGTGGGTTGGATTACTATTCGGAGTCATGACTATGGGTGCATTTCAACTTGTACAATCCAAACAAGACCTGCCAGAGACTTTGGGCAACCCGGTACATCTGGCGGAAGTCTTTCAGCGCCGTTCGACAGAATGCCTCATTTTGTCCAAATACTCGACGGCGCCTGGGCCCTACACCATGGAGGCCCTCATGCTGAATGCTCAAACCGAATTCCTACGACGACGCGATGCCAACCTAGGAGTGTGGGTATTGGGAGGGATTATCATCCGAGTGGCCCTGCGCATGGGATATCATCGCGATCCAACATATCACCCGGAATTATCAGCTTTCGATGGCGAGATGCGACGCCGTATTTGGGCCGTTATCTTGCAGCTTGATATTCTTACATCCTGCCAAATCGGGTTGCCCCCTATGATACAAGAGTCGCAATGTGATGCAGGGCTGCCAAGCAACCTTCTTGATGATGATTTCGGCCCCGATTCCACTGAGCTCCCCCCATCACGACCCGAAACTGAACTGACACCCATACTGTACATTATTGCAAAGTCGCGGATTTCGTCAGTATTTCGAATGATATTCAATCAGGTCTTGCTCGGGCGAATCGAAGCTTATGCTCAGATCATGGCCCTGGATCAGCGCCTTGAAGATGCGTACAAGGCCATTCCTCCTCGTTTGAAAATGAGCAATCTGAGTGGCTCTGTGACCATACCCCCGCATCTTTTAATGCGAGGATATAATCTGGAGCTTTTGAGCCTCAAGGCCCGATGCATATTGCACCGCCGTCATATGACCAAGTCCTACACCAATTCCAAGTATGCCTATTCACGAACAGCTTGTATTGATGCAGCAATGGCGATTTTAAAACATCAGGCAGATATTATGCAAGAGATCGCAGAAAATGGCCGTCTTCACCAATTCAGATGGTTTATAAACTCACTCGAACTGAATGACTTTTTACTCGCATCAATGATCATCTGTATTGAGGTCAGTTTTCGCGCTCACGAACCGGCATCGAAAAGCAACAATGGACACCAATCTGTCAGGTTTAGCCAGCAGGACTTGGTTGAAGCTCTCCAAAGTGCCAGAGGCTTTTTCGATGGATCAAAGGCGAGCTCTGTTGAAGCCAAGAAAGCCTCAAATCTTCTCTCAGTCATGCTAGCCAAGGTCTCTGAAACTTCGAAATTGCAGGAGGATCAGATATCAACTACCGCGACTGTTATTGACAACAACGATCTTGCCACGGCTTCTCCACATGCAAATGATTGTGAGCGGACTGCCTTTTCATCTTTCCTTTACTCTCAAGGCCCAATACTGATAAATTGAACTAGTCGAAGCCATATTTGGCTCTGAAAGCCTCGATAAGTCCTACTTACAATGTGAGCCAATTCAAGCATCGCATACTGCTTTCAGCTCCACTGTTGACGCATCTGTGTCATTTCTCAATACAACAGACATTATTGATTGGGTGTGTTTGCCCTCGGCTTCTTCCTTCTTCCCCTTTTGACGTGAAATCTAACCAAGCCGCATCTGTACAGGACCAATGGGAGGCGTTTGTTCAGGGTTCTCACGGCGTTGAATAGAGCTTGTGGAGTTGCGGGCACGGCGCTTTTTATATGAATGCGCCGGTGGAATACATCAGTGTCATACTGGAACCCAAAATTACCAAATATCCATCTATTAAAAGCATTTATGTCTAACGCTATGCTATGAATATCTCATCCACCAACTTTCCAACAAGTCTTCGATAAATACCATGTAAATGTAGTTGGAAATAGGCCAAAAACGCCCCCAAGATTTATTGCCAGCGTGCCATGATCCTCTCACTCTCTTGCCACAATCTAGCATTTGACTCGCTGTCATTGAGCCATTTATCCGCTCTTGGGTTGCACTTGCCCACTGGTTCAAAGTACTTGCCCTGACCTCGTACTGGGGCTATGGGGCTTGTGGCGCAGAATAGAGAATTGAGCGCGCATTCCAGAGGCGTGGTATTTGGCCTGAGCTTCATCATAGTTCTCATGATACTTCCCAGGACCGTTGGGTTGTGACTTTGGAGATTGGACTGTGTGATGCCAGGATGAACTGAATAAGCAGTGAGGCCTTCGAGTTTGTTAGCAATGAAATCTTCAAGACAGTGTCTAGCTGGTACATGACTCACCTTGAGAACCATAACGATCATTAAGCTCCTTTGCATGACGAATGCTTGCTTGTTTCGAGTGTCCATACCGTTGGCTATAACATTCCCGAATTGTAAGTAGGAACCATAATTGACGTGAGTGCGGTGCTTACAAAAGTTCCGTTAGTCCTTTGGTGTTTTCCATGTTAAAGTCGTCAAACTGTATCGTCTTCGGACCCATGAACGCCAAGTCGCTGCATACATTGACAACACGCACGCGATGCTTGGATTGGGACTGAGATGCAGTTGACAATAGGAGGGGCAAGAGAGTCGATGTTAGCACGAATGGAGCCAGATAGTTGAGCTGAAACTGCGTTTCAAACCCGTCGGATGTCAGCTTGTAAGGAACCGCCATGACCTAGAATATTGTTAGTGTGGAGTGCGGAACTATTTCATGGCTAAACATACCCCAGCATTGTTGACCAAAATATCTAACCGCGATTCCTGCTGTGAGAATATTGTTGCAGCTAGCTTGACAGACGCTAGGTCCGCAAGGTCCATCTGCATAAAATGTAGATCAAGTGTCTTGCCGCCAGATGACTGGGCCATTTGTACAATGGCATCATTCACGCGCTGTTGAGAGCGACCGGCAATGTAAACGCGGGCGTTGCGGAGCGCAAGCTGCTTTGCAGTCTCATAACCAATTCCCGAATTGCCTGATGCGTAAAGGTTACTTAGCGATTTGGACCACATGGTTTAGGTGGAAACACTCATACCACCAGTGACAATTACAACATAGCCACTCAAGTCCGGAATGTCATTGTCGGTAAATTCGGGATCTTGCTTGCAGGCGCTCATTGCAACAAAATGTTGAGAAATTGGTGATAGGTTGCGATGATGATAAAAGAAGTGAATTGCTCAAAGCGAATTTACCTGAAGATTACTTTCTATTTATGAGAAATACGGCTTCGAGAACAGCTTCTCCATGCAGTAAGCATCCGCGGCTCCGGCTTTCAGCTCCGACGACCAGTGTGGGATGGCGCAATCGGAGCTCCGCGGATATGGTGGAGCCCCCTAGCGCCAAACCCTGCCCCTGAATCTCACCACTAACATTCTTTTGAGTGTGCCAAGCCTCCACTGTGGTCCCACACAAGGCACATTGCCAGCCAACTAACTCCCCTTTGTGTACAGGTGAACCTAAGGACAAATAATACATTCTTGGAGTAACTATAGCGAAGAAAAAAAGAAGGAAGGCCTTCCGTATGCTTGGGGACCCCAGGAACCTGAGGCTATTATTTTTGTCGCCTGATAGGACTGAAGGCGTTGTTATGCACTGCTTCCTCCTCTTGCATAATCAGATATTGGTGTGCTATATAAGTGTCCTTGAGGAACCGGAGACCGAGCCAGTCATGTGCTTGTATAAGACCATCCAAAGAATTGGCATCGTTTGTTCATGCAATGCAATGACATGAGCCACTCAATCTGACGGCTTGGTCATTAACTTCCTTTTCGGCTGCTGGACTCCGTGATTGGGGTATGCAGAAGAAGTGAAACCATATGTATCCACAATCTAACTTGTCAACCCAAAAGGGGAACTCTTCAACGTTGTAGAGCTTATTTTGATGTAATTGCTAAGGTACACTGGGAATATCTACACCAACATCCTTTTTTTAGCGACCCCAACAATGCCTTGTACTCACGTCGGCCCAGCCACCCAGGTTGTAGCAGGTGTCGGTTTCACTGTCTGTTGATTGAATGGGAGTAATTTTGGAATTTACTAGTTTGTCGACCCATTCCGTCGAGAGGTCGAGAAGATTCATCTCGGGGAATATACACAGGATCGAATAAGATGAACCTAGCGGAAGTAGGTACCTTATCTAGGATACCAGGGAGAGACAGGGCGTCAAAAATAGTATTCTTAGGAACCGGGCATCCGGGAACCCCGGCCATAACCTAGAAGTAAAATTAAACACAGCCAATACCAGACACCGAGCTGGCTGCGAGGGGTGTTTGGATCTTGGACCGTTTCACATGCTCCAAACCCTAGTGCCAGCGGAATAGAGCGTTAAAAGTTCAGGTGCCAATGCCTCAGACAAGGTATGCTCAACATGGAGTATCAGGCTCCTCAATGGATTTGGGGCCGAGTTGTACTGCTCAAATTGGCGTATGGCTATGGAGGTTTGGACTTTGCACTCCGGCCAGCTCGAGTTCTACTCCCCAACGACTTGGTGTGGGGATGGATCGAACAGCCGATGGCCCAGAGAGGTGAAGACCAGCGGGAGACTATACAGGTATTCAATTACTTTCCCGATGACCAGAATATAGCAAAGACTGGGTTAATTGAAGTAGGGGCAATCAGCTTCCAATGGAATTTTGAACCTTTAACTAAAAGATCATGGTTTGCGGTTACTAAACAAGCCTTTGATATCGTTGAGCTGTTGTTAGATAAATGGCAGCCACTTCTCTCTAAGCAGAGGCTACTAGGAGGGGCTGGCTTGGCAGCATTTCGAAAACTAAGATCTACTGAGAGTGGAATTCGCGAAGAAAACCTGCTTCAGCGAGTGATTGAATATGTCGATGACATGCCGCAGTGGAATTGGACAATTCTCCATGAAGCGGCCTCTCAAGGTCGCGGCATGAAAGAAATACGGGCCATCAATGAACCTGGTGAGGAGAGTGGAAATACACCTCTGCATTGCGCTATATACCGGAGCGATTACAGTGGAGTTCAGGAATTGATTAGCACGGGAGCCGACATAAACAAGCCTAACTTCATGGGACTTTCGCCGCCCATGGTGGCCGTGTACTCTCACAACGTGGAATGCATGCATCTACTGATAAATTCTCACTGAAAAATCGAGCACAGAAGCAACTGGGCTAGTAGCGCTCTTGACTGTGTTGCGAGATATTCTAACCCGGATGCGGTGGCGTTGTTGCTGTCTGCCGGCGCATCAGCTTCAACTCGCGGTTGGGGAGGGCGCACGCCCTTGCACAAGCTCGCATACACTCGCCAACGAGGCATGGAGGCCATCAAGAAAATAATTCAGCTATTTCTGGTCGCCAAATGCGTCGATATAGAGGCTCGAGACGAACTTGGTTACACACCAGCCTTTCTTGCGTTATCAAGAAACAACATCGTGGGTTTCCAATGCCTTGTGGAAGCTGGAGCCTCACTATGTTCAGTCAATTCATACTCACAAAATTTACTGCACTTGGCTGCAATGTATGCAAACACCGAAACACTTGAGTATCTTTTAACTATGAACCCGAAATTCTTTTTAGGCATCTGCGTGGGGCTACGCGAAATCAACAACAACGATACACCATGGTCTGTATTTCTTTGGCATTTCCATGCACCAAGCCTTAGCATGAGCGGTGGGCGGCGTCCCTGCTATGCTGAAATGGAGGCCTTTACAAGACTCTTTCAGTTGGTTTAGTGCACAAACCTGGAGCATGAAATACATATTCTGCAAGCCGGAATTCTGGCATTGCAGAACAATTATACCAGCGCAGCACGAGCCCAGCTTGGTGCTTTAATCAACCAAAGCCAATATAGAAATGATTACCACTTGGTCTCATTCTACCGCGGCATCGATCAATTGATACGGGCCGAGCAATTTGACAACGCGATCGATGCACTCGCAGAAGAAATTGCGGAGTTGACTACCCAGATGAACATTTCACCCTGGGAGATGGATGATCCACAAAAGTGCAATGACTGTGTTCAAGAATTTTGGTTGCGAGATGATTCCGAATGGGAAACATGCAGTAGTTCTGATGAAAACGATGAGGACCCGTGATACTCGTCTGCACTGGGCTGTCAAAAGGATGAGAAAGCAATCGGCAAAGCTGGGCTGGCATGGCCCCTGGTGTGTCTACAGAAAGGTCTCTTGTAATATCTCAAATTCAGTCTATTCCAAACATTTTCTCCTATGCCTATTCAGGTACGGAACGAGTAGTGCCATATTACGGGTTACACCATCCAAAAAGACCTTCAAATACAAGTAAAAAGCAGAGAGCAAGTCCTGACCAAGTATTATTTTAATTAATGTTCATCTAGTATAATCATGTTCCCACCCACATAAACGTAGCAAATTACATTCTCTCCAGCTCATTATCAATCTCCTTCCCTATTAGTGCTCGGGATTCGCTTGTCATCTCCATTCCAAGACGCTGGTGCACCAACATGAGAACCTGCTTCTTCGTCACCTGATCAAGGCTAAACTGAGCCAAGACTGACCGAACCGCCTCAGAAATGACCAAATCACCGCTATCAACATAGCTGTTTCGGAAGCCGGTCGCCGGCATTGGCTGGGGCGACGGCGTGTGACCCGGTGGCATGAATGTGTTGCGGCCTTGCTTGAGACCGAAGGCAGGCGATGCACTGCCGGCGCGATACTGGTCAACAGGCCAGTTGCGGCCGCCATCTCGCATGCTGTGAGCGTAGTTGCTTTGGGGGTAGTTGTACTGTGACCCAATCACAGACTGAGTGCCCATGGAGTAATCCTGCATTTCCTGCATGATGGCGCGATGCCCAGGTAGGCCGTTCATGATGGCGTAATCGTCCCATCGCTGCAGGGGAATGGAGCGAGGATCAAAGTAATCGTCGACCTCAACCACACGCTTGTTACCCTTCTCTCCAATGGCGATACGAGTGTTACCCCACGAGAAGTTGTCTTGGTTCCAGAACGAATAGACGGGAAGAACGAATGAGTAAATTGGCAGAGCCAAAAGATAGATAATCATCCATCCAATGTGCTGCCACTGGCGCTTGATGATGAACAGAACAACCTGAAGACCGTAAATTGCGGAAAGCATGATGATGGAAATGAGCGGAAATTGGCCCTTGCCTGTTGCGGCCATGATAATCACGTAGAAAAGGTAGGCGCAAGTAGATGGAAAGATAATGGTTCCAACCCCTTTGGTGGGGGACACGCTCGTCTTTCAACAGCTTCACATTGAGGGATGAGTTGAACTTTATTAATTGCCCAGATTTTTATTTCCGTACGTTGTGAAACTCAAATTAAGCCGACCCTACCCT